>CM064509.1:52312480-52531850 GCA_032716605.1 Paralithodes platypus | reverse complement strand
AAGTCAAAATAGACTGGAACATGATCGCGAGCGTTCACTGCTGCCGCCGTTCCGCATAGTGTAAACCAAGGCAGGCGCCATGTAGTATGTCCAAATACTACATCCTTCCCATAGGTCTAATAAATTCACAAAATTTTAAAACCCAGATAGCCTATCTGAGGTGAGCCAATTTTGACAAAATCTAACAAATGTTGGCTTGAACATTATGATGGGCTAGCCTAGAGGGACAGAGACTTGCCTAGGTTAGTTTATTCAGTGGGGATTTAGCCTAAGAAAACAAAAAAACTTAGGCCTACAATCCTGTATGAGTCATGAAATTCATAAGAAAAATAGATTAACCTGGGCTAGGCTAGCTTACATGATGATGTAACCTACTGTAGGCTATAGGCTAAGCCTAGCCGCCTAGCCTAACCCAATATGTGGTACTGGTAAGGTAGGCTAAATTAGTATACAAGATGATTGACCACTATTACTGTTAGCCCACAAATTTATATTAATATTACAGTATATGCCTAGCTATTTTTAGTTATGTAAAGTATGGTATTACTGGGAATTGTTGATAGCGTACCTCTGGCAAGCCTCAAAACCTGGTAATGTTGACACTTATTGCATTAACACGTGCCAAAATATAGTCACACCGTGCACAAAATTTATGCTTTGAAAGGGCTACATCAGTAAACCAATGAAAGTCAATAATAATAAAAATATTTATAAGGTGAGGAATAGGCTATCAGCTGGCAGCCCGAAATTGCCCGAATCGTCCGCACGCGAATTCACGCCGAGATCAGTGGAGTCTTCTAAAACTTTTAATAACATTACTTTATTTTCAATATTGTGCATTATATCATGTTAATAAAATTACATAGTGGTCAAATCCAATATTTAGTCACACTTACTCCAATTATATAAGAATGTTTTGAACAAAATGACGAAGGGAAAACTGAAGACCTGCCTAGTGAGAGTCCATCAAATTCCAATATTTTCCCCTGTTTAAGGGAAAGATTTTTCCTTCCCAAGGGAAAGGAACCGGAAGGATTTTTTAAGAATACCAAATCGAAAGAAAATTCCTTCCTTTCATTTTCGAAGGGAAAGAATTGTTTAAGAATACGGCTCTAAGAGTCGTATTCTTAAAAACCCATACCTTCCTTTAACTTTCCTTTCCCTTCCAAGGAATTTTCTTTCCCTTCGGTATTCTTAAAGAATTCCTTGGAAGGAATTTTTTTCGGAAGTGTTGGTAGCTCTGTTCCACAGGCGAAGCTAGGCGCGTACCAGTTGGTATGCCTGAACTCCCTGAAGTAGTAAACAAACCTTGTCAAACAAACGTTTCCAAGGGTTGACTTGCATTATTGTTGCCCAAAACATGATTTAGACCACAAATATTGTCTTCAAAGCATATTATGTTGACTTGCACAAACACAAGAATGAATTGTCAACATGATATTAATAAATACAGGATCCTAGCTCTAAATCGCGCATGTACACCAACAAGCCATATTTTGTTGTAGTATTTAGACCTAGCCTATAGGCTATTATCCAAGAATATAATTACATATAAACTGATATGATAAGAAAACAGGGATGGAGATAAATTAGATAGCCAAATGTAGTTCTAATTAGTGTACCGTATATCAAGCATGAGAACTTTTCAATTACAAGGTCAAGTCTTCCATTTCTGACCAAAACTTTACACAACTAGGCTATAGGAATCGCACAATAACCCACTATTGAGAAGTATTTACCTTCAAAGTTCAATACACATTATAGCCTGACATATTCTGGTGTGCTGAGTTCAAATACTAACTTGAACTTCTGTAGGCCTAGCCTATATATTATATAGGCCTAGGCTAGATTTGTTTTCTATTCAGTGAACAAAAAATAAAAGCTAGGCTATATTTGATCTGGCCCAATTTGGTAAAAATTGCAATTCATGGCCCATAGTAGATTTACTATGCTATTGAAACTAGTTTTTTCAATGTTAATATTTAGGCTACCGATATTTATTTATTAATTATCTAATTTGACCGTTTTTTATTTTTATACATTATTTTGGGCAAGAATGTAGTTACCGGGTGTACCGGCATTACCGCCCACCTTGTTTACACTATGCGGATGCCTTTGGATATAAAAATACATTAGCCTAACCAAACAACCTAACCTTACCGTTTTGGTAAGATGATCCTCAGGGTGTTAGAGTGTTGAGCCTATAATTGGGCTTTGTAATTGATTTGGGGTTGTGTGGGACAGGGATCTGCCTTGCTTAGGCCAATCGGCTTTCTGCAGACTCCCATTTTCTTATGTTCTTATGTTCTAACCTAACCTAGTATTCATGCAGTAATGACGGGGGCAAATAGCAGAAAATATAGCGTCGAAATGGATGGGAACGTAAGTGCGAGCGCACAACATGACATTCTTCCCTATTTTGGTAAGGGTTGTGTTAGCGGGCGTACCGCCCGCTTTGTTTACATATTAGCACACTCCCAGTTAAATTCACGTCTAATTTGACTGCTGTTATTTGCCCCTGGCAATATACTGTATATGATGATGACAATGTCATGGGGGGTGAGGGGACATAGCACCCCTCAAACCATTATTGTATCCCACGGCCAGGTGTTGGGTAAATTGTTTTGCCGTGGGATACAATAATGGTTTGGGGGGGGGCTCACCCCCCATCATCCCCATGACTTGTTGTCATTATCATACATATTACCAGCAGGGGCAAATAACAGCAATGAAATTAGACGCGAATGTAACTGCGAGCGTGCGACTGTAAACAAATTGGACAGTACGCCCGCTAACACAACCCTTACCATTATTTGTTATTTGCCCTTCTGCAAACAATATATACTGTATATTGATGACAATAATTCCTGGGAAGGTGAGACTCCCCTCAACCTAAGAAGCGGACATAATAGAAGCAAACTTAACGGTCATGGCCCAGAGCGTGCAAATCGACGCGGAAGGTTGCTTGGATAATACTGAACCTTTAAATAAGATTCTTCCAATTTTTAAATTGATTTTTGTTCTTGGGTAATCTGAATAAAAGATGAATCACCAATAGTTATGATTTAGGCATCAATAAGAACCTAAGAACATAATGTTCTTGAGTAGGTTATTAATCATATTAGCTATCCATTAGTATAGTTTTGAAGATTGGGTGATATTCTTATGTTCTTTACTCTCCCCTCAAAAGCTAGGCTATCATATAGTTTGGCAAAGGCTAGGTTATCATGTAGTTAGGCAAATATCTTTGTAAGGCCTCGCCCAATTTCTTACCGATTACTCACATACACCAGTGGCTTGCACTATTTGTTTCACTAACTGGCCTTCCTTGTGCAGCCCAATATAATGTGCAATTAGATCCTGTGTCACGTTCTTTCGCTGACCCGTACACACTAAAAACTGACGGGGACTTGTCCACCACTGCCATACTGATCATGATAATGACTGATACCGATCCACCCACCACAGCTGCTGGAAGCACTGATGTTCTAACACTGTATGTACTGTATGTAATAATACCATAATTATTCCTAACCTTCAAGACTAGAGAATACTAAGGATGTAAAGTAAATTCAGACAGAAAATCCACAAATTTTATTTGAAACAGTGTGCAGGGGACTCTGGTGACTAGTGGGGTTTTCCTTACAAACATTGAGTAGGCTATATTTGACTATTATTGCTTTGCTGATTCGTCCTTTCAATGCATTAATATTGTGCACAGTGTGACTAGATTTGACACATGTTAATGTAATAAGTTTGAAAATTCAGGTTTTGAGGCTTGCCAGGGATCAAGACCAATCCCAAGTTTTCAACAAAAGCTCATACCATACTGTATACCGCCCAAAATACGTAGCCACATTTTTTCATTAGCAATTTTGGGCTCTAATCTTATACATTTTCTTTTAGCCTACCAGACTTTTAGCAACTACCAATGTTAGTAAGTACTGTAAGTTAGCCTATACACTCGGCATAATCAAACGCTGTATATTAGCATAGCCTAGGCCTATCTTAGGTTCTCAGGTTAAGTTATATTGTTTGGATATTTAAAGAAAGTAGAGGGATTAGGCTAGGATATACTGTAATGAAAAATTAGGGTAGCCTATAATTGTACTCACAACCAATAGTATTGAATAGGCTAGTGTTTACAAATATGTTTTTCAAGGGATTTTGTTTTGATTAGGCTAATATGATGACAATATTCAAGCAGACACTGCGGCAATATTAGCACGCTCTATGCGTCAGATTTTGCCACTTTCTTCTGAAATCCCTCTGCGAGTGGTTATTTGCCTCCTGATGGCATTATATATGAATATGATGATGACAATTATGTCCACCAAACACTGTCAAATTAAAAATAAACGCAGAGCGTGCAAACTGTGCTGTAGTCTCCTTGAACTGTAGTTAAGATACCCGGTAGCTACCGAATAATCTAAAAACACGCTCCCTGATAGTGTACAAGGCTATGAAAATCAGGGAAAATATTATAGTGAAAAGGTAACTCGGACTTTCTATAACATAAAGCAATAAAGGTAAGGATGTAGTATTCGAGGAATTTCGAGCTTATCGCCTGCCTTGTTTACACTACTCCCACGCTCGCGATCACGTTTCCGTCTATATTGACTGCCGTGGGATACAACATTAGGTTGAGGGCCCCCCTCACTCCCCCATGACTTATTGTCATCATCATATATAGGCATTTTGCCAGCAGGGGGCAAATTACTTAAAAAAACCAGTCAAAAGTCGTGAATCGTGAAGGATGTATCCGGGTGTACGCTCTATCGTCATATTTACATAGGTAGTGCGCTCGTGGGTACGTTCCCGTCTATTTTAACGGTTATTTTCCCCCTGCTGGCAATATAATATATGATGATAACAACATGTAATGGGGGGGGGGGGGGACCCCATCAACCTATTATTGAATCCTGCGGCAGTCAAAATAGACTGGAACATGATCACGAGCGTTCACTGCTGCCGCCGTTCGGCGTAGTGTAAACCAAGGCAGGCGCCATGTAGTATGTCCAAATACTACATCCTTCCCATAGGCCTAATAAATTCACAATATTTTAAAATCCAGATAGCCTATCTGAGGTGAGCCAATTCTGACAAAATCTAACAAATGTTGGCTTGAACATTATGATGGGCTAGCCTAGAGGGACAGAGACTAGCCTAGGTTAGTTTATTCAGTGGGGATGTAGCCTAAGAAAAAAAATTAGGCCTACAATCCTGTATGAGTCGTGAAATTCATAAGAAAAATAGATTAGCCTGGGCTAGGCTAGCTTACATGATGATGTAGCCTACTGTAGGCTGTAGGCTAAGCCTAGGCCTAGCCGCCTAGCCTAACCCAATATGTGGTACGGTACTGGTAAGGTAGGCTAAATTAGTATATAAGATGATTGACCACTATTACTGTTAGCCCACAAATTTATATTAATATTACAGTATATGCCTAGCTATTTTTAGTTATGTAAAGTATGGTATTACTGGGAATTGTTGATAGCGTATCTCTGTCAAGCCTCAAACCTGGTAATGTTGACACTTATTGCATTAACACGTGCCAAAATATAGTCACACCGTGCACAAAATTGATGCTTTGAAAGGGCTACATCAGTAAACCAATGAAAATCAATAATAATCGAAATATGTATAAGATGAGGAATAGGCTATCAGCTGGCAGCCCGAAATTGCCCGAATCGTCCGCACGCGAATTCACGCAGAGATCAGGTGGTCTTCTAAAACGTTTAATAATATTACTTTATTTTCAATATCGTGCATTATATCATGTTAATAAAATTACATAGTGGTCAAATCCATTATTTAGTCACACTGACTCCAATTATATAAGAATGTTATGAACAAAATGACGAAGGGAAAACTGAAGACCTGCCTAGTGAGAGTCCTTCAAATTCCAATATTTTCCCCTGTTTAAAGGGAAAGATTTTTCCTTCCCAAGGGAAAGGAACGGGAAAGATTTTTTAAGAATACCAAATCGAAAGAAAATTCCTTCCTTTCATTTTCGAAGGGAAAGAATTGTTTAAGAATACTGCTCTAAGACTCTTCTCTCTCCTTTCGTAAGGAGAGAAATGTACCGTATACCGTGATATATACGCCTATCAAATGATTGATATCAATATATATATACTGTATATTGGTCTATATTGATTTCAATCATTTGATAGGCGTATATATCACGGTATACGGTACATTTCTGTCCCTACTATGTACCGTACATGTGACCTTGAAATTGCTATGAGCCGTATTCTTAAACAATTCTTTCCCTTCGAAAATGAAAGGAAGGAATTTTCTTTCGATTTGGTATTCTTAAAAAATCCTTCCCGTTCCTTTCCCTTGGGAAGGAAAAATCTTTCCCTTAAACAGGGGAAAATATTGGAATTTGAAGGACTCTCACTAGGCAGGTCTTCAGTTTTCCCTTCGTCATTTTGTTCATAACATTCTTATATAATTGGAGTCAGTGTGACTAAATAATGGATTTGACCACTATGTAATTTTATTAACATGATATAATGCACGATATTGAAAATAAAGTAATATTATTAAACGTTTTAGAAGACCACCTGATCTCGGCGTGAATTCGCGTGCGGACGATTCGGGCAATTTCGGGCTGCCAGCTGATAGCCTATTCCTCATCTTATACATATTTCGATTATTATTGAGTTTCATTGGTTTACTGATGTAGCCCTTTCAAAGCATCAATTTTGTGCACGGTGTGACTATATTTTGGCACGTGTTAATGCACTAAGTGTCAACATTACCAGGTTTGAGGCTTGACAGAGATACGCTATCAACAATTCCCAGTAATACCATACTTTACATAACTAAAAATAGCTAGGCATATACTGTAATATTAATATAAATTTGTGGGCTAACAGTAATAGTGGTCAATCATCTTATATACTAATTTAGCCTACCTTACCAGTACCGTACCACATATTGGGTTAGGCTAGGCGGCTAGGCCTAGGCTTAGCCTACAGCCTACAGTAGGCTACATCATCATGTAAGCTAGCCTAGCCCAGGCTAATCTATTTTTCTTATGAATTTCACGACTCATACAGGATTGTAGGCCTAATTTTTTTTTCTTAGGCTACATCCCCACTGAATAAACTAACCTAGGTAGTCTCTGTCCCTCTAGGCTAGCCCATCATAATGTTCAAGCCAACATTTGTTAGATTTTGTCAGAATTGGCTCACCTCAGATAGGCTATCTGGATTTTAAAATGTTGTGAATTTATTAGGCCTATGGGAAGGATGTAGTATTTGGACATACTACATGGCGCCTGCCTTGGTTTACACTACGCCGAACGGCGGCAGCAGTGAACGCTCGCGATCATGTTCCAGTCTATTTTGACTGCCGCAGGATTCAATAATAGGTTGACGGGGTCCTCACCCCCCCCCCATTACATGTTGTTATCATCATATATTATATTGCCAGCAGGGGGAAAATAACCGTTAAAATAGACGGGAACGTACCCACGAGCGCACTACCTATGTAAATATGACGACTGTACACCCGGATACATCCTTCACGATTCACGACTTTTGACTTTTTTTTAAGTAATTTGCCCCCTGCTGGCAAAATGCCTATATAGTATATATGATGATGACAATAAGTCATGGGGGAGTGAGGGGGGCCCTCAACCTAATGTTGTATCCCACGGCAGTCAATATAGACGGAAACGTGATCGCGAGCGTGGGAGTAGTGTAAACAAGGCAGGCGATAAGCTCGAAATTCCTCGAATACTACATCCTTACCTTTATTACTTTATGTTATAGAAAGTCCGAGTTACCTTTTCACTATAATATTTTCCCTGATGTTCATAGCCTTGTACACTATCAGGGAGCGTGTTTTTAGATTATTCGGTAGCTACCGGGTATCTTAACTACAGTTCAAGGAGACTACAGCACAGTTTGCACGCTCTCTGCGTTTATTTTTAATTTGACAGTGTTTGGTGGACATAATTGTCATCATCATATTCATATATAATGCCAGCAGGAGGCAAATAACCACTCGCAGAGGGATTTCAGAAAAAAGTGGCAAAATCTGACGCATAGAGCGTGCTAATATTGCCGCAGTGTCTGCTTGAATATTGTCATCATATTAGCCTAATCAAAACAAAATCCCTTGAAAAACATATTTGTAAACACTAGCCTATTCAATACTATTGGTTGTGAGTACAATTATAGGCTACCCTAATTTTTCATTACAGTATATCCTAGCCTAATCCCTCTACTTTCTTTAAATATCCAAACAATATAACTTAACCTGAGAACCTAAGATAGGCCTAGGCTATGCTAATATACAGCGTTTGATTATGCCGAGTGTATAGGCTAACTTACTAACATTGGTAGTTGCTAAAAGTCTGGTAGGCTAAAAGAAAATGTATAAGATTAGAGCCCAAAATTGCTAATAAAAAAATGTGGCTACTTATTTTGGGCTGTATACAGTATGGTATGAGATTTTGTTGAAAACTTGGGATTGTTCTTGATCCCTGGCAAGCCTCAAAACCTGAATTTTCAAACTTATTACATTAACATGTGTCATAATGTAGTCACACTGTGCACAATATTAATGCATTGAAAGGACTGAATCAGCAAAGCAATAATAGTCAAATATAGCCTACTCAATGTTTGTAAGGAAAACCCCACTAGTCACCAGAGTCCCCCGCACACTGTTTCAAATAAAATTTGTGGATTTTCTGTCTGAATTTTACATCCTTAGTATTCTCTAGTCTTGAAGGTTAGGAATAATTATGGTATTATTACATCCAGTACATACAGTGTTGGAACATCAGTGCTTCCAGCAGCTGTGGTGGGTGGATCGGTATCAGTCATTATCATGATCAGTATGGCAGTGGTGGACAAGTCCCCGTCAGTTTTTAGTGTGTACGGGTCAGCGAAAGAACGTGACACGGATCTAATTGCACATTATATTGGGCTGCACAAGGAAGGCCAGTTAGTGAAACAAATAGTGCAAGCCACTGGTGTATGTGAGTAATCGGTAAGAAATTGGGCGAGGCCTTACAAAGATATTTGCCTAACTACATGATAACCTAGCCTTTGCTAAACTATATGATAGCCTAGCCTTTGAGGGGAGAGTAAAGAACATAAGAATATCACCCAATCTTCAAAACTATACTAATGGATAGCTAATATGATTAATAACCTACTCAAGAACATTATGTTCTTATGTTCTTATTGATGCCTAAATCATAACTATTGGTGATTCATCTTTTATTCAGATTACCCAAGAACAAAAATCAATTTAAAAATTGGAAGAATCTTATTTAGGTTCAGTATTATCCAAGCAACCTTCCGCGTCGATTTGCACGCTCTGGGCCATGACCGTTAAGTTTACTTCTATTATGTCCGCTTCTTAGGTTGAGGGGAGCCTCACCTTCCCAGGAATTATTGTCATCAATATACAGTATATATTGTTTGCAGAAGGGCAAATAACAAATAATGGTAAGGGTTGTGTTAGCGGGCGTACTGTCCAATTTGCACGCTCGCAGTTACATTCGCGTCTAATTTCATTGCTGTTATTTGCCCCTGCTGGTAATATGTATGATAATGACAAGTCATGGGGATGATGGGGGGTGAGCCCCCCTCAAACCATTATTGTATCCCACGGCAAAACAATTTACCCAACACCTGGCCGTGGGATACAATAATGGTTTGAGGGGTGCTATGTCCCCTCACCCCCCATGACATTGTCATCATCATATACAGTATATTGCCAGGGGCAAATAACAGCAGTCAAATTAGACGTGAATTTAACTGGGAGTGTGCTAATATGGAAACAAAGCAGGCGGTACGCCCGCTAACACAACCCTTACCAAAATAGGGAAGAATGTCATGTTGTGCGCTCGCACTTACGTTCCCATCCATTTCGACGCTATATTTTCTGCTATTTGCCCCCGTCATTACTGCATGAATACTAGGTTAGGTTAGAACATAAGAACATAAGAAAATGGGAGTCTGCAGAAAGCCGATTGGCCTAAGCAAGGCAGATCCCTGTCCCACACAACCCCAAATCAATTACAAAGCCCAATTATAGGCTCAACACTCTAATACCCTGAGGATCATCTTACCAAAACGGTAAGGTTAGGTTGTTTGGTTAGGCTAATGTATTTTTATATCCAAAGGCATCCGCATAGTGTAAACAAGGTGGGCGGTACTGCCGGTACACCCGGTAACTACATTCTTGCCCAAAATAATGTATACAAATAAAAAACGGTCAAATTAGATAATTAATAAATAAATATCGGTAGCCTAAATATAAACATTGAAAAAAACTAGTTTCAATAGCATAGTAAATCTACTATGGGCCATGAATTGCAATTTTTACCAAATTGGGCCAGATCAAATATAGCCTAGCTTTTATTTTTTGTTCACTGAATAGAAAACAAATCTAGCCTAGGCCTATATAATATATAGGCTAGGCCTACAGAAGTTCAAGTTAGTATTTGAACTCAGCACACCAGAATATGTCAGGCTATAATGTGTATTGAACTTTGAAGGTAAATACTTCTCAATAGTGGGATATTGTGCGATTCCTATAGCCTAGTTGTAAAGTTTTGGTCAGAAATGGAAGACTTGACCTTGTAATTGAAAAGTTCTCATGCTTGATATACGGTACACTAATTCGCACTACATTTGGCTAATCTAATTTATCTCCATCCCTGTTTCTTATCATATCAGTTTATATGTAATTATATTCTTGGATAATAGCCTATAGGCTAGGTCTAAATACTACAACAAAATATGGCTTGTTGGTGTACATGCGCGATTTAGAGCTAGGATCCTGTATTTATTAATATCATGTTGACAATTCATTCTTGTGTTTGTGCAAGTCAACATAATATGCTTTGAAGACAATATTTGTGGTCTAAATCATGTTTTGGGCAACAATAATGCAAGTCAACAGAATTCAGCAATGAGGATCATAATGGGGGCCCTTAAATCAACCCCGGTGGCCAGCCTTCAGTGTGAAGCAAATCTAATCCCACTCCACACCAGAAGGGATATACAGTGTGCCACCTACTTCTCAAAAATCTATGCTGCCCCACCTTCCCACCCATTCTCTGCATCTCTCCACAATGTACCAGTACAGCCTCAAGGAGCTCCCATCCATAAAGCACCCTTCCGAGAGCGCGTAGGGCAAATTATACATAGAAAATCACGCATATTCCTTGGTTGCCACTCAACCCCCATGGTACCACCAGTCCCACCATGGGAATACATCCCACCCACAGTCCAGACAGACCTCATCAACTCAACAACCAAGAAAAACAACTCGGCTGACCTCAAGCAAGAGTTCCTCGAAGTCCTCCACACCCAGCACCAAAATTCCACCCACGTATACACAGATGGATCACGCATCAGTACCAGTAATAACAACAGCAAATCTGTGTCTTCAGCATTATGGATCCCAAAATTTCACCTTACCATGGGATGGAAGCTACCCAAACAAACCACAGTGTTTACAGCAGAGCTCTATGGACTCCTCCGTGCACTTGAGATCATCAACACCCTCCCAGTAAGTGCCTACACCATTTGCTGTGACTCCAAAAGTGCCATACAAGCCATCAACTATAACACCAAGACAAACAAGGAAATAGTATACCCTATGATCCAACTCCTCACCACCCTCCACTCTCAAGGATATACAATATCCCTCCAATGGGTACCCAGCCACATTGACATCCTCCATAATGAAATAGTGGATGGACTAGCCAAAGGGATGCACTCCTTCCACCTAACAACAGTCATACCCTACACCACAACCGACCGGACAAACATCCTCAGAGAAGACGTCCTCCAAGACTTCAAGGAAGAGTGGAAAATAACCATAGCTGGCACACAATACAGTAACATCAAGTCAGAGTGGTCAGTGTGGAAACACTCCATCTACAAGAACAAAGCCTTAAACACCGCGGCTCTCCGCCTCAGAACAGGACACACCAGACTGGGAGGGCATATGTACAGGATGGGACTGCAAGCAAATGAAAATTGCCCGTACTGCCTCACACCTGAGACAGTGGAGCATTATCTACTCCACTGCCACAGACATTACGGTGCCCGCACCCACCTCAGAAGTGTAGTAACCCAACAAGGAGGAACATTCAACATCAAGCATATCCTAGGTGGAGGAGACCTACCACAGCACAGTAAACATGTCATCGCATCAGCCCTAGGAACCTACATCAGAACAACAAACAAAATCACAAGCATATAAAATTACCATCCAACTGAATCTGTACTATACCATCACTGATCATCATCATCATCATCTCTGACCTCACCCTCACCTTGACTTGAATCACACAGTACACATAGAGCAGTACAGTACTGTACTGTACTGCAACTGATCATCATCATCATCTCTGACCTCACCCTCACCTAGACTTAAATCACCCTGACCTCAAAAGACAACGACAAACTTACCCCTCATATACAGTACAGTAGTATAAAATCCACCTTTACTATCTCTCCTAACTCCTATTATACTAACAATTGTTCTTTTCACCCCTCCTAAAACGCCTGTGCAGTAATCTGGAGACACCACAACCCTCCAAGCAAACTGCACATTTAAACAATAAGAAGAAGAAGTCAACCCTTGGAAACGTTTGTTTGACAAGGTTTGTTTACTACTTCAGGGAGTTCAGGCATACCAACTGGTACGCGCCTAGCTTCGCCTGTGGAACAGAGCTACCAACACTTCCGAAAAAATTTCCTTCCAAGGAATTCTTTAAGAATACCGAAGGGAAAGAAAATTCCTTGGAAGGGAAAGGAAAGTTAAAGGAAGGTATGGGTTTTTAAGAATACGACTCTATGACTCTTCTCTCTCCTTTCGTAAGGAGAGAAATGTACCGTATACCGTGATATATACGCCTATCAAATGATTGATATCAATATATATATACTGTATATTGGTCTATATTGATTTCAATCATTTGATAGGCGTATATATCACGGTATACGGTACATTTCTGTCCCTACAATGTACCGGTACGTACATGGTGATATGTATGCCTATCAAATGATTGATACCAATATACGGTATATATATATATATATCGTATATTGATTGAAATCATTTGATAGGCGTATATATATATATATATATATATATATATAGGCGTGCATTTTCACTCTCTCTCTCTGTTTCGCTTGCTTTGCAGGAATTTTTGTTTTGTTTTATAAATAATATTATTTCAACACATTTCCAAATCACCCTATGGGGTAGTGTTGATGACTTTTTTTTTTTTTTGTGGTGTTCCCAGGAGGTGTAATCCACATTTCATTGAGGTAGAAAAGGCAGTTATAGGATTGAGGTAGATAAAAGGCAGTTATATGATTGAGGTAGACAAATGACATGGATGTATGAGGTAGACCAAGAAGCAGATGGATGGATGAGATTAGAAACTTATGGATGTAATGGGTGATGTTGCTGATGATGATGAATGCACTTGTGTTTGGGTAGTGTGCTATTCCACCATATGAATGATTGAATGACATGAATTCATGAGGTAGTTTGAAATAGATGAATGAATGATTGCATGAACTTATGAATGATTGGCAAGAGGTCTAGAGGAGGAGGAGGTCTTGGAAGAGGTCTAGAAGTGTTCCAGTGTGTGGTACTCTGTGTAACATGGAGAAGCGCATAGTCCCACATTACAATAACTACACATGAACGTAGTTTCCTTCCTGATTTGGTTCCTCCTTGTTGTATGTCTGCAGACGTGGCACTGCTTCAGTCCGTGCTTCCGGTTGGCTGCGATTTGTGATGCTGAGCGGGGGCAAAACACAAGCATGTGGGTCAAGAAGTAGTCCCGGCTCTCAAGGCGGGCAGGCATATTCACGATCGGCCTCGGAGGTGGTAGCATACGTGTGGTTCCGTGCTTCCTGAAGATGGAGTCGATGATGTCCTTCGCGAACAGCCTTACCGAGCTCTTCCTTCCTGTCCGCGTCATCCACAGGTTGTACGCGTTCAGGATAGTGACATCAAGAAGATGGAGTACCACCTTCTTATACCACTTACACGTCTTCCTGAGGCAGTCAACAGCAGTGATTTGCATGTCACTCTTATCCACCAACTGCATGTTTATGTTGTAGTCCATAACAAGGTCAGGTTTGGAGATAGGGACTAGATGCTTCTCGCGGGTGACAGGGTCCATGTGGTATCTCTTCTTCCCGCTATCTCGCATTGTGGACTTGTGGAAGGTGGAGAGGACATTGACTGGCTTTGTGTCATGCCAACAAATAGCCAGTATACTGTCACTGCTGCTCTTCTTCCGGAAGATGTCTCCTTTCTGTGTAGGATGAAACTTGGGCCAGTGTTTCCTGTTTGCCCTGACAGTTCCACAGCTTCCCGTGCTCCTTGCAAGGAGATACCTGGCAAGGAGAGGAGAGGTGTAGAAATTGTCGCTGTACAAGATACGGTTGGCATCCAGATACGGCTCCATCAGTGTCTTCACAACCGCCCCTGAAAGACCCAGTAGGTCGTTTGGAATGTCCACATCAGTAGCGGTGTAGATGATGAGGTCCAGCACGTATCCTGTCTCGCAGTCACACAGTACAAAGAACTTGATCCCGAAGCGGTGACGCTTCGACGGAATGTACTGCCTGAAAGAGAGACGTCCACGGAAGAGGATCAAGGACTCATCAATCACAACATTCTGAAAAGGTTTGAAAACCGGTGATACCTGGTCAGGAGGGAGTTCAGGAATGGCCGGATTTTCCAAAGCTTGTCAGCTCCGTGTGCGGCAGTGTTGTCGACAAAGTGCAAGCACTTGAGAATTTGCCGGTATTGGTCCCTGGGCATGTACATGTTGAAGACTGGCGTTGATCTAATGTCATGCATCAGCCAATAATCCAGCATGTTGTGCTTTCTCATGTGGGGCATTAGCATGGTGAGGGCCAAAAACACGAGGAGCTCAGGGATATCGATGGGCGTCCATCTCCTCATGTGGGGCGAGGCCATCTCTTCGGAGTGCTGGCTTGCGTAGAGGTTTGTCTCCCTTACCATGTCCCCGAGCAAGTCATCGTCAAAGAATGCTCGGAAGTAGTCATAAGGGGTGTCATCTTCGGAACAGGGAAAGACAGGCTGGACGCCATTTGTCCCCTTATCAAAATTGGGTGGAACCCCAGGCATATCCCGTGGCTCGCAGTGCTCCCACTGAAAGATAGGTGGCTCGTCCGGCCTCCTGCCCCTCCCGACCACTCGTGGGGCACCTCCTGGGGCACCTCCTGGGGCACCTCCTCTGGCACCTCCCGGGGCACCTCCCGGGGCACCTCCTCTGGCACCTCCTGGGGCACCTCCCGGGGCACCTCCTGGGGCACCTCCCGGGGCACCTCCCGGGGCACCTCCTGGGGCACCTCCTGGGGCACCTCCCCGAGCACGTACCCGATCACCTCTTCCGGCCCTTCCTCGGGCCCTTCCTTGGGCCCTTCCTCGGGCCCTTCCCCGGGCACCTTGCTGTGGCTGTCCCTGTTGTGGCGGTCCCTGCTGTGGCTGTGGCTGTGCCTGCCCGCCATTAGAGTCGCTTGCTGGCGTGGGGGATACCCTGGCTTCAGGCGAATCGGGAGAGCTTGAGCCGGTGCCGGCATCACTCTCAGACATCGTCAGCCGACGCCTGGTCCTCCTGATCCTCCTCATCCGCTGCAGCCCGGGTGGCGTTGACAACCTGGGAGGAGCAACAACAGCTGGTGTTGACGTCGCTGGTCCTGGTTGTCCATGGGCGGGGGTTAGTGGTGGTAGCTGCACTACCCCCGAGATGTTCCCTAGCTCACCGGGCATCACTGGAGGCTCTGACGAAGCTCGCTGCCTGGATGTGGATGGGCGTGGCTGTGGGGATGACGATCTTCGTCGTTTAGCCTGTCTTGTGTTGCCTATGAAAATTGTGGGAATGGTATTTCGTATGAGGGATGTGCAGACTCAAACTTGACAACTAAGACATGAGAGAGAGAGAGAGAGAGAGAGAGAGAGAGAGAGAGAGAGAGTCCTAGCAATTTCAAGGTCACCTGCGTAAGGAAACAAATGTACCGTATACCGTGATATATACGCCTATCAAATGATTGCAAGCAATATACACCAATATATATATATATATATATACTGTATATTGCTTGCAATCATTTGATAGGCGTATATATAACGTGTACAGTACATTTCTTTCCTTACGAAAAGAGAGAGAAAAGTCCTAGCAATTTCAAGGTCACCTTCGTAAAGAAACAAATGTACCGTATACCGTGATATATACGCCTATCAAATGATTGCAAGCAATATACACCAATATACAGTATATATATATATATATATATATATATATATATATACTGTATATTGGTGTATATTGCTTGCAATCATTTGATAGGCGTATATATAACGTGTACAGTACATTTCTTTCCTTACAAAAAGAGAGAAAAGTCCTAGCAATTTCAAGGTCACCTTCGTAAAGAAACAAATGTACCGTATACCGTGATATATACGCCTATCAAATGATTGCAAGCAATATACACCAATATACAGTATATATATATATACAGTATATATATATATATATATATATATATATATATATATATATACCGTATATTGATATCATCATTTATTATAGGCGTATATATCACGGTGTAGGGTTGATTTCATACTATGAAATCAACCCTACACCGTGATATACGCCTATCAAATGATTGCAAGCAACATGGAGTCACGCGAAGAAATGAATAAATACATGAATACATGAAGGTAGAGAAAGAAAATCCTACTTGGTGGTACTGCCCGGGTGGCTGTGAGGGTTGGTTGTTTGAGGAGTGGCCTACAGTAATCAGTAAGTCACACAAACAAGATAGGAAGAAGGAAAGAGAAAGAGAGAGAGAGAGAGAGAGAGAGAGAGAGAGAGAGAGAGAGAGAGAGAAAGTAAATTTCTCCAAAATATCATATATAGAACAATAAATATACGTATATATATATATATATATATATATATATATATATATATATATATATATATATATATATACCGTATATTGATATCACCATTTTATAGGCGTATATATCACGGTGTAGGGTTGATTTCATAGTATGAAATCAACCCTACACCGTGATATATACGCCTATCAAATGATGGTATTGATATTATTATTTCGTGTTTGCGAGTTTGCAATCATTTGATAGGCGTATATCACGGTGTAGGGTTGATTTCATACTATGAAATCAACCCTACACCGTGATATACGCCTATCAAATGAATGAAAACTCGCAAACACGAAATAATAATATCAATACCATCATTTGATAGGCGTATATATCACGGTGTAGGGTTGATTTCATACTATGAAATCAACCCTACACCGTGATATACGCCTATCAAATTAATGAAAACTCGCAAACACTAAATAATAATATCAATATCATCATTTGATAGGCGTCTATATCACGGTGTAGGGTTGATTTCATACTATGAAATCAACCCTACACCGTGATATACGCCTATCAAATGATTGCAAGCAACATGGAGTCACGCAAAGAAATGAATAAATACATGAAGGTAGAGAAAGAATATACTACAAGATGGTAGTGCCCGGGGCTAATTGTCAAGGGTATTCTGGGGATTGACCTGATAAACAGTGAGTCACACAAACAGATGGGAAGAAGGAAAGAGAGAGAGAGAGAGAGAGAGAGAGAGAGAGAAAGTAAATTTCTCCAAAATATCATATATAGAACAATAAATATATATATATATATATATATATATATATATATATATATATATATATATATATACCGTATATTGATATCATCATTTTTTATAGGCGTATATATCACGGTGTAGGGTTGATTTCATAGTATGAAATCAACCCTACACCGTGATATACGCCTATCAAATGATTGCAAGCAACATGGAGTCACGCGAAGAAATGAATAAATACATGAATACATGAAGGTAGAGAAAGAAAATCCTACTTGGTGGTACTACCCGGGTGGCTGTGAGGGTTGGTTGTTTGAGGAGTGGCCTACAGTAATCAGTAAGTCACACAAACACGATAGGAAGAAGGAAAGAGAAAGAGAGAAAGAGAGAGAGAGAAAGAGAGAGAGAGAGAGAGAGAAAGTAAATTTCTCCAAAATATCATATATAGAACAATATATTTATATATATATATATATATATATATATATATATATATATATATATATATATATATATATACCGTATATTGATATCATCATTTGATAGGCGTCTATATCACGGTGTAGGGTTGATTTCATACTATGAAATCAATCCTACACCGTGATATACGCCTATCAAATGATTGAAAACTCGCAAACACTAAATAATAATATCAATACCATCATTTGATAGGCGTATATATCACGGTGTAGGGTTGATTTCATACTATGAAATCAACCCTACACCGTGATATACGCCTATCAAATGAATGAAAACTCGCAAACACTAAATAATAATATCAATATCATCATTTGATAGGCGTCTATATCACGGTGTAGGGTTGATTTCATACTATGAAATCAACCCTACACCGTGATATACGCCTATCAAATGAATGAAAACTTGCAAACACTAAATAATAATATCAATACCATCATTTGATAGGCGTCTATATCACGGTGTAGGGTTGATTTCATACTATGAAATCAACCCTACACCGTGATATACGCCTATCAAATGAATGAAAACTCGCAAACACTAAATAATAATATCAATACCATCATTTGATAGGCGTCTATATCACGGTGTAGGGTTGATTTCATACTATGAAATCAATCCTACACCGTGATATACGCCTATCAAATGATTGAAAACTCGCAAACACTAAATAATAATATCAATACCATCATTTGATAGGCGTATATATCACGGTGTAGGGTTGATTTCATACTATGAAATCAACCCTACACCGTGATATACGCCTATCAAATGAATGAAAACTCGCAAACACTAAATAATAATATCAATACCATCATTTGATAGGCGTCTATATCACGGTGTAGGGTTGATTTCATACTATGAAATCAACCCTACACCGTGATATACGCCTATCAAATGATTGAAAACTCGCAAACACGAAATAATAATATCAATACCATCATTTGATAGGCGTCTATATCACGGTGTAGGGTTGATTTCATACTATGAAATCAATCCTACTCCGTGATATACGCCTATCAAATTATTGAAAACTCGCAAACACTAAATAATAATATCAATACCATCATTTGATAGGCGTATATATCACGGTGTAGGGTTGATTTCATACTATGAAATCAACCCTACACCGTGATATACGCCTATCAAATGAATGGAAACGTAATATATGAAGACCAACGTACACCACAATCTTCAATCGCTTGCAATCAAACTTGCAAGCAATTTCAGTCACATGTGTAAGGAATGTGTTCTACTGTACACCGATATATATGTATTATATAGCCTACGCCTATAAGATAATAAGATAATGAATGGAAACGTAATATATGAAGACCAACACCACAATCTTCAATCGCTTGCAATCAAACTTTCAAGCAATTTCAGTCACATGCGTAAGGAAATAATGAATGGAAACGTAATATATGAAGACCAACACCACAATCTTCAATCGCTTGCAATCAAACTTGCAAGCAATTTCAGTCACATGCGTAAGGAATGTATTCTACTGTACACCGATATATATGTATTATATAGCCTACGCCTATAAATAATGAATGGAAACGTAATATATGAAGACCAACACCACAATCTTCAATCGCTTGCAATCAAACTTGCAAGCAATTTCAGTCACATGCGTAAGGAATGTATTCTACTGTACACCGATATATATGTATTATATATAGCCTACGCCTATAAATAATGAATGGAAACGTAATATATGAAGACCAACACCACAATCTTCAATCGCTTGCAATCAAACTTGCGAGCAATTTCAGTCACATGCGTAAGGAATGTATTCTACTGTACACCGATATATATACTGTATATATAATCTCTATCAATCTCTCAAATAATATAAATGTACATTGTACTTACCAACACCAACACCAGTGTGTTCACCAAGCTCCTCGTCACTATCTTCGCCATCTTCGCCCCGCAAGTTATGGCGTCTGTGAAAACCGATGACAGGGTTATCTTCCAGTTCTTCTTCCTCCTCACTTCCCCCACTGTCACCAAGCCCTTCCATGCTTTCATTCAACGATATTCTAGATACCGCTGAAGAGTTCATCAGCAGAACTAACTCCTCGGCTGAGAGCGGGGCCCTACGCCTTGGCTGGCGCGACGTACTGGGGCCGGGCACCGAATCGAACACGGGCAAATCTTGTCTCTCCATTGTGGCGGCTAGAGCGGTACTGAGCCAAGCTCACGCGGTGGGGATGTGTGGGTGGGACTTAGTAGTGCACTGCCTGACCGCTAGATTTTGCTTTCCACTTAAATTACGGCGGGAAATACCAACTCGACCTATGTCGCGCGCCGCCAGATAGTCCAGATTTATTATACTCGACTTATGTTGCGCGCCGCCATTTAAGGGTTAATGAGGTTTGGAGAGACGGACTTTTCCGTGTGTGTCCTCTCTCGGGAAGGTTGTAGACCGGTATATGTCTCCCTGGCAAGGTATTGAGTAATTCTGCTGGGTTATTTAAAGCTAGACTAGGGGTAAGGTTACTGTGTCGTTGTCTCCGATGTGTGCAGTGTTAGCTAAGCCCTGCACGACATCGACAGGTACTGTGAGAGCCTAAGTTGTCTTCGGGTGGGTTTACCTTGCGAGCACAGCGCTGTGGTGTGAGAGGGCCATAGCCTATCCCTCACAACATAGTGCTGCCTCTTTGTGTTGACTTCTGAGGGATCGCCAGGATAGAACTAGGTACTAGAGACCTAGATTTATCAAGAGAGCATCCCCGTCATATAACGTAATCTTCATTATACCACCTTCGGACAACGTTAGGCTACGAGCCGCATGCTCGCCCATTGTTGCCCTGCCTTGATACCCCAGCTAGACTTTATTAACTAAGCAGACACTGGTTAGAGATAAGCTCCATTATTATATGTATGCCACATTATTATTCACTGCACTTTTGAGCCGAGGTTGTTGTTGAGTTGCACAACCCTAGTAGGCTGTTGCGTTGTGTCGCGAAGCATTTCTTTAGTTGTCGAGCATTACTACCTTTGCGCAGTCTTTATTATTCGCCTGCCTATTATTACTATATGTCCTAGCATTTATTGTGACCCGTATTCTGCATTATAATTGTTCGAGATTCTTTACGAACATCTTCCCAGCATCAGACTTATTTCAGAAGTTTCCAGTTGATGTTGCAGGACTAGCATTGCACTTTCTTTAACCCGGGAGCTGCGGGGAGACTCTTAAGAGTTCCCCCGGCGCACTGCGGGTAGACTCTTAAGAGCAGAGACTTTGAACACGTACCAAAACCGCGCGTTTATAGCCAGGCGGCTGAAAATTGGTGTGGGTATAGTAATACATGTCAACTCTCGATACCACCCCGCCAAACGCTCGCCCCGCACTCGTGCAAGCACCACCGCGCCAGTAACCACGCACTAGTCATGGAGCCTACACGTCCCTCACGCTCGCTCCCTGATGACACAACCAGCCCTCCTTCTGGTGGTGTTAGCCGCCGTGGAAGGCAGAGGGTGGCTGCCAAAGACCCTAGCTACCAGTACGACACGCCCTACAGCTCAGAGGACGAATCACCAGCACCAAAAGCACGTAAAACACGTGCAAGCAGGGCAATGGCACAGAGGTCATTGGTCTTTCGGGACACTGCCACCACGACCCAGGCCACTGCAACAACCACTACCACCACCACTGCCACCACTGCCACCCCTGCCACCCCTGCCACCGGTACCAGCGACGCAGGAGGCCGCCCTAGGGCTGCATTACCTGCGGGGGCAGGAAAAATGAAAGGCACGGGCGTAGGGAAAAGAACCCGTACGCCAGCCACAGTGCCCCTACCACCACCAACACCACCAGCCGCCCCTGGCCCGGCTGCCCCTGCTGCCCCTGCCGCCCCTGCCGCCCCTGCCGCCCCTGCCGCCCCTGCCGCCCCTGCCCAAGGAACAGGGAAGGGGAAGGGGAAAGGGAGAGGGAAAGCGACTGGGAAAGCGACTGCTGGCCCTGGTGTCCCTGCCTGCCGCCCCTCCCGCCCCTGCCGCCCCTGCCGCCCCTGCCGCCCCTGCCCAAGGAACAGGGAAGGGGAAGGGGAAAGGGAGAGGGAAATCGACTGCTGGCCCTGGTGTCCCTGCCTGCCCTGCTGCCCCTGCCGCCCCTGCCGCCCCTGCCGCCCCTGCCCAAGGAACAGAGAGAAGGGCGACAGGCACCACCATCATCTTGCCATCAAGGCCACGCACCACTGCTGCCCCTGCCGGCGCCGCTGCCGCCGCCCCTGCCACCACCTCTGCTGTCCCTGTCCATAAGACTCCCGCACGTGCCAAAGTGACCCGGAAAACTCTTACACCATCTAAGTATGCCGCCCTGCTGTTTGATGGTGATTCGCAGGACATTGGCAGCCCGGGTTTCGACGACGAAGCCCTAGCACGGGACCAAGGGTGGGGGGATTTGGGAGTGGACAGTGGGAGTGAGTCCGACGTCGGTGACGAAAACGAGGAAGGGCATCGTCTGTCGAGTGAAGAGGAGGGTAATGATGATGAAGTGCTGTATCGCGACCATGGAAGCGATATTTCAGACGCAGAAGCAGACGCAGACGACATTCCGATCCCTGGCATGCCTTCGTTCGATTGGTCTGACGGGGTCAATTTTGTACCTGACGTGCCCCAGTTCAATCCTGGGACGTCAGGAACAACTGACGACTGGCCCTGTGATGATCAAGCGAACGAAAGCGACTTCTTCCTCGCTTTTTTCGACATGGAGGTAATGACGTACATCGTTGCCCAAACAAACGCCTACTACAGGTGGGTGTTTGGCAGATTGGACGTCCTTTCTCCAAAAGCGAGAATACGAGGCTGGGTGGATACGACTGTGGCAGAATTTCTGACGTTCTTTGCCTTGTTGTTCCTCATGCCTCTGATCAAGAAGCATGTGTTGCAACACTACTGGAAGCACGACCCTCTCATCGCCACCCCAACTTTCAATAAGTTCATGACTCGTGACAGATTTTTGTTGCTGCTAAGATTTATGCACTTTGCAGACAACGAAAATCCTAACAGGATTGACAGGATATGGAAAGTTCGGGATGTGTTCACCATGTTGTTGGAGAGGTATAGGAAATACTTTTACCCCTTCCTCAATTTGGTGATTGATGAGTCGCTCGTGCTCTTCAAAGGACGTCTTGTTTTCAAGCAGTATATCCCCTTGAAGAGGCATAGGTTCGGAATCAAGCTCTTCGTGTTGTGCGACTGTGAAACTGGAATAGTGCTTGACATGATCGCGTATACAGGAACTGACATTGACGTACCGAAAGCCGCTGCCAATGACCCCATGGGCATGTCAGGTGCCATCGTCAGGAAAATGTTGGCACCTTACCTGGGCAAAGGCCACATTATCTACACTGACAACTGGTATACTTCTCCTGCTCTCTGCCAGTTTCTTTATGACAACCAAACGGGGTCATGTGGGACTGTCAGAAAGACAAGAAAGTTTATGCCAAAGTTCACAGGTGATGTCATTCCTCTCACAGATGCCTCCTCCAGTGACACACCTTCAGAAGACGACCTGGCCCAGGAACACCGCGAGAGGCATGTGCGAAGAAGGCGACGAAAGGGGCAGAAATACAAGCAGCTCGAGAAGTGTGGGAAACTGATAGCCCTGAAGTGGAAGGATAAGCGAGACGTCCACCTGCTTTCCACCGTCCACACAGGTGCCCAGGTGGATTCTGGCAAAATCCACTACCGAACCAGGAAGACAATCTACAAGCCCGACATGGTAGTGGACTACACCAAAAACATGCGCCTGGTGGACAAGTCTGACTGTCAGCTGTCAGGTGTTGAGTGTCTGAGGAAGACTGTGAAGTGGTATCACAAGCTCTTCCTCCACCTAGTTGACATAACGATGCTGAACGCCTACAACTTGTGGTTGGTGAAGAAGGATATGGCCCCAAACCAGAAGCTGAAATTCCGGGAGTTCGTGTACAACGTCTCCTACCAACTCCTGGAGAAGTATGGCACCACCACTCACAGACGTACGGCATGGCGTGGGGATCACGTTCCTGACCGCATCCAGCTGGGTGTCGAAAGACACTACACAACCAACACCGAGCTGATTGGCACTCGTCACAGGCAGGTGCAGTGCACCGTCTGCAGCTCCAGTGTGAGGAAACCCCATGTGACCAAAAGAGTCACCTCAATGTGCGCCGAGTGCAAAGTTGCACTCTGCCTGGGTGACTGCTTCAGGGACTACCACACCTTCAAGAACTACTGAGTGTCGGCCCCTGCCCTGCCCTGCCCTGCCCTGGACTCGCCCCGTGCCCTGCCCTGGACTCGCCTCCTGCCCTGCCCTGCCCTGGACTCGCGCCCTACCTTACCTGACCTGACCTAATTGATCACGCTACCTCATAATGTAACATATATATTATATAATGTATAAGTTCCAAAGATGTCCCTGTGATATAGCTTTTACATTATATAATTGTATGTTTCATTATTTAGTTTATAAGTTTCAAAGATTTACATGTAATATGCCTTATTTTTTTAGTATATCAATATATATGTTTGTTATTAGCCTAAGTAATGTGTATATAATTATTTTCTTACCTCAAATGAATTGTACAAAAATAAATATGTTTCAATAAATCATGTCAAACCTACTATGATAATAAAATAAAACAATAAAAAAAGAAAAAAAGAAAACAAGGTCATGTCATTGTATTCTTACAATATGATATATTCTATGAATATTTCATATTGTTTGAATACAATGGCATGATCTTGTAAAAAAAAAAATTTATAAATTTTTCTAGACAATATAAAACCTTCCCCATAACCCCTCCTGGATTCGATCCCACTACCCTACGACACTTTGAGTTTTCCAGTCCGCGACCTTACCAACCATGCCACAGGAGCTCATACCAAATATCACTCAAAACTTCGTGTCTACAATCGAAATGACAATATACAAAAAAAATGAATTATCCCACCAATTTACGTTTGTAAATTGATGGGATTATCAATTATATCATGCCAAGGTTTATAATAGTTTGTCTCTGTCAAGAATTAGTAATTATATAACTTTATTCTGTCAAAAATTGCCCAAACACTCAGCAAAATTGCCCCTCTCAGTGTGACTCCACTCATTTTCACACGGTCAGGCGGTCACGAGGTGACCCTTGCCGCTCCTTGATTCTCCAGCTACAGCAGCTCTGTCTGGGAACAAAATTGGTATAAATACAATAATGGATAAAATACTCTTCACAAATACATTTGTATTGTATAATATTGTAAATAAAAATGAATAATAACTGTGTGGGTGTCGAAAATTGCTCAACCAGCTTTCTTATGTCTCGCCTACGCGCGTATATTGGATTATACATAGTCATGACTGTCATACAAATAATTGCAGTAGGTCTCGAATATACATTTAGATTGCATATTACTTCGAAATAAATAAGTAAACGTTTCTCTGGTGGCAATCTACCCTTTCGCAGGTGTAAGGAGACACCAGTCTATATTTAGCCCTCTATCACAACAGGCAATCTGCCTGTGTTGACTCAGCACCGTCGCTGGTGGTCTATAAATATAGTACTTTATTTACAGTCAATGGCCTACATGTTTCTGTGGTACTTCACATGTGTCTAAAATGCAATGTCTGCTTGCATAAAAATGCAATTCTGAAGTCCATTTATATGTACGACATACGCATGTCTCAGTTTCTCTCTCTCTCTCTCCCTCTCTCTCTCCATTCCTGACTCATGTTATTGTAGACCTGTTGATGGCAACGAACACCAGCCATCTGGTAGACATAAGGGTCAAAATACCAAACATCAATACGCCTGGGGCGCCTCCACAATTATCACTAAGCTGGTTATCTATCTAGAGATCTGCCTGACTTCCATCTCTCCACGACTCACTCACTCACTGCACCCCTGCATGCCTCCCTCCCACCCACCCACCCCCAACCCCCCCTTTCAGGCTTCCGTCTGCTAGAAACACATTCACAATTTGCGTAAATATCGCATCAATTGGGCTATATGCGGTATATTCCTTGTTATATGGGACGCCTACATATGTACACGTCTTTATTATAGCATGAGAGTGCTCTAAATACAAGATTGACGTGATATTTATGGCGTAACACACCCTCTCCCCCTTTCATTCCCACCACAACTCACTCACACCTTGGTTCACGCATAGAAACTCATTGATAATGTGCGTAAATATCGCATGAATTGGTTTATATGCGGTATATATTTTGATATATGGCACGTATACATACGTACAAGTCTGTATTATAGCGTGACAGTGCTCTACGTACAAGATATACGTGATATGTATGGCGTAAACCACACTCTCAGCTCATAAATTGCCGCCAAACCTCCAACACATCTTCATTCCCGCCTAAATATTCTCTTATAATTCCCTTATATATTGCAATTTTTGGTCACTATGAGGCATATTCATTGTTATATGGGTGCCCTACACATGTATACATACTCTAAATAGCCTAAAAGGGCTCGAAAAAGGAGATATACGTGATAATACGCGGTAACCCACCCCCTCCTCCCTCTCCTTCTATCCCCTGCGCGCGTAAATATTCGGCAGGGAAATCTCGCCGCTCGATGACAATCTAGCCGCGCGGTGCCATTCGCTCCACATTTTTCAACTACGGACCGTTCCCCTACCCCCCCCAGACATTTTTTGGGGGGTCAAATATATATGGGCCGATGCACGCAAACATTCCCTACACGATGATGTACTTTTTATCGAAATTGGCAATAGGTCCCAAAATCATCATAGGTGCGCACAGTCTTACCCTGTAGAAAACCCCCTGTGCGCCGCGGAGAGGTTAATACAGGAGTGCCAGTTATTTGAGTATCTACCGTAACGTTAATTAATCACGTTAACTATCTTTTCTTTGTGTAACCTAATCGAGTAATCTTTTACTGTTTGAGAATAGGCTGTTTCATCGAGCGTCAGCCTAGTGTGTGTGCACCAGTTACCGAGTCATAGTATACCTCGTTGTCCAGGCACGACTCAGGGCGGTAATGGTGTTTTGTTTTCCAGTGTTTAACCCTTATTTAGCGGGTGGTAAGGTATTTTACACTGTACCGCTCAGCGGGCATAATCCCGAAATATTCGCTCAATTTCACTCGCCCTAGCGCTGTTACTCTGGCTCCAATGCGAACGAAACGATCATTTTTGGAAAGAGCAACTCTTCGTCTCCCCATATAAGTCTATGAATGAATGTTATGAATGAGTGTGTAGGGTGGGAAGAGGTGAGGAAGAGGAGGTACTTTTTGGTCTATTTCCCGGGCGCGTTCGGATGCGTTCGCTTTGGCCTGACTTCGGCCTCTCGCGCGTCTACTATTCCTTCGGTAATCGGTCTTATTTTTCTCTTATTTCTCCTTATTTCTGTATTCTCTGTATTATCTCTCTCTCTCTCTCTCTCTCTCTTTCTTTCTCTCTCTCTCACTCCTGTCTGTCTGTCTCTCTCTCTCTCTGGCTCGCTCGCTTTCCCTCTCTCGCGTTCCCTTTCTCTCTTCCTCATCCGTATATGTAATTCTCATTAGTATTTTCTCTAACTAATGCCTCTATTTCATTTATTTGCTTGTAATATTTCTGTATTATTATATCTTGTTCACTCTTTCTTCAGTTCAGTTTCTGTATTCTCTCTTTCTCTTCTCATCCGTATATGTAATTCTCATTATCATTTTCTCTAACTAATCCCTCTATTTCATTTATTTGCTTGTAATATTTCTGTATTATTATATCTTTTTCACTCTTTCTTCAGTTCAGTTTCTGTATTCTCTCTCTTTCTCTTCTCATCCGTATATGTAATTCTCATTATTATTTTCTCTAACTAATCCCTCTATTTCATTTATTTGCTTGTAATATTTCTGTATTATATCTTTTTCACTCTTTCTTCAGTTCAGTTTCTGCATTCTCTCTCTCTCTCTCTCTCTCTCTCTCTCTCTCTCTCTCTCTCTCTCTCTCTCTCTCTCTCTCTCTCTCTCTCGCTTGCTTTGCAGGTTTTTGTTTTTGTTTTATATATAATATTATTTCACAACACATTTCCAAATCACCCTATGGGGTAGTTGAAGACTCATTTTTTGTTTGTGGTGTTCCCAGGAGGTGTTATCCACATGTGATTGAGGTAGGCAAAAGGCAGTTATGTGATTGAGGTAGGGAAAAGGCAGAACTGCCTATAGCGAGTGTATGAATGGGATTGAGGTAGACAAAAGGCAGAACTGCCTATAGCGAGTGTATGAATGTGATTGAGGTAGACAAAAGGCAGAACTGCCTATAGCGAGTGTATGAATGTATGTATGAATGAATGACATGGATGTATGAGGTGGACCAAGAACCAGATGGATGGATGAAATTCGAAACTTTGATAGACGTATATATCACGGTATACGGTAGAAGTAATTCCTTACAATGTACCGTACATCGTGATATATACGCCTATCAAATGATTGCAATCAATATACGGTATATATATATATATATATATATATATATATATATATATATATATATATATATATATATATATATATATATATATATATACTGTATATTGGTGTATATTGATTGCAATCATTTGATAGGCGTATATAACACGGTGTATATATATATATATATATATATAGATATATATATATATATATATATATATATATATATATATATATATATATATATATATACCGTATATTGATGGCAATCATTTGATAGGCGTATATATCACGATGTACGATACATATACCGTGATATATACGTCTATCAAAGTTTCGAATCTCATCCATCCATCTGGTTCTTGGTCCACCTCATACATCCATGTCATTCATTCATACATACATTCATACACTCGCTATAGACAGTTCTGCCTTTTGTCTACCTCAATCACATTCATACACTCGCTATAGGCAGTTCTGCCTTTTGTCTACCTCAATCCCATTCATACACTCGCTATAGGCAGTTCTGCCTTTTCCCTACCTCAATCTCATAACTGCCTTTTGCCTACCTTACCGTAAGAAATTTACTGAACGCCTGCAAATAATACGCTAAAAAATGCTTGCAATCAAAATTTCAAACAATTTGAAGGTCACATGCAATTATATATGTATAGGTAGACCCAGAGAGGAAGAGACAAGAGAGAGAGAGAGAGAGTGTCGTGATAATAACATTGTTACATATGTATCGTATATATGAAAAAATAATATATACGGTAGGCCTACATATGTTCCCCACAATCATATAATGCCAAGCACAAATATTCAATCTTTCGTTGTTTGTATTACCGTAAGAAATTTACTGATCACCTGCAAATAATACGCTATAAAATGCTTGCAATCTCTCTATTTTCTCTAATCTCTCTCACGCCTCCTGTCTCTCTCTCTCTCTCTGGCTCGCTCGCTTTCCCTCTTCCTCATCCGTATATGTATTTCTCATTATTATTTTCTCTAACTAATCCGTCTATTTCATTTATTTGCTTGTAATATTTCTGTACTATTATATTTGTTTCACTCTCTTTCTTCAGTTCAGTTTCTGTATTCTCTCTCTTTCTCTCTCTCTCTTCCTCATCCGTATATGTAATTCTCATTATTATTTTCTATAATCCCTTTCTTTATTTGCTTGTAAAAATGTCTGTATTATTATATCTTTTTCACTCTTTCTTCAGTTCAGTTTCTGCAGTTTCGCTTGCTTTGCAGGAATTTTGTTTTTGTTTTATATATAATATATAATAATTTACTTATCATTACTTACTATATCGTATAAACAATAGTAGGTAGCCAACTTACCATAATACCGATACACCAACCGATACGCATGCGGTTATGTTTATCACCTGTTTACTAAAGTGCCACCATTATCGATTTTCTTCGAGCCGAATGGAGCGGGAGGGTTACCAATTGAAGTTAAATCCGCTAGCATATATTGTTAGATGTAGACATGATAAATACCACTAGAAATATGAATTGGCAAAATCCATATAATATCACTTCGAAATTGTTCTGAAATTTCAAAACAAAACCGCTAGTGTAAGTCATTGCTGCTAGATCGAAGTAAAGGTCTCTAGATCTAGCGGAAGTCGCTATACGTATTGGCAGTACTGCACACTGCCGACTGCGATACGTTGTTGACATTGTTGTTGATGTTCCAGTGGAGGGATGAACAAAATATTTTCCTTGTCCAATAATAGCTATTTCATAGTCCCACAGGACTTATTTTGATATATTTATCAAATTTACTGAACGCCTGCAAATGATATGCTATCAAATGCTTGCAATCAAACTCTCAAGCACTTTCAATGTCACATGCAATTATACAAGTATATATAGGTAGACCCAGAGAGGATTAGACAGACAGAGAGAGAGTGTTGTGATAATATAACAATGTTACATATGTATCATATATATGACAAAATAATATATACGGTAGGCCTACATCTGTTCCCCACAATCATATAATGCCAAGCACAAATATTAAATTTTTCGTTGTTTGTATTACCGTAAGAAATTTACTGAACGCCTGCAAATAATACGCTATAAAATGCTTGCAATCAAACTCTCAAGCAATTTCAATGTCACATGCAATTATAAAAAGGTATATTGTAGACCATAATCTTCGCCAAGCTTCGTTGTTGCTTATATTATCGTGAAAAATTTACCGTATACCCTGGTTATCGTGAGAAATTTACCGAACGCCTGCAAATAATACGCTATAAAATGCTTGCAATCAAACTCTCAAGCAATTTCAATGTCACATGCAATTATAAATGTATATATAGGTAGAGAGACAGACAGAGAGAGAGAGGTCAAGAACATCTGCTAGGTGTGATTTTTCCCTGGAGGGGAAGAGAAGATTAGTTAGGGGCGTGCCCTGGCCTACATCAGAGAAAGAGAGTACCAAGGAGTACAAAGGTGTAGAAACAAAGAGAGTGAGACAGAGAGAGAGAGAGAGTGTCGTGATAATATAACAATGTTACATATGTATCATATATTATGATAAAATAATATATACGGTAGGCCTACATCTGTTCCCCACAATCATATAATGCCAAGCACAAATATTCAATCTTTCGTTGTTTGTATTACCGTAAGAAATGTACTGAACGCCTGCAAATAATACGCTATAAAATGCTTGCAATCAAACTTTCAAGCAATTACAAGGTCACATGCAATTATAAAAAGGTATATTGTAGACCACAATCTTCGCCAAGCTTCGTTGTTGCTTATATTATCGTGAGAAATGTACCGTATACCCTGGTTATCGTGAGAAATTTACCGAACGCCTGCAAATAATACGTTATAAAATGCAAAGGACATTTCTTGTAGAGTGCAATTTTGAGGACGTAATGTGCTCTGAGAGAGAGCGGAGCGGTGATTAGAGCATAATGTACCTCCTGACCGCTCGTCACAGCCGCCGTGGACCTACTACAGGGAATTATATAAGGAAATTACCGTAGTTTAGGGTTTTGCACTCGTGTTGCACGATCGTTGAAAGACAACCAATGATCGTAGAAGGATGGTTCGGGTGTCATTGTAAAGCTCAATTTACGCCCTTTCAGGGATACATACTTGTATTACGCTCTGGGTCTTGTTTATGCATGAAAAAGAGCACGAAACAACCCCATTTAGGGTAAAAAAAAAAACCCGCTGGGCGGCACAGGGAAATATACTCCACCACCCGCTCGTAAGGTGATAAAATGCTTGCAATCAAACTTTCAAGCAATTATAAAATATAAATTGTACTTACCAACACCCACACCAGTATGTTCTTCGTCAGGAACGTCTTCAATATGGTCAACGGTCTGTCCAACATCAACCTCAACATCAACCCCACGCAAATTATGCTTGGGATGAAAGCCTATGATCGGGTTATTTTCGTCTTCCGAGTCATCCACACTACCAAAACTCTCACCCAGACATTCGACGGTTTCATCCAACAGCTTATTAGAAAGTTCTGAAGAGTTCAGCATGATATCTAGTTCCTGGGTGGTAAGCCGGGCGTGGTTAGTAGGGTGGCGCGACGCACTAGGGATGGCGGCCACCGAATCGAACACGGGCAAATCTTGACCTTCCATTATGGCTGCTTGAGGGTCACTGAGTCACGGTCATGCAGTGGGGATATGTGGGTGGGCCCTTGTAGTATACCGCCTGACCACCAGGTTCCGCTTTCCACCTAAATTAGGGTGGGAATACACCCACGGACTTAAGTCCGACCCCGCCATTTAGTCCAATTATCTCGTACCGGACTTAAGTCCGACCCCGCTAATAAAGGGTTAAGGCAGGGGTTGGATCTGGTGTTACCGTTGTTGCATTTTGCCATTATCTAGTCCAATGTTGAAGAGCCCTGTGTCTTTGAGAACCTGGATCGTAACAAATGGCGACCTAGCTCAGGATCTTGTGAACTAAGAGATAATTGCAGGATTGTTGTGGTCATTTGTTTTATTGAGGAATATAGTGGGCACGTTAATTTTTGTTTGGCAAAGTAGTATAGCACTTGAGAGTCTTCAGACATTTTTGGCAAGTGAATAGTGCTACATAAGAGTTTGGGGTACTTCTTTTCTGAATATTGTGGTGAGAAATTTTTGTGAGCATCATGTCTTATACCGGGTCAGAGGAGAATGGAGACACAGTACGTAATGTCGAAACTGAGGAACAGCAGCATGATGAAAGGGTTAATCGGGTGAACTGTGAGGAGGATGCTAGGATATTTTTGCAATGGCCTGTTACTGCCGAGCGGTTGGAGGGTATGGATCGGTACGGTCTTCAATGCCTGGCCACAGCTATCGGTCATGCGGTTACTAGCAGCATGACCAAGGATAACTTGATAACGTGTGTACTGGGCAGGGTGACTGGTGAGCGAGATGGGTTGAGTGCTCAGAGCCCTTCGGCCATGCTTCCCCTACACTCGACTCCCAGCCATCCCAGTAGTTTGCCGACCCCGGGTACGCTTCCGCAGTTGGGTGGTGACTGGCAGGGTGGGTTGCCCCTGGGGGGACCACCGGTAATTTCAAACATTGTAGCACCTTCACCTCCTCAAGGGTTAACTCCAGAATTATTGCTTCAGCTCGAATTAGCTAAGATCCAGCAGCAAATAGAATTAGCCAAGATAGAAGAGAGAAAAAATATCAGTCAGCAGTCTCAGCACATAGAGCTAGCAAAAATCCAAGCGGATTTAGAGTCGACTAGGTACTGTGCCGACATGGACGTAGAGAAGTCGCGAGTAGAGGCAACGGGACAGCGACTTGGGGCTGGTAACCGTGTTCATGAGCAGTGTCTCTCGCACTTATTGAAACTGATTCCGGTGTTTGATGAGAGTGGTGTAACAGAATTTTTCACACGCTTTGAGAAGAAGTGCCAGGAACACCAGTGGCCAGAGAATAAATGGGCAGCACTTGTATCCTCTAGATTAATAGGCAAGGGTCTTAAAGCCTACGATGCGTTGCCTATAGAGTCTTGTATTATCTATGAGGAACTCAAGGAGGCTGTCCTGAGAGCATACGAACTACAACCAGAGACGTACAGGTTGAAGTTCCGGGGTGTTACCAAGGGTCGGGAGAGCACCTTTTTGGAGCATGCCCGGGAGCTGTCCGATGCTTTTGGGAATTGGCTGAGGTCGGAGAAAGCTACTACGTTTGACGACATTAAATAGTTGGTGCTTTTAGAGCAGTTTTTCAAATGCACGGGCGGCGACCTGACGTTAAACCTTAAAGAAAAGCAACCAAAAACTCTACAGGAGGCAGCTGAGATGGCTGACCTCCGGCTATCACTAATTCGTGGGTGCGGGTCTGCCCAGCGTAGTGAGGCAGGTAACAAGGGGCGTGACGCCCCACCCCCCCGAGTTAGTGATATACCTTATGCAAACAAGTACAAGAGCCATGATACCAAGACTGACCACAAGACTAGCACCGTCCCATTTAAGAAGGGGCCAGGCCCTTCCCAGTACCAAGGGAAGCCCAAAGGGGAGTTGGAGTGTTTTCATTGTCATAAAAAGGGGCACTTTGCAAGAGTCTGTCCTAGCAAACCACCTACAGCAGCTGTGTCTTTGGCCTGCAACATTGGTGTGTCTCCGAAGTCATCTGAGTTTGCCCGGGGCAGTTCGTCAGAGGCTGAGGCACAGCCAATGCAGAAGCACCTGAGAGGCTCGAACCCTGCTCAGGATGTTTTTTGCGACCATAGAGGGCGGGGTTGCGTGATGTAGGCGGGGCGCAAGCATGGAGTAGAGGTCTTGCGTGATACAGGTGCTTCCCAGACTCTGATGAAAAACTTGACTGGCTACCCTATAAACGCGGCTCGGGTGGTGGTGGTCCAGGGTATTAATGCAACTCGGTCATACCCGCTGGTGCGGTTGGAGTTGGAGGTGGATGGTGTGGCACGTGAATTGGATGTCGGGATTGTGGAGAAACTGCCAGTGGTGGGCGTCGACCTTCTTCTCGGCAACGACTTTGCAATGCCCGCTTCTGAGGTTCTACCCTTAGTCGTTGCCGAGAGGCCGGCCGACGTGAGTAGGGAAGAGCAAGAGTGGGTCGAGCGGTGCCAGACACAACCCATGGCGTGTGTTGTCACCCGAGCTCGGGCAGCTAAAGTGTCACAGCCTAGTCCTCCGTCTTCAGACCAGCGGAGGAACGATCAACAGGAGGAGGCTAAAGCTGGAGTTGGTTTTAAGAGTTTTGACTCAGCAGCTCTCCTGGGTGATTCAGTATTAGCACCATTACTTAATTCTGGAGTAGCCCCTGGGCCTGTCATCGAGAGTGACGAGGCTGGGCATGACGAGTCTCCACGACAGCAACGTTATGTACATCGAGAGAGACAGAGGGAGCAGCCCAGTATCGGGGAAGGTCATGCATTGCTCCGGGAGCAGTTAGATCGCTTGGCACCCTCAGATATACGTCGGTTGCAACTAGAGGACCCTGAGCTCCAAACGTGTGCTTATGGAGGTGTAGAGCTCGACGAGGACGGCGATGCACAGCCAGGAGATTTTTTTTATTTAGAAGGCATCCTCTATAGGCGTTTTCAAGACCCTAAACGTAGTTGGCAAGAGGGGTCCGGAGTAGTGGACCAGTTGGTGGTGCCACGGGAGTGCAGGGATAGCCTACTGAGGTTGGCGCATGACATACCACTGGCAGGACATCTAGGGGTGAGAAAAACGGTGGCGGCTTTAGAAAAATTGTTTTGGTGGCCGGGGTTGAAGGGGCAGGTGGTAACCTGGATAGCGAGGTGTCATACGTGCCAGAGGGTTGGAAAACCTAACCAAACAATTCCGAGAGCCCCGTTGCACCCCATCCCTGTCAGTGGACCGCCCTTCAGTAAGGTCATCATTGATATGGTCGGACCCCTACCCCCTACTAGTGCCGGTAATAAATTTCTATTAACTCTCATGGATGTGGCCACTCGTTATCCTGATGCATATCCAATGAGAAATGGCACGGCGAAAACTGTTGTCCGGAACCTGCTCTTGTATTGCTCGCGGTATGGTTACCCGCAAGAGGTTTTTGTTCGCGGCAAGAGAAGTACCTGGAGAGAGTCTCGGTTTGAGCGGGCTAAAGAGGTGTGTGGGTTTGTGGTGGATGGCAGTACTTACCGTTGCAACGTGATGCCATATGGTCTGAAAAATGCACCGGCCACTTTCCAGAGCTTAATGAACGACATCGTAGCAGACATCCCAAACTGTACTGTCTACCTTGATGACGTGATCATTTATGACAACAATTTCCAAAGTCACTGTGAGCACATAGAAGCCTTATTTAGTCAACTTAGTAAAGCAGGCTTGGTGGTTAATCTGGGCAAGTGTGACTTTGTGCAAGCCACGGTGCAGTATCTGGGGTTTGTGGTTGGGTTAGGGCAGGTGAGCCTGCCCCAACAGAAGATACAGGCTATCGACTTGTTCCCCAGGCCGACCACCAAGCGGCAGATCATGAGATTTTTGGGCATGATTGGGTATTACCGCCGCTTTATAAGAGGTTATTCTACTGTGTTAGCTCCTTTGACAGATCTACTAGCTAAAGATAAAAAGTTCCGCTGGGCACCTGAGTGTGAGCAGGCGTTTCGAGTAGTTAAACACCTTTTATGCACTCACCCTATCCTCAGGGCCCCGGACTTTGAACGACCATTTCAGTTGGCGACTGATGCCAGCGGAGTAGGGGCTGGTGCCGTACTTTTGCAGACAGACGAGGAAGGTCTTGAGCATTCAGTCAGTTTCTTTTCAAAGAAATTTAATTCAGCACAGAAAAACTATTCGGTTGTTGAAAAGGAACTGCTGGCCATCGTGTTAGCGCTCAGACACTTTGAGGTCTATGTTCCTGCCTATGGGCCAGTCGTGATAGTGTATACCGACCACCACCCGCTTAAATTCCTCAATCAATTCCACAACCGGAATATGAGGCTGACCAGATGGTCGCTCATGTTGCAAGAGTACAACTTAGACATTCGCCATATTGCCGGTTGTGAGAATGTGATTGCGGATTGTTTGTCGCGGGTGGAGGATCCGGGGTAGGCTACCACAGTATGTTGATATAGCCTCCTGTCTTGGCTCGCGGTGTATTTTTGCGCTGGTGCTTGTTGGCTCGCGTGTGTAGCATCAGCGTAGGGTTGCAGGGCAGGAGTTGTTGGCTTTGATTAGACGAAAATTAGGCTACATCTATAGTAGCCGCCCAAAACAACATTAAAATAAAGTATGAAAAATTAAATAAAAACACTTTCTTTTTAATAATTAATTTTAAGATAATATTGTAGCTGAGTACTGAGTGCAGATGATTTTCTCTCAGTAGGCTGTGCTTCTTAAAGCTCGCTCTGGGAGCACAATGTTATGAATTAATGTATTATGTTTGGGAAGGGTGATAAGATTTTTTTATATATGAAATGTTGTTGTATTTTTTTTTGGAGACTGAGCTTGCATTCCATGAGTGGCAGAGTGGTTAGAAGTGGCAGATTCTAGCGACATTCTGCCTGTTCAGATATGGGCTCATGGTTGAGTGTCCCATATCTTGGGGGGGGTGTGACGCCTCCCGGCGCTAGCAGAATGGTTGCGTGGGGCATTGCATCTCGCTAGCGCTCGCCAGGATGGGGGGATGGGCTACAGTTGTCCTAGAATGATCTGCTTTCTTCTATTAGTGTCGTGTTGCCACAGACAGTCTAGAAATGGTCTTTGTTTTGGTCTGTGACCGCGCCTTATATTTTATATTCGCTATAATATAAATGTTGCTTGTGTGGGAGGCGAGCGAGAGCGGGTGAGGGAGTACACCTGGCAGCGGGGGGTGAGCTGTGACGCGGCTCGCTTGAGTGCTGACGGCGTTGGCGGCCGGGTGGTCAACTAGTCCCTTCCCGTCGCGGCTTCATGTTTTTTACCAAGCTCAGAGCTTGCCTGACACGCGTATCGTCTACATCCTTTGCAATTCTGTCCCCCATACTCGCCACTTTGCATACTATTTCTCTCTCTCGACTTCTCCTTTCTCATTCTCTAATCTTTATTAAACTCAACATCCCTTCTGGTTTCAGCATAGACGTTCACCGTCGGCCAGTCGTATTGTACGCGAAGCTCTCAGATATTTCCATGTATTAGGCTTTAATGAGGTTTGGAGAGACGGACTTTTCCGTGTGTGTCCTCTCTCGGGAAGGTTGTAGACCGGTATATGTCTCCCTGGCAAGGTGTTGAGTGATTCTGCTGGGTTATTTAAAGCTAGACTAGGGGTAAGGTTACTGTGTCGTTGTCTCCGATGTGTGTAGTGTTAGCTAAGCCCTGCACGACATCGACAGGTACTGTGGGAGCCTAAGTTGTCTTCGGGTGGGTTTACCTTGCGAGCACAGCGCTGTGGTGTGAGAGGGCCATAGCCTATCCCTCACAACATAGTGCTGCCTCTTTGTGTTGACTTCTGAGGGATCGCCAGGATAGAACTAGGTACTAGAGACCTAGATTTATCAAGAGAGCATCCCCGTCATATAACGTAATCTTCATTATACCACTTTCGGACAACGTTAGGCTACGAGCCGCATGCTCGCCCATTGTTGCCCTGCCTTGATACCCCAGCTAGACTTTATTAACTAAGCAGACACTGGTTAGAGATAAGCTCCATTATTATATGTATGCCACATTATTATTCACTGCACTTTTGAGCCGAGGTTGTTGTTGAGTTGCACAACCCTAGTAGGCTGTTGCGTTGTGTCGCGAAGCATTTCTTTAGTTGTCGAGCATTACTACCTTTGCGCAGTCTTTATTATTCGCCTGCCTATTATTACTATATGTCCTAGCCTTTATTGTGACCCGTATTCTGCATTATAATTGTTCAAGATTCTTTACGAACATCTTCCCAGCATCAGACTTATTTCAGAAGTTTCCAGTTGATGTTGCAGGACTAGCATTGCACTTTCTTTAATACAGGAGTGCCAGTTATTTGAGTATCTACCGTAACGTTAATTAATCACGTTAACTATCTTTTCTTTGTGTAACTTAATCGAGTAATCTTTTACTGTTTGAGAATAGGCTGTTTCATCGTGCGTCAGCCTAGTGTGTGTGCACCAGTTACCGAGTCATAGGATACCTCGTTCTCCAGGCACGACTCAGGGCGGTAATGGTGTTTTGTTTTCCAGTGTTTAAGGCAGGGGTTGGATCTAGTGTTACCGTTGTTGCATTTTGCCATTATCTAGTCCAATGTTGAAGAGTCCTGTGTCTTTGAGAACCTGGATCGTAACAATATATACTGTATAATTATGTTAGTAAAGCCAGGTAATAAATTTTCTTTAATGCATACAAGGTTAAAGGAAGTAGCAGTATCGGCATTCAATATTTTATTGTTCAGCGTTTCAATATTTCTGATTAATTTTCGTTGGGGTTCAGTCAGCAGGTAGAGGAGGTTAGCAAAATGCATGGTGATTCGACATTTCGCTAGGCATCTAGCATCTTCAAGAGAATGATTAAAATGTACAGAATTACGGGTATATATACAGAAGTGTAGATCAGGGGGCGAGGAGAGGGTGGGGCTACTGTCTCCCATTGGTTGAGGGTAGCCTGCGTGTGAGTCGTGCACTGCTTCTCGTCGGTGGTTGGCTGAGGGTGGGCAAAGTCATCGGTGATTGGCTGTTAGACGTCCCGAGGGTCGAGACTTGCGTACCTAGATGCGTAGAGGCAGGAAATGTTGAAGGGAGGTGGGAGGCGGGCGAAGTCATCGCTGATAGGCTGCTAGACATCCTGAGGGTAGTAGCTTGCGTGGCTGGATGCATGGCAGCAGGGGGTGACGAGGAGGGGCGAGAGGCGGGGGCCGTGGTGAGGTAGTGTCGTTTGGCTGACAGTAATATTTGTAAGTCAAGTGTTTGGTTGTTTATGCTTGGGTTTAAGGCTTGAGTATAGAGGGCTTCAAGAATAGGGAGTCTTCTGGGATAATTTGCTTTGTCAATTATGGAGGTGTGTTTATTTAAATTGTCGCGGGTAAGGGAAGGGGGGGGGGGGGGTTAGGGGAGAGATAATGGTCTGTAATGGCTCCTGCCTGAAGGTGAAGAGTTAGCCAACGGGATAGATGAGTCTGAGTCATACCAATATAGGAATGAGGCCCACAGTCCTCATATTTACAAGTGTGCTGGTATATCACATGGTCATCGTTCATCGGGCTCTTAGTTTTGGTGGAAGCAGGTCTGTTACGGAGAACAAGGTTGGAGGTCTTGGGAGATTTATAGTAGATGATTAATTTAATTTTGGTGTCAGGGTTGGTGGGGACGACATGTCTGTTGATCATTTCTTTCATGATGGACTAGTCGGTTTTGTGGTCAGAGGACATGTAGTTACTGTAGACAATCTTGATTTCGTCTGATGGGTTTGTGTTATGAGGATTTTGAGGTACCATTTCTCAAGGTGGTGGTTAATGGTGCTGGCGACATCCGAATTAGAGTACCCGTTATTTACCAGAGCTTGGGAGAGTCTTTCAAGTTCCTGGTGGGTGTCTCCCCAGGTGGTGCAGTGTGTGAGGGCTCTCCTAACGTAGGCCGAGATGGTGGATAGGAGGTAACGGTATCACTATCACCATAGAGGCATTGTCCAGTGTTTATGGGTTTGGTGTAGACTGTGGTTTTGAACATAAGATCGTTCAGTGAAACGAGTATGTCGAGGAAGGGAAGTTGTCCATTGTTGGATTTCTCATATGTGAAATTGAGTCTGGAGGAGGTCATGAAGCGTCGCTGGAGTTCCTGGAGTTCATCGAGGTCCTTAACTTGCACGAAAATTTCGTCAACGTATCTACAGTAGATGGCGGGCCGGTGGGCAGCTAGGAGCTCTTCCTCGATAGTTCCCATGAAGAAGTTCGCGACAAAGCTTCCTGCCTTGTGATCCACGATAAGGAGGAATATCTAGGAAAAATGGACAACATCCTAAGCGACAACAACAAATTCAAAAGGATCACAAGCAACTCGACAGATGAAATAAAACGTAAAGCCAACACCACCATCACTGCCATCAACGCCAAAGAAGGAAGAGTTCACCTCAAAAAACTTATTGGAGAATTCACCCCTGGTTATGCCTATGGCACCATAAAAACTCACAAGCCTGGGAACCCCCTCTGCCCCATCATCTCCCAGATCCCCACTGCAACCTACCAGATCGCAAAGGCCCTGAACAACCTCCTCACCCCTTACGTGCCCTGCCAATACATCTTGAACTCTGCCAACGATTTCTTGGAAATCTTACGAGACGCCCCCCGGATCAACGAACATACCATCGCCTCCCTCGACGTAGAAAGCCTGTTCACCAATGTGCCCGTGGACAGGACCATCAACATGATTCTGCGTCGAGTATACCACTGCCCTGACACACCCAACCTGGACGTCCCGGAGAAGGCCCTAAAGACGCTGTTGGAGCTGTGTACCAAGGAGGCCACCTTCCTCTGCCCCCGGGACAACATGTATCAGCAAATAGACGGCGTGGCGATGGGCAGCCCCCTGGGAGTTCTTTTTGCGAACTACTTCATGGGAACTATCGAGGAAGAGCTCCTAGCTGCCCACCGGCCCGCCATCTACTGTAGATACGTTGACGCCTTTTTCGTGCAAGTTAAGAACCTCGATGAACTCCAGTAACACCAACGACGCTTCATGACCTCCTCCGGACTCAATTTCACATATGAGAAATCCAACAACGGACAACTTCCCTTCCTCGACATACTCGTTTCACTGAACGATCTTGGGTTCAAAACCACAGTCTACACCAAACCCACAAACACCGGACAATGCCTCAATGGTGATAGTGAATGCCCCCGCCGTTACCTCCTATCCACCATCTCGGCCTACGTTAGGAGAGCCCTCACACACTGCACCACCTGGGGAGACACCCACCAGGAACTTGAAAGACTCTCCCAAGTTCTGGTAAATAACAGGTACTCTAATTCGGATGTCGCCAGCACCATTAACCACCACCTTGAGAAATGGTACTCTCAAAATCTTCCTAACACAAACCCCTCAGACGAAATCAAGATCTTCTACCGTAACTACATGTCCTCTGACCACAAAACCGACGAGTCCATCATGAAAGAAATAATCAACAAACATGTCGTCCCCACCAACCCTGACACCAAAATTAAATTAATCATCTACTATAAATCTCCCAAGTCCTCCAACCTTGTTCTCCGTAACAGACCTGCTTCCACCAAAACTAAGAGCCCGATGAACGATGACCATGTGATATACCAGCACACTTGTAAATATGAGGACTGTGGTCCTCATTCGTATATTGGTATGACTCAGACTCATCTATCCCGTCAGCTAACTCTTCACCTTCAGGCAGGAGCCATTAAAGACCATTATCTCTCCCTTAACCCCCCCCCCCCCTTACCCGTGATGATTTAAATAAACACACCTCCATAATTGACAAAGAAAATGATCCCAGAAGACTCCCTATTCTTGAAGCCCTCTATATTCAAGCCTTAAACACAAGCAAAAACAACCAAACACTTGACTTACAAATATTACCATCAGCCAAACGACACTACCCCACCACGGCCCCCACCCCTCTTCATCACCCCCTGTTGCCACGTATCCAGCCACGCAAACTACTACCCTCAGGATGTCTAGCAGCCAATCAGCGATGACCTCGCCCGCCTCCCTTCAACATTTCCTGCCTCTACGCATCTAGGTATGCAAGTCTTTTCCCCCGGGACGTCTAACAGCCAATCACCGATGACTTCGCCCACCCTCAGCCAACCACCGACGAGAAGCAGTGCACGACTCGCACGCAGGCTACCTTCAACCAATGGGAGACAGTAACCCCGCCCTCTCCTCGCCCTCCGATCTACACTTCTGTATATATACCCATAATTCTGTACATGGAGACCATTCCTCACTCGTCTCCCTCACTGCACCTGCAACACCACCAGAGCTCCCGCCAACTACCTGTAGGTGCAGGGGAGGAGGAGGTTGGGGGATGGTGATCTTCTGAGGAGGGTGGAAGAAGCTACAGTTGGGACTCCATCTGGGGGCCCATGTGGCTATTGGTCCCCCAATCCATCGCGCCCTTCTGTTAGTGTACACCACCATCTTCGGGAGTCACTACCTTCACCTCCTGGCAACAACATCGCCTGACTCACCATCATCTCCTCACCACTAGGGAGATTTGTCCGACCATCGACGAGGGGATCAAGTACAACATCATCTCCTTCTTCACCACAATCATCGCCCACCTTCACCAACAACAGCGGCCTCTCCATACCAACACCACGTGGCAGTGCTGCTCAAGATGCAAAAACAAACTAAAACAATAGCTGGGTGGACAGCCCACCATCTTTCATCTCTCCAACTCTTCATACTCACCACTTTACCTTCAACTTCAACCTCTACTTTCTACACTTATGAGCCTCACCTCACATTCTGATTCCTGATTGATTGCTCGTACACACATCACAGGCTATAACTACCGCAACCCCAACACTATGAAAAAGCCCAATATCTCGGGATTTGTCAAGTGGTACAATGTAAAACAGCGTTATGGATTCATCACAAGATCGGATAATAAGACAGATATATTTGTTCATCACAAATCAATATCTAAATTTAACCCCAATTATTATCCATCTTTAGGAGAAGGTGAACAAGTGGAATTCAACATCAAACCCGGTCAGAAAGGACCAGAAGCTCACCAAATCACTGGCCCTGGAGGTGCAGCAGTAAAAGGCTCACATCTTGCTCGCCAAAAACACCAAGTCAGCAAGTCATCAAGACAACTGACAAGACACAACGAGGAACCTGACACCATGGCCAGTATATATGCCTGTATCCAAGCTGCCACAGTCATTACCGGCTCTAACAAACATCATCTATGTCAGATAATCCCTCAAATACTCCAACACAACGGACTACCAACCATCTACATCCCTCCTGAAGTCTTGGCCTTTCGAAAAAAGCAGAAGAAACCAAGAAGGAAAATGGAACATCACACCAACATCACCATCACTGAAGAAACAGACTCCTCCATCATCCTCGAAGATCTCGAAGAGGAAGATAATGCAGAACAAGATGATGAAGAATATGAAGAAGATGTGGAAGAAGAGAAAGTAGAAGAAGAATTTTTAGACCAAACTCCTGAGAATACTCCTTCCCCCCCTCCTCCAGTTCTAACACCACAAGTTGTGAAGATGAAACCTGCCAGTGATATAACCACCAAATCAACAAGAAGAAACACACCAAATGCAAAGAAGGAGACACAAACAAATCCTGAAGCCAGAAAAACACCTACCAAGATGTCAAAAAAAGAACAAGAAGAAAAAGAAAGAGTCCTATGGGTGTCGACATTTACATCAGATCTAGACACTTTTACTCCTGCTAAAATGAAAGAAAAATACCATGATATGGAGTTAGACTGGATACTATCACCAGATGGGAGAGATTATTATTCTATAGTAAAGATTCACATAGAAAAACAGATGAAATTATATCAAGAAAAACAGCAAGATAGTAATTAGCTAAAACCTTCCTCAGCAACTTTGTAACATTTATTAGTTAATACCTGCCTTCAGAAACTTTGTAACTTGCTCTAAAATTAAGAAGTTCAATAAATAAAAACAGCAAAGTGGCCGGCCCACTAACTTTTTCCCTTCTACTGTACTTCATAATTTCCTACTTTACATTCCTGACCAAACCCTCTACTTATTCTCCCTCCTTCCTAACAAAAAATAAAAAAAATAAAAATAAAACAAAAATAATAATCATTCTCTTGAAGATGCGAGATGCCTAGCGAAACGTCGAATCACCATGCATTTTGCTAACCTCTTCTACCTGCTGACTGAACCCCAACGAAAATTAATCAGAAATATTGAAACGCTGAACAATAAAATATTGAATGCCGATACTGCTACTCCCTTTAAGTTCTTTAACCTTGTATGCATTAAAGAAAAAACAAAACAAAATATATATACTGTATATATATATATATATATATATATATAATATATATATATATATATATATATATATATATATATATATATATATATATATATATATATATATATATATATAATATACACCGTCCATATATATATTACATCTCAAGATTATACTATTTATTATGAAATCATTATAACCATCTATCATATTATTTTAAGGTGTTTTAGTTACAGAATCTAGATTTATATGGGGGACTGTACAGGCCTAAATTTATGTATGTTTTTTTCCATCCAAGAAGTAATATGTCTTGCCAGACTAAGTTTCTGAAGACCAACCGCCCCCATAAAATCTATGTATGTTCTTCCCAGGTGAATACACCCATGCCCTGTCCCTAGGTTGAGCCAATGCCAAACAGTTCAGACAGGCCTAAATCTATGTATGTTTTTTTCCAACTAAGAAGTAATATGTCTTGCCAGACTCAGTTTCTGAAGACCAACCGCCCCCATAAATCTATGTATGTTCTTTCCATCCGAAAAGTAGTATGTTAAAACCCCATGTCCTAATTGATAAGAAACTATGATACCCACGGGTACACCAGTGTATATATATAACCATCGTTCCTGTAAGACCTAGACAGAAATGACTGAAGATGTTAGCCACCATACAGTAACTCTAATTCTTACCCCAACCAGAGATTGTATATACAACCTTCTTTTACCATTGTCTCGACGCATTTTCACCATGAAACAATACCGAAGCTACCCCTACGAACTGCCGCTTTCTTTGGTGTATATGTCATAGAAAACGCAGTTCCCGGGAACAACTAGGTCAGCAAGAAATAGTGTCAGATTAACAGTGTCCATAACCATCGTATTGACGAGTAATAATACACCATGTTTTTCTCTACTTTTATCCACAGTCAAGCACACACCTACAGTTAACCTCCTCTTCCCCACAGCCCCACAGTCCACATGATTCTATCCCTTCCAGACTCATATACCACCCCATATTGCTCATCCCCCGGTAGCGTTTGGCTAACATACTTTCCCTGTCATTAACCCCAAGCTACGATACCAACTGTAGTCTAATGCCACCCCTACGCCCAGAGACCTTAGGGTCAAACTTCCACGTAGCCCCCCTTAACTCTCTCCCTCTCGTTAACCCCCCACGCTCCTCGACTCCATTCCGACCTAGCCTCTCCACCATACCTCCTGAATATCCTTAATTTTTCCGTTGCTAACATTCTCAAACCTTTTGTATATATACTCCTATCCAGCCTACCTTCCCCCAGTAGGAAGGAACACCATTAGAACTTTACTAACCCTTTGCATGCCATCTATTCCCTCACAACCCATTCACAACCCTGTACCAAATGATCGTCAGTGCGAGGCTAGCCGCCTCGCCAGTGACTAGCTTCTATTGCCATACTTCCAGATAAATGTGGCAGAGTTAGCAACCCAGTCTCCACCACATCCAACAAACCATGCAATTAACAACCCAACCGATTAAACCAGCTAGTCAAGGCACCTTTGGTTTTGGTATTACGAACACCCACATCTGTCTCATAAACAGAGGGTTATTACAAACACTTGTGATATGGCAAGCCCCTAGCCACAGCCGCCGGACGACCATCACAGAGAGAGGGCGCACTCCTACCCCTTTTTACCCACCCGAGGAGGGAGACCCCCACCCCTGCGGAGGTATACCTGACCCCTGTTTTGACTTCTGGGTCATTGCCAGGTAGCACAGGAATTCTTCCTATCAATGAACTAACCATGCATGACTAACACCTTTACTAACCTCTATTAACCCACAATAACCCATTAACCTTTCTTGCATACTCTGATAACCAAATTAGCACCTCAGTTATACCATAGAACGAAGACTGAACAATCTAAGATAGACGCTCCTATCACAGCTGTCCCAGTCCTCCTTGCAAAGTAGATCCAGTCTCTCTCCCCTAAATACTTCCAGTATAGCCAAAATAGTACCTCTTACTAAGGCTCAGTTATATCACGTTATGAAGGCTCCATATAGCCATGTGCCACAACAGTAATCACCACCTTACCTAGTTATCGTATCCATTGAGAGCTTAAATAAATCCATAAGAACTCGAGATCCCTATGGCCTACAGGGTCCAAAACCGAGCCTATAAACCAAGCTCCAGCCCCCAGTAAAATCAGTTGAAAGATAGACACCAACCAGCGGCTGGCCCCCTTAAGTTGACCTCTAGCTCTGCCCTTGTGTTGTTCCTGAGAATTGAGTTCCAGAGCCGGCAGACTCCGTGGCAGATTGAGATAGAAGCATCTGTCCACGTACAAGAAATCTACGTGCACCTTATAACCTTCACAAACCAGTGGGTATATAAGCGTGTAGCCAGCAACGATCGCCAAGAGATCCGTCTTGAGAACTTCCTACATATGGACCCCCTGGACGGCCGCGGAACCAGTCGTTAACCCCAACATCACGGACGCAAGATAACCAGGACCAGACCATTCAAATACTACCCCAGATTCACTCTATCAGTACTACAGTGTTACAGTGCTATTTAACCCGTTGAGACCCAGCGTCGCACGTGTTGCGTCGGCAGTCTTTGATCACCAACTCCCAGCGACGCATCACGTGCGTCCGACATATAAAAAACACTTACGTGGCTCGTAAGGTAGGAAATGGCGGGAGAATAGGAGGGGGAGGTACCGTAGTGTGTGGGGGAGCCGGGCCAGTAGGTGTGAGCGGGCCGAGACAGCCGTGCGGCTGGTGGTGGTGGGCTTAGTGGGGATAGTTTACACCCCTAGTTTACCGCCACTTTGAACCTTCATTACTCCGGTCGTATGGGAGCTAGAGGCTTGAGATTTATGTGAGATACTCCTTAGGATGTATGCCGTACAATGCCATACTCAGTTTTTACCCTAGTGCTCCCGGGCGGGTGGTCATGCGGGGGAGACGAACTATTGAAACCCCCCCCCCCGCCCCCCAAATGACCGAAATGATTTTTTTTTTATTTGTGTGTTCATTTCTCACCATTCTCTTCCATTTTGGCTCAACAAATTTTTTTGAAGCTCCCCCCCCCCAACCCCCCCCCGGCCCCCACCCCCCCCAAAAAAAAGTCAGAGGTGATTTTTTTTTTGTTTTTTTTTCATTTCTCATCCTTGTCTTCCATTTTAGCAAACAAAAAAAATAAGTGAAAATGGCTTGGGACTGGGGTGAACAAAATATTATAACTAGCCGGGGCTCAACGGGTTAAAGACCCACTTATTCATATTTCTACGAAGTGGCTATATCTTTGCCCCAGTATAATTCATATATAACCATTCCATTAGGAAGTGCTAAGCGTATCAGTGTTTATTAATTAACAGGCGATATTAACTCTCGTAATTACCCATATATCTAGATATTATTACATAGAAGTAAAACCGTAGTGATATCTAATGTTCGCCCACTGATTTGCGTTCTACGTGTTTCTGCTATAAGAATATAAAACTTAGATCAGTACCCCATGAGGTTACTAGAATTCCCGTGCTCTAAAATACGCGTGTCTAATCTAGTCTGTGAACTACTACTTGTGCACCAGAGCTACCAGTAATCAATCTAAATAGTGAAATTGAATCTATAAGTAACATTAAGGGTCTCCAGTATAAACTTGCGAACAAAGCCAGTGATCAGAAGATTAATAACTGAACGTTGGAAGTGGGAGACTAGGCTCCATCCAGATCCACTTAATGCTAGTTGTTCAATTCTATCATTTGTCTTGTACGAGTGTTCATACCTTCTTATGCTTCCTATTAACCATCATCAATAAACGTGATCGTGTGTCTTGTTACCGTGTGTTTAACTTGTGTTCTCTATTCCTCATACCTTGTTTTGTGCATGCAGCCTTATATACCCAGTCAGTTAGAACTCACATTACCCAAGTTAATCCTGTAGAAAAACAAGGCATAACATTGGCGGCAGCGGTGGTTCTTGATTCGGATAAAAGGTTGCATTACATTGCAAGTATGGAACAGCCAGAACACGATAACATCATGGCGCACCGTTCTCACATCCCCATCCCACATTATGATGGGAAAACTTACGAGATCGAAACGTTCATGGACATAGTGAAACCCGTACTTGACCTAGTTTATACCACGGACGCAGAAAAGATAGCCGTTACATTATCGCACCTGGGCAAAGCCGTTTCCCTGGTTGCCTACAAAGTGCACCCTGCTCTCACATGGGACGAATTTCGCCCAATAGTGATAGAAGCCATTAAGCCTTCGTTGGGCGTTTTCGTGGCCTACACCCGTATCCAAGACACTAAATTCGAAGGCGATCTAGATGCCACAGTGAATAAGATCGCCCAACATATAAAAGTGTCTTTCCCCACATTGACCAGAATCCAGCAAGAGCAGCAGATTCTGGTCAACCTGGTATCAATATTGCCCTCACCAGTAAAAGATCATTTCCGTGTGCACGATTTCGTCGGATATCAAAAAGATCTCATCATGATCCGACGTATTTTGGCCGTGCGCACAGAAGCACCCACCCAAATTGCTGTAATAAAGAGGTTTCCCACGCACCCGCAGCACCTCGACCACCAAAACCCCAAGGCCCAAACCTTCAACTCCAAGAATGCCTACCAATCCTCATCCTTCCATAACAGACCGACCTACCCTTCCGGCAAGCCCCAACCCAGTTCCAACCTACCCAGAATCTTCAACCGAAACAAAACCTACAACACCTACCAAATTAAAAACCCTACATTAGTAATTATCAACCTCTATGATTTCCCTGCCTGTAGTGCTCAGTGTGCCCTCCATCAAATTCGTGACTCTGCCAAACCTCGCCCCTTTACTCCTCGCATTTCTGTAATTGAAGAGGAGTTGGGACAAGAGGACGAAATGGAGGAAATGCACACCGGAGAAATAGCCCCTATCATGACCTCAGACGATACCGAGGAAACCCTGGAGGAGGTAGATACCGACTCCCAGGATTTTTAAAGTACCCCCCGCCCACGATGGCCTCGGCAGGGGACGCCATAACTGACCGCACTGCCCCCATTTATTACATGGCCAAAATCAAGGACATTCCTGTCCGCTTGTTAATCGACACGGGAGCTGCCAAGTCATGTTTGTTCAAGTCTTATTATGATCAACACCACCGACTATTTGGCCCCTTGTTACCTACCAAATCAGAACTAATCTCAGCTGCTGATACCTACTTAAATCTCCTAGGAGACACTTTGCCCCTGTCAGTAACTACTCCTGCCCCCCATGCTCGTTGTTATCACCCGTTCACAGTATTTTCCTCCCACTGTAAACATTACGATGGTTTCCTTGGACTTGACCTCCTTCAAAAACTCCAGGCCCAGGTTGACTGCGGCCAGAGGCTGATCTCATTAAAAAAAAAATCCAACCCAAAGCCTCTGACAAACCAATCACGCAGAAACCTATTCACAAAAAGAAAAAACACCTCCCCCCTCAACAAACTCTGAGTCAGGGTTACCAAATTGCAGCTAGCACTAAGGTAACTCCTAACCCCTCCCCTTACCCCGAGTTCTCTCAAAATATCACTCATTTCGTTGAAAAAATGCCTCAACAAACGAAAGAAGACAAGTCCAAGCAACTCCCTCTCGGTAATCCCCCCAATTCTCCTAACTCTGTCCAGGATCAATCCTCCCATGTTTCCAGGTCAGACTCTGATGTATGTAAAAACCATTCTATCAACTATTTATGTACACATGTTTCCAGGGAAAATGCCGACCTATGTACCCAACAATGTTTCCCCCATGCCCCCAGAAATGTTCAGCTATCCCACAACCAACAAAATTCCCCTTGTGACAGTTTTCTGTCAGTAGCTCCCTTCCACCCCCACACAATTCACACCCCTAGAAAACTTCAAAACCCCACACTTGACTCGCCCTCTCATGACAGACAAACCCACCAATCCCAGATAACCTCTAAACAAACCGTGACTGCCACCGAAAAAATTCCCCAAATTCGTCCTGTTAACAACCACAAATCAATACATCAGTCCTCCACCAATAACCCATGTTCTATACCTAACTCTTCCCCCACCAACCCTCCGCAGTCCCACCAACAAATTCCGTTTTCTAAATCGCTCACCCCTCACCACTCTGACCCTCCCACATGCGCCATTAATCCTCCCCTCACGCGTGACGACCTAGGGACCCAACCATGTTCCCCCCATGCCCCCAGAAATGTCCAGCTATTCCACAACCAACCAAATTCCCCTTGTGACAGCTTTCCGTCAGTAGCTCCCTTCCACCCCCACACAATTCACACCCCTAGAAAACTTCAAAACCCCACACTTGACTCGCCCTCTCATGACAGACAAACCCACCATTCCCAAATAAACTCTAAACAAACCGTCACTGCCACCGACAACACTCCCCAAATTCGTCATTCTAACAACCACCAATCAGTACATCAGTCCTCCACCAATAACCCATGTTCTATACCTCACTCTTCCCCCACCAACCCTCCGCAGTCCCACCAACAAATTCCGTTTTCTAAATCACTCACACCTCACCACGCTGATCCTCCCATACGCGCCGTTAATCCCCCCCTCACGTGTGACCCCCACCAAAGTGATCTCCCCCCCCCTTATGCGTACCGAGCACCTGCTCACCAGTCGATCCCCCACCATCATTAGCCCAGCTGTAGTTCAAGATAAATGTCAAATTCCCCCCCGCCATCAAAAATGGGTTAACCTTCGACCCATACCCCAAACTCACATGATATTTACCCCACTACCACGTCCACCAACCCCAATCGTTGCCTCTTACAACCCGCCATAATTTCCGCTCGCATCAACCACATTCTCGTGGCAAATATCTCTGAAGAATCCCTGACATTACCAAAAGGCCTCATCATAGGAGACCTCGAAACTTTTGATGACCTCCCCATAGATTCCAATGACACCCCTACCAGCCTCAAATTGCCCCCTCTCCCGGACACATTATCCGACCACCAAAAACACAGCATGTACGAACTATTGCTAGAGTTCAGTGACGTGTTTGCCCAACAACCCACTGAAATTGGACAGACCGATGTGGAACAACACATCATTAACACCACAGGCCCCCCCATAAGACAACCATCCCGTAGAAAAAATCCCATACAACGCCAGGAAGAGGAACGCCAAGTCCAAGAGATGTTAGAGGCCGGAATTGCCACCCCGTCCATTAGCCCCTGGTCTTCCCCTGTTGTCCTAGTAAAAAAGAAAGATGGGTCAACCCGTTTTTGCGTCGATTACAGGAGATTGAATGACGTAACCATTAAGGATGCTACGCCATTACCCAGGATAGACGATTCCCTTGACTCCCTATACGGATCCAGATGGTTCACTACCCTCGACTTGCAAGCAGGGTATTGGCAAGTGCCTATCAAGGCAGAGGACCAAGAAAAAAAAGCATTTTCCACTAGTGGTGGCCACCACTACGAATTTAACGTCCTACTTTTTGGCCTCTGTAACGGACCCGCCACTTTCTCCCGTTTGATGGAAGCGGTATTACATGGTCTGACCTGGGAAACCTGCCTAGCGTATCTAGACGATATTATTGTGTACTCACAAACCTGGGAAGAACACCTCCACAGGTTGAGACAAGTTCTTCAAAGAATCCGAGCCGCCGGGTTGAAATTAAAACCCTCAAAGTGCGAGATTGCACGAAATAAGGTAGATCTCCTCGGCCACGTAATATCTGAACATGGTATTGCACCAGACCCAAAGAAACTTCAAGCCATACAAAACCAACCCCCACCCACCACCGTTAAAGGAGTACATTCTTTTCTAGGTTTAGCCACATACTACAGACGTTTCGTCCCACACTTTGCCACAATAGCCAGACCCCTCCACCAACTCACCCACAAGGACACCACATTCACCTGGACACCTGAAAGAGACCTCACTTTTAACACTTTGAAACAAAAGCTAATCCATGCCCCTATTGTCGCTTTCCCTGATTACCATAAACCTTTCCGTCTTTATACCGACGTATCTCTGTACGCCATTGGTGCAGTTTTAGCTCAAGTAAGAGACGGAGAGGAACATGTGATAGTGTATGCCAGCTCCACACTCAACCAAGCACAACAGAATTATGCAGCCACCAAGAGAGAGTGCTTAGGGATCATTTGGGCACTCAGCCACTTCAGGTCATTTGTGTTGGGCGCAAAACTCGATATAATAACCGACCATCAATCTTTGCAATGGTTGCGTAAGTGCGAAACCAACTCAGCCATCTTGGTACGTTGGAGGGAGACACTAGAGGACTACGATTTTACAATACAGTATCGTCCAGGTAAACTTCACACCAATGCAGACGCCCTGTCACGTTTGCCAGTACCAAAAGACCCCCCCACCAACCTAGCCGCCTTACAAAACACTGAGCTCTTATCTACCCCCATCCACCAACATAATTCCCCCCCAGCCCCCTCACTAATTCAATCTTGGGAAACAAGAATCAGACCACCCTGGATACCGTTAAATGTCTTCAGGAAACTGACTCGCTGGGGAGATCAACTTGCCACAGACTCCGGTCACATAGTCCTAGACCCCACCATTGCCCACGACTACATGATTGCCATCCACGAGGGAAACGGCATACACCTTGGACAAAAGAAGATGTTAAAAATCTTCGCAGATCAATACTGGACCCCCAACCCCTCCAAGATTGCACAACGCATGACAGAATCCTGCAAACCTTGTTTATTGGGGAAGGATAGATCACGCACCCCAGGCCCAGCTGGTACCATTTCTGCCAACAAACCGTTCCAAGTCCTATCCCTCGACATCATGGGCCCGTTTCCTTCTTACGCTGGCAACCGCTATATCGTCACATTTGTTGACGTATATTCAAATTTTTTAATAGCCTGTCCAGTTAAAGACCACACAGCCACCACCATCGCCACACTGCTAGCCACAGAAGTGTTCCCTATATTCGGCCTTCCCCTTGCTCTTCTATCCGACAATGCCCCCGAATTTAGTGGACACGTTTGGCACCAGTTCACCCAACAATGCGGTGTTAAGATCAAACACTCATCCCCGTACTGGCCTCAAGGAAATGCTATATGCGAACGCAGCCATCGCACCATCAACAACCAGTTACGTACCAAAATGATTGCTCTTAACACCTCAGACTGGCCATCACTAATAAAGATGATACAATGGGGCATGAACACCTGTCCCCGAGAAGACGGTATTTCCCCTCATGAACGTGTTTACGGCGTACCCCCCCTGTTACTGCCGTTCCACCATCACGCTCACCTCCCCTCCAACACCTCCACAATTGACCCATTGCAACATCTGCAAAACACCCTCCATACCACCCAAACCTGTCAAGACACCAAAAATGATAACCCCGATGATAAAAACCCTTTCGCCATCCATGACACAGTAATGGTAGCCAACCTCCCTGTCACCAACAAATTAGGCCCTTGCCATGTCGGCCCCTACACCATCATAAAAGTCCCAAATGCCTATCAAGTCACCATTGATTATCACGGCGTGACTCGCACGTTCCGAACTAGATTCGTCCGAGCTTTTAAACCTCTAAAACCACAAGACATTACCCCACCCCACACGTCCGACCCTGAATTCAACACCCCTACTACCCCTCCAACTCAGGCTATGAATATTCCCCTACAAAACCCTAAGGGCCTAAACCTTCCAGCACCGAACCGGCCGATCATTCCTCAACATACCCCCCAAACTAACCTCCACAAACCCCAAGCCCCTACTATCACACCTTCCTCCACCATGACCCCTTCCTTCACTTCTGATAGTCAAGTACCTCCCCAACTTATCCAAGTACGAAAACCTCCACCCACAACCCCGACCACAACAGAAACCCTCCCGTCTAGCCGTGACGTACCTCCACCAGGCACCACACTGAGAAAACCACAACCCCCACCCAAAACCAAGTACACACCCAACCGCACCACACAATCTACCTCAGTAACCTCATGCTACAACTTACGCCCACGACTAAAATCTTTTAAAACCTCCAGAAAACACACCCTGCTAACCAAGTTCCGTAGGGCTGCCAGACCACTATCCTCCTCCTCTTCTTCTTCTTCGTCGAATTCTCCTCCACAAAGGGAAAGAAGACGAATAATCACAAGTAAACACCATAACCCCTCTAACTATATTCCAAAAATAACAACCCCCACCCTCCCACGAAAGAACATACCTTCCCCTTCAACCTCATCCCCTCTCAACCCCCACCTCATCACCCCGAGTGACCTGCTAGATCTACCCCCACCAAACTCCCACAAAACCGCCTATTTCCACCACCATCAAATCACCGACCCCACCAAAGAACACACCCAACACATGTTCCTACCCCCAAACCTCCCAATTAAACCTCCAGTCCCTACCCACCCGTCTAGCCCCCCCCGCATCCACCCCTTTCTCCTCCACTATCCCTGCGACCCCACCCACGCATCAACCAACCTCATCATCTCATCAAACCCCCAACCAACCAACCCCTAAAAAGTACACTATGCCAACAACCAACCCCTCCTCTCACACCACGTCTAACACACAACTAACTCCTAACCAAAGCCCCTCCAAACTGACGTACCCGACCTCCACCCCCCCACAAAGTCGCCCCTGAGAGAACCCCCATACATACCCCCACCAAATCCTCTCCCATTCCGCCTACCACCCTCACTCGACAAAAACCTCCACACGCATCTACCTCTCAAATAACCCCTTACCTCACCCCCACTAAATGCCCTCCACTTGTATAGCGTTCTTCCCCTCAATATAAAACATCGTCGAGCGACTCAAGTCCCACTACAAACATCTACCTTCCCACCAGGACCTCCAAAGGTAGAATCATCAACAGACCCATCAGATTTGAAGACAGTTATGTCAAAACAACACCCCGTTCTTACACTAAAGACCCAAGCCACACCACACACACACCCCCTCTTTCTCACACACCTCCATCACGCACCTTACCTAAACCGATATTGCACATTGCCTCCATATATTTTCACAGCCTGCAACACCACCCAAGAAAACCCCCAAAACCCCAGACTCATATCCCCCTTTCACCCCCAGCTCCGTTTTCACGCGTTAGTCCCTCCCCTTCAGTTATTAACCCATTCACCACACTGAAGAGGCCTCCTGTCAGTCCCACACACCTCACTCGATACATGACCTCCACCATGAACAAATCCACACCATTCGTCGCCCCCGTCCATACCCCCACGGGGGAAGACTACACACCATTCATCCGAAAAGTTTAAGTAAAAACGTCCACAGGACGCTTAGCCCGTCTACAGCGCCCACATCAAGCCCGGGCAACCGCCCTCCACAACACCGAGGACACATTCCTACAGGTCTACATAGACCTGCAAAAGAAACCTGACCCTCGCTCTCTTGCTTGGTGGAACCTTCTCAATACACTCAAAATGACCCACCATGACTATGCTTCTTTTTACTTCACCCTTGAGGCTCAAGGACGAGCCTACAATGAAGGAGAGGGAAGTAAAATGCCCCAGAACGAGAAGCCCACCACGGAAGCCACGAGCGAACACCACCAGGAAACGGGAATAGAAACACTCGAAGGAGAGGCCCACAGAACGAAAGGACCAGGTGACCAAGCCAACCAGTTAAGACAGGCCGAAGCCCGCAGGGCTAAGCAGCTCCAAACCACACCTGCCTATCCCTTCTAACCACTGACCTCTCACCCACCTCGCGTATACACTACCCCTCGTGTCCTACACCTCTACCTACATGATGATGAACATGAATACACCTTAATTTAATACACCCATGCCCTGTCCCTAGGTTGAGCCAATGCCAACCAGTTCAGACAGGCCTAAATTTATGTATGTTTTTTTCCATCCAAGAAGTAATATGTTAACCCCCTGTCTTGCCAGACTAAGTTTCTGAAGACCAACCGCCCCCATAAAATCTGTGTATGTTCTTCCCAGGTTAATACACCAATGCCCTGTCCCTAGGTTGAGCCAATGCCAACCAGTTCAGACAGGCCTAAATCTATGTATGTTTTTTTCCATCCAAGAAGTAATATGTAACCCCCTGTCTTGCCAGACTCAGTTTCTGAAGACCAACCGCCCCCATAAATCTATGTATGTTCTTTCCATCCGAGAAGTAGTATGTTAAAACCCCATGTTCTAATTGATAAGAAACTATGATACCCACGGGTACACCAGTGTATATATATAACCATCGTTCCTGTAAGACCTAGACAGAAATGACTGAAGATGTTAGCCACCATACAGTAACTCTAATTCTTACCCCAACCAGAGATTGTATATACAACCCTCTTTTACCATTTCACCATGAAACAATACCGAAGCTACCCCTACGAACTGCCGCTTTCTTTGGTGTATATATCATAGAAAACGCAGTTCCCGGGAACAACTAGGTCAGCAAGAAATAGTGTCAGATTAACAGTGTCCATAACCATCGTATTGACGAGTAATAATACACCATGTTTTTCTCTACTTTTATCCACAGTCAAGCACACACCTACAGTTAACCTCCTCTTCCCCACAGCCCCACAGTCCACATGATTCTATCCCTTCCAGACTCATATACCACCCCATATTGCTCATCCCCCGGTAGCGTTTGGCTAACATACTTTCCCTGTCATTAACCCCCAAGCTACGATACCAACTGTAGTCTAATGCCACCCCTACGCCCAGAGACCATAGGGTCAAACTTCCACGTAGCCACCCTTAACTCTCTCCTTCTCGTTAACCCCCCACGCTCCTCGACTCCTTTCCGACCTAGCCTCTCCACCATACCTCCTGAATATCCTTAATTTTTCCGTTGCTAACATTCTCAAACCTTTTGTATATATACTCCTATCCAGCCTACCTTCCCCCAGTAGGAAGGAACACCATTAGAACTTTACTAACCCTTTGCATGCCATCTATTCCCTCACAACCCATTCACAACCCTGTACCAAATGATCGTCAGTGCGAGGCTAGCCGCCTCACCAGTGACTAACTTCTATTGCCATACTTCCAGATAAATGTGGCAGAGTTAGCAACCCAGTCTCCACCACATCCAACAAACCATGCAATTAACAACCCAACCGATTAAACCAGCTAGTCAAGGCACCTTCGGTTTTGGTATTACGAACACCCACATCTGTCTCATAAACAGAGGGTTATTACAAACACTTGTGATATGGCAAGCCCCTAGCCACAGCCGCTGGACGACCATCACAGAGAGAGGGCGTGCACCTATCCCTTTTTACTCACCCGAGGAGGGAGACCCCCACCCCTGCAGAGGTATACCTGACCCCTGTTTTGACTTCTGGGTCATTGCCAGGTAGCACAGGAATTCTTCCTATCAATGAACTAACCATGCATGACTAACACATTTACTAACCTCTATTAACCCACAATAACCCATTAACCTTTCTTGCATACTCTGATAACCAAATTAGCACCTCAGCTATACCATAGAACGAAGACTGAACAATTTAAGAGAGACGCTCCTATCACAGCTGTCCTAGTCCTCCTCGCAAAGTAGATCCAGTCTCTCTCCCCTAAATACTTCCAGTATAGCCAAAATAGTACTCTTACTAAGGCTCAGTTATATCACATTATGAAGGCTCCATATAGCCATGTGCCACAACAGTAATCACCACCTTACCTAGTTCCCGTATCCATTGAGAGCTTAAATAAATCCATAAGAACTCGAGATCCCTATGGCCTACAGGGTCCAAAACCGAGCCTATAAACCAAGCTCCAGCCCCCAGTAAAATCAGTTGAAAGATAGACACCAACCAGTGGCTGGCCCCCTTAAGTTGACCTCTAGCTCTGCCCTTGTGTTGTTCCTGAGAATTGAGTTCCAGAGCCGGCAGACTCCGTGGCAGATTGAGATAGAAGCATCTGTCCACGTACAAGAAATCTAACCTTCACAAACCAGTGGGTATATAAGCGTGTAGCCAGCAACGATCGCCAAGAGATCCGTCTTGAGAACTTCCTGCATATGGACCCCCTGGACGGCCGCGGAACCAGTCGTTAACCCCCAACATCACGGACGCAAGATAACCAGGACCAGACCAATCAAATACTACCCCAGATTCACTCTATCAGTACTACAGTGTTACAGTACTATTTAAAGACTCACTTATTCATATTTCTACGAAGTGGCTATATCTTTGCCCCAGTATAATTCATATATAACCATTCCATTAGGAAGTGCTAAGCGTATCAGTGTTTATTAATTAACAGGCGATATTAACTCTCGTAATTATCCCATATATCTAGATATTATTACATAGAAGTAAAACCCTAGTGATATCTAATGTTCGCCCACTGATTTGCGTTCTACGTGTTTCTGCTATAAGAATATAAAACTTAGATCAGTACCCCCTGAGGTTACTAGAATTCCCGTGCTCTAAAATACGCGTGTCTAATCTAGTCTGTGAACTACTACTTGTGCACCAGAGCTACCAGTAATCAATCTAAATAGTGAAATTGAATCTATAAGTAACATTGAGGGTCTCCAGTATAAACTTGCGAACAAAGCCAGTGATCAGAAGATTAATACCTGAACGTTGGAAGTGGGAGACTAGGCTCCATCCAGATCCCCTTAATGCTAGTTGTTCAATTCTATCATTTGTCTTGTACGAGTGTTCATACCTTCTTATGCTTCCTATTAACCATCATCAATAAACGTGATCGTGTGTCTTGTTACCGTGTGTTTAACTTGTGTTCTCTATTCCTCATACCTTGTTTTGTGCATGCAGCCTTATATACCCAGTCAGTTAGAACTCACATTACCCAAGTTAATCCTGTAGAAAAACAGGGCATAACAGGTGCGAAGGTATTTGTTATTTGTTTTTGTTTTTTCTTATAAGTGCGTCATTTTAACATCTTTATTGTACGTACAGTGTGATTTTAATTTCTCTTAACATCTATTGTAAATTTCTAACGAGTTTGACATTCCATCTTAATTTGTTTTCTTTCACTCGCTAGTAGGCCTATATTGTGTCTTTTATTAACCCGATGGTCAATACTATTGTTTTCATTTGAGTGCGAGTTCTGTAAAGATTCATTTTCGAGTTTTAATTACCAACTTTTTGTCCAAATTTGTGGACTCTACCGAAGTGCACTCGTTCAAGATTTTTTTTTCGAGTTTCTTTTGAATTGAATTTTGGAAATTTGATTGATTGATATTTTCTTGGTGTATTCTTTTTGGAATCGTTATTTTTTTTTTTTTTTTCGTTCGGTTGATTCTGACGAATATTTCGGGGAACTTCAGATAACTTCCATACATTTTTGTTTTGCCCATTTTTGTGTTTCGTGTTTGCCTTTTAATATTGCTACGGGCTATATATAAATCGGTAATTTAAATCGCTAATCTTGTGGCATATTTTTTTTTTTTTCTTGAGGAATTTCCTAAGCTGTAAGTTTTTCCCCTAGTGTTTAATTTCGAGTTAATTTGTTTTGGATCACATGATATTGTTAGTCATGTGTTTTCCATGTTTTTAACGAGTTGTTTTCTGTTCAATTTTTAATTATTTATTTTTTTCTATGTGATTGAGGGAGGCAAAAGGCATAACTGCCTATAGCGAGTGCCTCCCCCATAGTTGAAAGAGTGACAGGGCCAAAATCAAGGGACGTTCGAGCCAAAATGCCTGGACACACGGAGTTTGAAGCAATTTAAGTCATAGGAAGCGGGAAAAACTGATTCTGGGAGAGAGTTCCAGAGCTCAGCTGTTGAGTAGAAGAAAGTTTGAGAGTAACGTTTCACTCTTGGGTTGGAGAGTTGCACAGAGTAGGGGTGGGATTGAGTTGCAAGACGGGTACCACGTGCCCTACATAAAGGAGGTGGTATGCACTGGGATAGCTCTGAGGAACACTGATTATTATAGTAGCGATAGAATAGCGAGAGAGATGCAACATTGCGGCGGAGAGAGAGAGATTGCAGAGAGTTGGTGAGTGGACGGGAGTTAATGATACGAAAGGCCTTCCTTTCAACCTTGTCTAGGAGAGCGGTGTGAGAGGAACCTCCCCACACATGTGAACAATACTCAATACAAGGGCGCACTATGCCCCTGTACAGAGCAAGAAGCTGTGCAGGGGAAAAGAACCCCCTAAGGCGATTGAGCACACCCAGCTTCTGGGAGGCTGCCTTAGCAAGACTGGTAATATGGTCCTTCCAAATGAGAGCAGAAGAAAAACAGACACCAAGAATATTGAGAGAAGATGAAGGGTTGATTTTTGTATTGTTGAAGAATAAGGGATAGTCCGCTGGGAGATCCTGACGGGTAGATAGATGGAGAAATTGGGTTTTGGAAGCATTAAAGTTAACAAGGTTTTCTCTGCCCCAATTGGAAATAGTATTTAGATCAGAATTTAAGAGTTGTATGGCTTCATTACGTTTGTTGTTGAGGGATTGCTGGCTGGGGCGTTCTGAAAAAGTGATGGAGTAGTGTAAGGTTGAGTCGTCTGCGTATGAATGGATGGGAATTAAGGTACAGTTAAGGAGATCATTTATAAAAATTAGAAAGAGAATAGGAGATAGGACAGAGCCCTGAGGAACACCGGAGTTTATAGGGTGAGGAAGTGAACAATGGCCGTCCACAACCGCGGCTATGGAACGGCCGGAAAGGAAATTAGAGACAAAGGCACAGAAGGAGGGATAGAAACCGAAGGAGGGTAGTTTAGAAATTAAAGATTTATGCCAGACTCTATCGAAGGCTTTCGATATGTCTAGTGCAATAGAAAAAGTCTCACCGAAGTCCCGAAAGGAGGATGACCAAGAGTTAGTAAGATATGAAAGAAGATCACCAGTAGAGCGACCCTTAAGGAAGCCATACTGGCGATCTGAGAGCAGATTATGAGAAGAGAAATGCTTAAGAAATTTGGAAGCAAGAATAGTTTCAAAAACTTTAGAAAGACAAGAAATGAGAGCAATTGGACGATAGTTGGAGGGTTGAGAGCGGTCACCCTTCTTTGGGACAGGTTGAATGTGAGCAAACTTCCAGCATGAAGGGAAGACGTTAGAGGATAGACAGAGACGAAAGAGATTGCCTAGGCAGGGAGTCAGCACGGAAGCACAGTTTTTGAGAACAACAGGAGGAACACCGTCCGGACCGTACGCCTTATTAGTGTTAAGCCCAGAGAGGGAAGAAAGTACATCTTTTGAAGAGATTAGGATATTAGGCACAAGTAAGAGAGAGGAGGGCGGAGAGGGAGGAATAGCACCGGAATCATCCAAGGTGGAGTTTCTAGCAAAAGTTTGAGCGAAGAGTTTAGCTTTGTCAGAGGAAAAAGTGATGGTTGTGCCATCAGAGTGGGAAAGGGGAGGGAAAGACGAGGAAGAGAAATTGTTGGAGAGGTTTTTGGCTAGATGCCAGAAAGCTTGGGAAGAGCTAGAGTTGGATAGTTCAGTGCATTTATTATTGATGAAAGAGTGTTTGGCAAGTCGAAGAACAGATTTGGCTTGATTCCGGGCAGAAACATATGAAGAATGAGAGTCTTGAGTTTTAAGGCGTCGGTACCGTTTGAATGCTTCCTCCTTATTGCGGACAGCAGTAGAACAGGTGTGAGTAAACCAAGATTTTTTAGCATTAGTCTGAGAGAAAGAGAATGGAATGTATGCTTCCATGCCCGATAGGATTACCTCGATAATGCGTTCAGCACTCTCCGAGGGTCCTCGGCCATGGAAGCAGAAATCATTCCATGGGAAATCAAAGAAGTACTGCCGAAGAGCCTCCCAGTCGGCAGCGCCAAAGTGCCACAAGCGCCGCCGGCTAGGAGGATCGGGTGGCCGTACTGGAGAGATAGGACAGGTGACAGAGATAAGTTTATGGTCGGAGGAGCCCAAAGGAGAGAAAAGATCGACAGTATAAGAAGAAGGGTTAGAAGTTAGAAACAGATCAAGAATGTTGGGCCGATCTCCGATGCGATCCGGGATACGGGTGGGTTGCTGAACTAACTGCTCTAGGTCATTTAGGATAGAAAAGACGTATGCTTGTTCACCAGGTGGATCAGTAGTGTGAGAGGAGAGCCATTGGCGGTGGTGAACGTTGAAATCTCCTAAGATGGAGATTTCTGAGAAAGGAGAAATGGATAGAATGTGTTCCACTGTAGAGTTTAGATAGTCAAAGTTGGTAGAGTTAGGGGAAAGATAGACAGCACAGAAATATTTAGTAAGAGAATGACAGGAAAGTTTGAGCCATAAAGTTGAGAATTCAGAGGAGTCGAAATCGGGAACACGAGAGCAAGTGAGTTTGTTGTGCACATATGCACAACATCCGCCTTTGGCTTTGAAACTAGGATAGAGAAAGTAGGAGGATACAGAGAAGGGGCTGCTGGATGTTGCTACAGACACCTGAGTTTCGGTGAGGAAGAGAAGATTAGGTTTGTAGGAGGAGAGATGGTGCTCAACAGAGTGAAAGTTAGAGGAAAGTCCACGAATGTTGCAGAAATTAATATAGAGAGTAACAGGCCGAGGTCCAGGTAATTGTGTGGGGTCGTCAGGGGATGGTCGGTCGGGTGAGGGGGCATTTATGGTCCCTCCCCCTGGGGACTCCGAGGCTGGGCTATAATTAATTTTTTTTTTTTTTTTTTAATTTTGGTGTGGAGGAATGAAGTGTGGTGTGCATGTTTAGTGTAGTGAAGTGGATAGGAGGAGGAGGTGTTTGTGAGAGCTAGCTGGATTGCTCTCAGTGTAAATGAGGCACAAAGAAAATCAGTAAGAGAGGCCAAGCAGGAGTTCCAGCGACTCTTTATCACATGCCTATAACCTCACCTGGGTCTAGCCCTGATCGATTGGTGCCTACAATCTCCCCACAAATAGACAAATTGTTTTTAATTAAATGTTATCTTTTCTAATTGGCCCGATTTTCTCGTGTTGAATTCATACGTTCAATTACCGTGGATTTATCAATGTAATTCTTGCTTCTTTTAAAGGAAATTTGAATTTTTTTGTTCATCTTTAGTTTGGGGGAGCCCAGTGAGATTAAAACAATCTATTATTTAGTATATTTGCATGAAACATTGGCTATAGTTTTTCTAATATAGATGTTTGATTTCATTGTTTTGGCTTCGGCTTATTTTGGATTTTTTATTTTTTAGAGAGTCCCTTGGAAATCTGACAGAAAATTCTCAGAGTATATTGAAAATATATATATATTTTTTTCGTGGTCTTCGAGGAGAACGGTCATATGGAGAAGGAAAATATTAGTATATTCTGTTATGAGTTTATGATGAAATAAAATGCTAGGAGTTAATTTATTAATATCTATACGGTCTATGGTATTTAATATGACTTCTGTGTAATGTTATGGGGAGATACATTTTCTTGGTGAATTAAGTTTGTACATGTATGATTTATTAATATCTGTATGTTTTAAGGTATAATATATAACTCGACATGATTATATTTTAAGAGAAAATTTCTTGGAGGGGTTCGAGTGTGAATCCTTAGGATTTTCTTGGGGTTTATGGAATTTATTTTAGAATTTATTTTGCACTAAATTGTAATAATGTATTTGCAACGTGGAGTGTGTGAATTTATTCTGTATTTTCTATAGGTTTGGCCATAGGATATTGGCCATCAAAATACCGGTTACGGCTAGCTACCGTCAGAAAACATCTATTACAATTTTATTCGAATTCTATGTGAATTTATTTGCGCAATTATTTGTTTTCAGAATAGGAAGGTACTCATATTACATACCACAGGCTGTGGATGTCTGTGTTACATATTGATGTGTCTATTTCCTTTAGTTTATATTTATTTGTTTTTATTTTTTTGGGGGAGGGGTTTGTGTGTTTTTTGTTTTATATATAAACTAGATAGTATTAAGACACATATCACGGGTTTGTGGAGTTGTGTTTATTGCTATTTGGTGGTTTTTCCTATGGGTAGGAATTTTATTTTATTTTCTTTTTCTACAATTGTGTATGTATGATTTTTCCCTAGGATTTTTTTTTTTTTTTTTTGCAGCTGTATATTTTAATTTTACTTTGTTTTATAAATCTATATTTCTTTACTTTGTAATCGATCTACAACAGACACCATGTTTATAATGTGTCTTTGTTTTTGTTCTTTTGGGGTTTCTTATTGGGATTTGTTTGAAAATAATACCTACTGTATAGTATTTTACTTTGTACAATTTTGTTTTTCATTGTCTTTGCATTTGTGTTTGCTTTGTTCAATTTTTTTCCGTTTTTTATCATTTTACTATAACTTTTATTGTATTAACAAAATACTTAGAAAATGTCCATTCCACTTTAAATTTTTATCTTCAACTTACAATGTATTTACTTACAGTAGGTGACTATTCATCTTTTATTTTCATTGTAGCTTCATGTACTTCCGCCTGCCTCGCTATTAGGCCTACCTTTGTATTCTGTATTCACCCAGACATTGTTCATTTGCCAATGATGAATCGTGTTGCAGGGGGCTACGAGGGGACCATAGGAGAGCCGAGAGGTAATGTGCGAGGTATGGAGTTAGTTAGATTCATACCTTACTCATTTTAACTGTAATTTGCTTAACTCTCATATCATTTTAAGTGCTACCTTGCTGTGGGAAGCAAGAATCTTATTGGGGGCGTATTTCATCTCAAGATTATACTATTTATTATGAAATCATTATAACCATCTATCATATTATTTTAAGGTGTTTTAGTTACAGTATCTAGATTTATATGGGGGACTGTACATTACAGAGGTCAGAAGATCATTCACCCCTATTAGTCCAGTAAAGATACGGCAGAATGGGGGGTCAACCCACCACTAATTGCAATAGTTTTTCTGATTGTTGCATATGAAACTACATTATGAGGAGGATAACATATCAAAAGTCTAAGAAAATCAAACTATGGGAACATATTTTAAAATTGTGTTAAGGACACATACCCTCGGACAACAAAATACTTCAATTTTCTTTGCTTTATGAGATGCATACTGCGACTACGGAACACTTATTCTTTATGAAATATGGTTAAATGCATCAATGCATCATGCGTCAGTGTTCAATGCATCATCACTGAGTTCCTCTAATTGTATTGTTGACATATTTGCACAGATTCCACGACACTGTCCACATGCAATAGTGCAGTCAAGTCCATTCTTGCGACATGTACATCGCAGAGTTTGACAGCCAGTCTTACAGCTGCATCTGATGACCTCAAGGAGTTCTTGAGGAGCGGGATCATTACTTGTTGTCAACGGGTACATTCTTCCATCGACCACCTTCCACCCCCAATCTTCTGGACGCAGAGTATTCACACCACACCACACCTGAACCTGATAGTAAACTCGGAGGCTGTGATTTCTCAGAGATGCAGAGGTCGGAGGTAGTGCATGAGGCTGTACACTTAAGGTACTGGATGTTGTCTTTTGACAGAAACGTCTGTACCGCAGCTCATCAATGGTTTCCCCTTCGAGACCACTGTACAATGACACAACTGCAATTTCTCCAGTAGTAATGATGTTCTCTTTTGTCATGTCTGGTTTCATGAAAAGTTGTGCTTGTTTGCAGAAGACAGCATTTTTCATGCGTGTCAGAGCAAGTTGCTTTCCAAGACCATGGACTCTCGATGTAGTATCACATCCAAGGACAGCGTGTATGAAGAGTATGTTGTCACAGACTGCGCTGCCAAGGGCTGCCCTTGTCGTTTTAATGTTCCATGTTCTTGGTCTCTTCTTTGAGTGTGATTTTGGCTCTGTATTGAAGAAGAGTTTGTGCGATGTATTCTTGCCATGATAGCAGAGAAGTACAAGTAGATCAGTGTCGTCTCCAACCAGTATGCTGTCACACCTAGCTGCAGATTCCACTGTTGTCTGAACGATTGGTAAATCGGCATCTCCTTTTGCATGGATGACATGACAGCCTGTCCTTTCCAGGTGTTCACCTAGCATATGGAGGAACTGTTGTTTGTTTTCTTTGTTTGCCAGAAACTCTTCTTTCTTCATCTTCAGCCTCATATCAACAGAAAAGTGAACCCGAGCACCGACAATTCCATTTCGTCGTCGAAGGTGAGCACAATCTTTGGTTGAGGTGGCATCTGTGTATCCATCAAAGACAACTGTAGCTTTTCCATATCTGTTGGAGACATATCGACAGTAGTCTTGCAGAATCTCCTCCCAACTGTGTCCACGTGTCCATGGAATGCGATGCAGGAGAGCATCCCCGTCTAGATTGTACTAGATATCCCCTTCTGGAGCCGGACTGTCTAAACCTTCAGACCACATTGCATCAGCCAAGCTTGCTTTGTTTGCTGTCTTCATCATCGTCTTGGAGTCAAACAAAGCCGTGGAATATGCAGAGAGCTCAAAGGACATCATTTGATGAAGATCACCGCATCGGGTTCCTGCAGTTATAAGCCTCTGGAACAGAAGATTGGCGTCAATGTGAACATCTTCTGAAGCAATAGCTACTGCTGATTTGACATTCATGGTGGTGGCCTGCGCCTTCTTCTTGAAGACAAAATCGACAAGCTTTTTTCCTTCCATGGATTGCAGGATAGCATAGCCAACCTTCTCCGCTGAATCAACATTAACTGTAGCTGGTACAGTGACACCACTGGCGATGTTTCTCAATTCTTTTGGATCATTGAAGGGACTCCTCGCCAGAAGAAAATGAACCATGGCTCTTGCATCATTGGTGTCCTTGACAAGTCTGGCATGAGTAGCATCCTTGTGTTGGTCACTGCTTATGTACTGTACGGATGTAAACTGTTGCATAGCATCATTAACTTCTGCACAGGATGGAGCTGAAAGGACCCACAGAGATCTCTGTGCCTCTGGCATACCACGTCCTCTGGTCATGCCTCCAGATGACTTCAAACTGCGCATGAAAACCTGTAAAGGAAAAAAAAAGACAAGCTATATACTCGTGTGTACTGGAACGCATATAGTGGCTGGCATAGGACATGTGAAAAAAAAAATCTATCTCGTGGCCACGAGTTAGTTATCTTGTGGCCACGACTATGTTGATGATATCGCTATTTCTTGCATGTCAGCCTTATAATAGATCCTAGCACGAAGCTGTAAATGTCATACAGTCAAATAAAAATAAAAGATTTATCTTAAATTATGTTTAGAAATAAAATTTATTCCATTGTGGACATCTATATGTGTCTATGTACATTTTATTATGTGTCTATGTACGATGCATAATCTTAGCTTACCTGATCAATAACAAGGTCTGTGGATAGTCCGGCCCAAAAACGATCTGACCGACGAACGACATGGAGACCATCCATGAAGTGCTGGTAGACGTCTGGCTTTTCGTCCCTGAGTGCAGCCATCATTTGTAGATATGTGTATACTGACTTTGTATACAAGTTGTGTCCTGAAGCCGCTAAGTATGGCAACATTCTATGCAAAGTTTGCAGGTTTAGGCACCAGTTGCCAGTTCTTTCAGATTTAATGAAGCTTCTCAGTATGTCGATCATTGTCATGTACTGCATCCAGAGCACTGAAGTTCTGTTGTCTTTCAGAGTAACAAGCTCATCTTTAAGTTTAGAAGCCACTCTTTGCAGAACCTTGTTGCTCTCTATGTCTTGGGCAGTTGTTTTCCCAGCTAGTAGCTCCTCCATCAGAGTTCCTAAAGTCTGGAGATCACTGTGCAATTCAAGTTTGTCTTCTTGGTTGTCAATATGGGCGTCAGAATTTTCACCACTTGAACTATCTTCACAGGGCTGCATCTCAACTCCTTTGGTTTCATCCGTCAAAGAAGTTACATCAACTTGATATGCTCTAGCTGTCAGGAGAGTGTTGAGGGCTGAATCGACTAAGAGATGACCTCGCATTGCTCTTGCTACAGCTTTACCAGACAGCATGTGACCGACTGAGTTCGGGGCATAGACCACTTCAAGCACTTCCTGAAGTCCAGATCCAGACATTAAATGTCCAATGGAACCCAAGAAGCTCATTTGGGTATGAAACGCTCCGAGACGCACAACAATTGATCGGACGTCGCTGTTTGGTGGTTCACTTTCTACAATGGTGTGTGCCTTCCAACAGAGAGGCTGATCAAATGTGATTACGGGGGTGGTATTGTACCGCTTTGCATGCGATGAAACAAATACTAGTGTCGAGTATATACAGGAAAGGTCATTTGGATTCATGTCTATCATGGGCATAAATACTACCGAGGCTTTCCCTGGATGGTTTCCATCTGCAATCATTTGCATGTATCCATTCCATAAAGGTCTTGATATTTGAGCTGTCGGTGATACTTTCCGCAGAAAGCCGGATTGGAGATATGGCTCTTTCACATCTGGTTTCTCCAAGACTTCGTAAGACATGTTGTACATTGCTTCTCTCTCTGATGGATATGGGTGAATGTTTATCTTTCCGAGGGCAACTACATCTTTCAAAGGGATGTCCTTTCTAGGAATGTTTCTTTCAGCTTTCAGATAGGGTGTTACAGCTGCGATTATACCCATTCCATGAAACGTGTTCTTGCCATCTAGAGTGGCAATGTCATGGTCTGCATTGTCTCCCATGTACTGATGGAAATGTCCTGGAAAGTACTCAGGAAAGCTAGTCCCTTGGGCAGCTGCAGAACTGCGCTGGAACTTCTGTACTTCTGCATAAGAACAACAGAAACAATGTGCATGCAAGGAATCGATCAGGAATCTGGAATCAAAACTATTGTGCATCTGGATTCCCAGACCGATTTGTAGAGGAGCCATGAGTGCTCTTGGACGAGTTGCTTGCATGATGGCTTGACCTATCGATGCTATCTTCTGCGACTTGTAGCCCACGAAGAGCTCTGTAAGGAAGGTCTGTAACGAGTCAGGGACGAAACTCAGGTTATCTTGGATGGATGCCATGGCACTTGTTGCTGGATAGACATCTCTCGACTGGTTAATTTCTTTGATGTCATTTTTTATCAGTTTAGCTTCTGTTTTGATTATTTCTTTGTGTTTGTCACAATCTTCTTGTTGTGACCTCAAGTGAAAATCGTGCAATATTCGAGAAACAGTGCTTCTCAGAGTGACAACATTAGACTTCCCATCAATTTCTGTGATGACAATCTGGTCTCCAAAGTGTTTCTTCAATTCATTCTTCATGCGAGTGTATCCATAGGCAACGCTCTTATCATCACAGTATTCTTTCATTTTTTCAATTAAGTCTGTTATGGTTTTCTGTTCATCATAATTTTCCTCTAAGTATTCTGTAGCTTTCAAGAAGGCTTGTCTTGCTGTTCCCTGCTTTGGTCTTCCAGCACGCTCACTCCTTTTAACCCGCTTGAATGGTTTTCCATCACTGCTTTGAAATATTTGGGCAATCTGCTTCCCTGTCCTAAAGTTGGTTGAACAAAGGTTATGATATAGTGCATCGGCAGCATGGAGGTCATTAACAAATAATACAAGATCTCTGACGACGTCTACCCAAGGACCCTCATACTCCTCACATGCTTTGAGAATCATTTTCTGCATGTTGATGGATCGAACTGGAATGAGTTTTCGGGCATCCTGTCGACCACCTGAACTATCTCCACAGCCACAAAATATACAATGTTCTTTGTAGACGAATACTGGTTTCGAAGATCGGAGGCTAGCAGAAGATTGATGAAAATCTGCCTCATTGGCTGATCTTTTTTTGTCTCTTTCAATAACATGGGGGTTTGTGTAATCCTTGCGACATTTGATATGAACTGTCTGACCAACAGATACGGACAAAGTATCCTGACGTAGCGTACAGGCCCTCACGATACAAAGTATCCTGACGTAGCGTACAGGCCCTCACGATACTGTCACATCCTTTCTGAGTTAATATCACCGTCTGTTGACCATCAGCGAGAGGTTGCTCACAAAACACACACTTATCCATGATAGCTAGTTATAGATCTGAAATGAAAAGAAAAGTCACATATTATATTTTATATAACCAAGGTGACAAACATCAACATGTAGATTATCTAAGAAACAGATGTACAAATATTGCTGCAATATAAAATGAAACGATGAGATAGACAAGTAGAGAACCACGATTTGTCATTAATGAAAAGTTGCTGACTCAGCATTTTAGAAAATGCCTTTGCAAAACAATGTTCCCACAGATAGATTTTCCTAGACTTTTAGTATGTTATTCCTATACTAACACACACTAAAATAAAACAGAGAGAAAAACTATTGCAATTAGTGGTGGGTATATCCATATCTTTACTGGACTAGATCCTGTCACACACATTCTGCTGATATGACACTCCCTGTACTTTCTCCAACGCCATCTTGTAACCACGGGTAGCCATCTTGTAACCGGGAGGTGAATTATAGGTGTGGCTTGGAGGTGGTGAGAAGGTGAGAGATAGGGAGAGCAGGGAGATAGAATCGAACATCCAGGGTGATAACATATACCCAGAGATACCCTCTTGAGTTAGGGTTTACTCTTATATTACCTTATTGTACTTCTATATATCTTTCAGATTGTTACTTAAATATATCAAAGTGGTTTTGGATCAGAGATCTTTAATTATATTCCCTTTACCTATATCTATCAATATATAATAGGTAAATGGTAATCGGTGGTGGCAGCTTTACCTATCTATTAAATCAATCAATCTACACGCAGAGAACTCAGCCTCTACAGTACAACTTCTACAATCATCATAAAACCTACAGTAACCTATTGCTCATAGGAGACACCTTAAGTCTACCTACATCGAGTAAGAGGTTAACCCTTATCACAAATATATGATCGTAACTCAAAACGTCCTAATACTCCTGTCTGGAGTTAACCCTATGAATACATTTGACTACTCCTAACAGTTTTACGTAACATATATATATATATATATATATATATATATATATATATATATATATATATTCTGTATACATATATACTGTATATATATATATATATATATATATATATATATATATATATATATATATATATATATATATATATATATATATATATATATTAATGATGATATCAGTGAGTTGTCCTCCAGGATAACGTATTTTCAAAAGGAAAAGGGTAGCCAAAACAAGGAAGATCCCCATCTTCATATTTATTGCAATATTTCGGACTCTGCGTCCATCATCAGGTCAGTACACGATCCTATAAAATGAAATTACCATACATAAAATTTCGTAAATAGAAGGACCCGTGAAATAGTTTAAATACAAAGTAAATAAGGGTATAAAATACCTAAATGAAATTAATTCGTTAACAAACACCAGTACCGCATGAATAAAAGGAAAACTAATGCGATATGACTAAATAATAAAGACCAATCCCTACCCACCTAGATCCAACCCCAAGCCCACCTCGAGTACAACTGAAGACCATTATTTGATCATTTAACACTAACACTGACAACCCCAAAGACACAAAACAAAAGAACATCTGAAAATGATATATTCTGACTGGGCGTACAATGTGAAAAACTCCTAATGAATTTGAAATTAAACAAAACAAATATGAAACAATTAAAACTAAACTATTTGAAAACTGACTAAACAATTGAAACAGTTCATAGTATTTAGTTCCGGCTTGAGTTGTTGAATTAATATCTTTTCCCCTAAAAAAGTATCTTGTTCATTATTGAATTTACCTATTATTTCAAAATCATTCTCTGAGAAAAGATGGTCATTCTCATGTGAATGATTTCTTATGACCGAAAAAGGCATTTTATTAAGATATTGACCCGTTCTATAGCTCCTACCCAAATGTTCAGATATTCTAATTTTGAAATGTCTGGAAGTACATCCGACATACCTAGCATTACAGCTGGGACACGAAAATGTATATACAATATTTGAACACATCAGGTTAGGAATACGGTCTTTAAAATTGAAAAATGAACCTATAGTGAAATCATTATTGAATATTATTCGAAAGTTGACGGCAGGAAATTCAATTTTGAGAAAGGCTAGCAACTTCTTCCTGAACAAGAAACTTGATTCTCCATAGAAAGGCAATTTAACATATTTGATAAGTTTAGGTACTTCCGAAACTGTGACCTCTAAATTTTGCTTCGTGTATAGAATTTTTTTAAGTACTTTATTAAATACATTCATAGTATAATTGTTGGATATAAACTACTGCTTCAAAAACTCCAATTCTAGATGCATAACATTAAAATTAGAACACACATTGTAGGCACGATTTAAAAGTGTTTTAATAGAGTTTATTTTGAAAATATCTGGGCAGAAACTAAGCCAATTGAGACCTACACCAGTAAAGGTTCGTTTCCTAAAAACATCAGTGATCAATCCGTTCCCGGTTTTGGTTATTTTAACATCCAGAAAAGCTAATGTATTGCTATCTTCAACCTCCTTTGTGAAATTAATATTGGGATGTTGTTTATTCAAATACTCCAAAAACAAATGTATATCCTCATTTCTATTGAAAATAAAAAAGCAGTCATCTACATATCGTTTATAAAAAAAAAGGGTTTGAAATCTTTAGGACAATTATTGAGCCAAATTGCTTCATTGTGGCATAAAGAGGTATCTGCTAAACTAGGTGCAAGGCAAGATCCCATCGCACAACCTTCGATTTGATTATACATTTCTTTATTGAACAAAAATAATGATTCAGACGTAGCAAATTTGAGTAGATTATTAACAGTTTTCCTATCAAGTCCGTAAAATTCTTGTGGATTAGTTATACTGAGAATGATATCTATGGTTTCTTGTAGTGGTACATTGGTATATAAAGAAACTACATCAAAGCTGGCCATGACAAATTCAGGGGGTAGAGTTAGTGACAGTAATTCGTCTACAAATGTCTTAGAATTTTCTACAGTATATTCATTATTGATAAGGGGTTTAAGTAATGAATGAGAAATTTACCAAGATTGTAAGCTGCTGTATTTATGGTTGAAATTATGGGTCTTAATGGTACATTTAATTTGTGAATCTTTGGTAATCCATATAAAATCCCGGGGGAAGTTCCTGAAGCATACAAAAGATTAAAATTTGAAATTCCAATATTATCCTTAATAGAACGAAGAATTCGATTTAGTTTATCTTCTAATTTAATTATATGAGAAAATAGGTTACCAGTTACTCACTGAAATTTAGATCTATCTGAAAGTATTTGCTTAATTTTAGTAAAGTAGTCAATTTTATTTAAAATGACCACTCCCCTTCCTTTGTCTGGCTTGGTAACAATAATAGATTCATCTTCACTAAGCTTTCTAAGAATATCAACATCATCAGGTTCAAACACAGGAGACAATACATCAATACATCTCAATTGGCTTAGTTTCTGCCCAGATATTTTCAAAATAAACTCTATTAAAACACTTTTAAATCGTGCCTACAATGTGTGTTCTAATTTTAATGTTATGCATCTAGAATTGGAGTTTTTGAAGCAGTATTTTATATCCAACAATTATACTATGAATGTATTTAATAAAGTACTTAAAAGATTTCTATACACGAAGCAAAATTTAGAGGTCACAGTTTCGGAAGTACCTAAACTTATCAAATATGTTAAATTGCCTTTCTATGGAGAATCAAGTTTCTTGTTCAGGAAGAAGTTGCTAGCCTTTCTCAAAATTGAATTTCCTGCCGTCAACTTTCGAATAATATTCAATAATGATTTCACTATAGGTTCATTTTTCAATTTTAAAGACCGTATTCCTAACCTGATGTGTTCAAATATTGTATATACATTTTCGTGTCCCAGCTGTAATGCTAGGTATGTCGGATGTACTTCCAGACATTTCAAAATTAGAATATCTGAACATTTGGGTAGGAGCTATAGAACGGGTCAATATCTTAATAAAATGCCTTTTTCGGCCATAAGAAATCATTCACATGAGAATGACCATCTTTTCTCAGAGAATGATTTTGAAATAATAGGTAAATTCAATAATGAACAAGATACTTTTTTAGGGGAAAAGATATTAATTCAACAACTCAAGCCGGAACTAAATACTATGAACTGTTTCAATTGTTTAGTCAGTTTTCAAATAGTTTAGTTTTAATTGTTTCATATTTGTTTTGTTTAATTTCAAATTCATTAGGAGTTTTTCACATTGTTCGCCCAGTCAGAATATATCATTTTCAGATGTTCTTTTGTTTTGTGTCTTTGGGGTTGTCAGTGTTAGTGTTAAATGATCAAATAATGGTCTTCAGTTGTACTCGAGGTGGGCTTGGGGTTGGATCTAGGTGGGTAGGGATTGGTCTTTATTATTTAGTCATATCGCATTAGTTTTCCTTTTATTCATGCGGTACTGGTGTTTGTTAACGAATTAATTTCATTTAGGTATTTTATACCCTTATTTACTTTGTATTTAAACTATTTTACGGGTCCTTCTATTTACGAAATTTTATGTATGGTAATTTCATTTTATAGGATCGTGTACTGACCTGATGATGGACGCAGAGTCCGAAATATTGCAATAAATATGAAGATGGGGATCTTCCTTGTTTTGGCTACCCTTTTCCTTTTGAAAAAAAAAAAAAAAAAAAAAATATATATATATATATATATCGCCGGTAAGAGTGTTTGAAGTAAGTTGCCTAACGGTTATAAGGAGAATGAGCTGCGGCGGTCGAGTGGTGAGCACGCTCACGTGTGAATCTGCTTGACTTGGGTTCGATCCCAGCCCAGGCGGACATTTAGTGGTTGTTGTAGTACGTCCTAGCATGTTTCACATGCTTGCACCCAGTCGGGCGACACCTCGACGACGTATATAGACTAGTAACACACATAACAAAGCCACTCCAACAGCTTCCTCTCTCTCCAACACCCCTTCTCCCCTCTCTACACTCTTCAGAAAAAAGGAAAAGTAGAATGTAGATACGAGGTGCCGTTGTAAAGGCTTATCCCTCAATACCTTCACCTGACCTGACTGGATGTCGTCAGTGCTTTGAGCTGGCTTTGAAGCCCGCAGTACCAGATAATCGTGCGATCCCTTCGACGAAGGATTCGCACGTCGGATTCGCACGTGAAGGTGGTACCACCAGTTGCTTCCTTGTGAGAATCTCTCGTGCGATGCCGTCGGACGTATGGTTGGTAAGCCTGTCAAACTCGCCGCGGTGCATTTCTTACGGTTGGTATACCTGAGGAACGTTTTGTTTACAAATTACTGCCTTGGGCAGCCTCACGGGAGTACAGACGGAATCGAATCGTAATAAAGTGATGTTCCCTGGTGTATTATTTACCCAGTTTATTGCATTAATCTTATTATTCTGTATTTAGGACATTCTTAATTGACGAAAATAAGGTAGCCTAGGCCCTAGTGATTCACCAGAGGACCATTGAATTTCTCTTAGCCTAATTTCCCTTCAACCACCAATCAATTTTTGAGTTTAGGAATAGCCATGGGGTTGTGGTATGGATTTTCGCTGAATAATTGGGTTGTGCTTGGCTTTCTGGAAAAGTGGCTTGGTTATAATATCAAGCAAGCTTTTCTGTTATATTCAAGCCTATCCCTGTTCACCTGTTCCAAGTAGATCTAGGCCTATGGCCATAAATTGTGAAATCTAACCTAGCCTATCTCTAACTCAAAAAGGGCCAGAGCTAGGATAGTGGGTTGTAAATTGCCATAGGCTATCTATCCCCTGGCTGACCCTTCCCAAATGGGAAAGGTAAAGCTTCGAGTCCTCCATTTCATAGTAAGAAATGCTTAAATTGGACATAGGCTATGAGCAATTTTGATGAGAATTTAGCCTAGGCCTAGCCTATATTGTTAAAGTAATTATCTTGATATATTAAAACTACTGAAAACAGGGTAGGCCTAGCCTAACCTTAAGAGGTTACCAGGGTTGGATTTTGGACGATGGGTTAGGCATGAGAGGCTAGTGGATTATTTAGTTTATAATAACCATGGTAACCTAATAAAACTAATCTATTTTAGCTATCCAAGCGAGGTAACCTCCGACTCTCCGAGTTTTTCCAAAAATTTAGCAGGGAGTGTTTGGATCACACAATTGTTCTCATCGGCTTTAGACATCTAGGGATAGTCACCTATCCTAGCCTAATTATAGAAAAAGATTTCATGGCTAAATAGTATTTTTTAATCTCCATGGGACTTGCATATTTAATCAACATGTAGCCTACTCTTTAAACAATGCAAAATTGTTGGCAAATTAATATAGCCAAGGTTAGGTTAGCTAATGGGGAAAGCGATTTCTGAGTTAACCTAACCTACAAATTTGGAATAGGCCTAGGCTATGATAGGTTTCTTGAAGTAGTGTAGCCTAACGATACTGCTTACCACATTTTACCACAGCTGCACCAATTTGCCCCAAGTTTTATACTGTACAGTTCTGCTACATGAAAAGTGCCAGGTTTTAATCTAGTACCATTCAGTGGCAGTGCAGCAATATCATAAAGTTTCGGGTTTCAAGTTAATAGTAATGTGATCACCCCCTTTGACTAGGCTAATATAGAAAACCATTTATTTTCAATATTTATTCTGCATCAAATTGACACCTGCCCTGTCTACAGTACTATACAGTACCAAAAACAGAAAGTCTAGTAGGCAGGTTTACTTTTATAAATGACTAAATATATGATGCTTGGACAATTATAGGTACCGCATAAAGAATGAACAATATATTTCATATAATTTATTGCAATTCTTACATACATAGGTACCCGTTATATAATATTGTATCATCTAATCACAACTCCTGTTGTATGCTTGCATATGGATAGGTCCTTAAGACCGCTTCATCAGATTTTATTCGCCCAATTAGCCTACTACCCAGGTAAGAAAATTCACGACATTACATTATACTTGCTTGTATTTTTGGCTGGGAATCCTCATTTGGTGACCATTATTATCTATCTATTTGAGGCATAGGCCTATTTCCTGAAATAAGTCTTGCAATTGACGAGGATGGGTGTGAATGGGATATGCCGTGTGTGGGCCAGTCAGCTCTGCAGACTCGTTATCTTATGTTCATTTATGGAAGTATTTCAAGTAGGCCTAGTCCAATCAGGGAGAACATGTTAGTCCCTATTTATTGCCTACTTTAGTAGGGTAGGCTGGTTAGGCCTATATTTTTTAATCCAATAGGCCTAGCCTATGTTAAAATAGTCAACGATGGCCTTTTTACCTAACCTAACAAAACATAATTATAGGCCTAGCCTAGGCCTAGTTAAAAAGGCTGTCCAAGGTCTCTTCAATTTTTACCACTTTTTCTTTCAATATCTGGGACTTGTTAACCTAGGTACCCTATTGTTGGCTATTTTAACATAGGCTAGGCCTATTGGATTAAAAAATATAGGCCTAGCCTACCCTACTAAAGTAGGCTATAAATAGGGACTAACATGTTCTCCCTGATTGGGTTAGGCCTACGCCTACTTTAAATACTTCCATAAATGAACATATATAACTAGTCTGCAGAGCTGACACGCCCACACACGGCAGATCCCATTCACACCCATCCTCGTCAATTGCAAGACTTATTTCAGGAAATATGCCTCAAATAGATAGATAATAATAGTCACCAAATGAGGATTCCAAGCCAAAAATACAAGCAAGTATAATGGAATGTCGTGAATTTCCTTACCTGGGTAGTAATTGGGCGAATAAAATCTGATGAAGTGATCTACAATTTGTCAAGGCTGGCCGACATAGGCCTCAGATGAAGGTGCCTGTACAATGGCTCCTGTCAAGTTCAACATCGTCATTGAAGATATATCTAAAGTCTTTGGAAATGTGCTAATTGTAACCCATATTAATATATATTAATAGTTTCGTACATTATGCAATTGATTTGCATTAAAGAATGTCTTCTGTAACCTTTAATTTACGAATTGAAACAATAATACACATAATAAAATTCAATTAGCAAACGAAGGGATCCGACGACCATCGAAGAGAAGGGTCGAAGGTCCTCTTCAGATTCCAATAATATTGGACGTAAACGGTCGCGGCGACCGTTTACGAAAGCATTCGCTCAGCCAAACAAATCCCAAAGAATGTTTCTATACTACGAATTTTGAAAGGAAGGATACCTTCGAGGGAAGGGAACGTTTGGTACTGCGGGCCTGAGTATCCTTGCCCAGAATTACCAGTTTAGCGAGTTTATCTGTGTGTGCTTCACTTTAAACTCTGACATCTTCCTACGCAAGATCAAACAATATTCTTGTTAACCTAACCGTGTAAGTTATAGTCTACCTATTATATTAAGTTAGATGCAATGGATTTTGGTATTCTTAAGATATAAGACATTTTTAGTTATATGTAGCATTACTCGGTAGTTATTATAATCTAGCGAGTACTTAGTTATAATGAATCATCTTTTGTGAGCTAGAGTGGTAACGCTGTGATGGAGAGCGAAAGTGAGCGCCGCTGCGTCGGAAGCACAGTAGGCAGTTAGTGTGTGGGAGGGACGGACGTGCAGGTAAGTTCTCGATATATATTTGTCTATATCTTTGTACCTACACATTATCAATAAGGTTATTCGAGTATTTGAAGATAGGGTGTTGTAGTTGTAATGAATAAAGGTAATTTATGTAACTTGGCCTTGCTCGGGGCCTTGGGGCTGTTCGGTCAGGCACCTTGGGGAACAGCAACAACAACAATCCATCAAGCCGAATGCACCACTGGCAATAATAATAATAATAATAATAATAATAATAATAATATTTATTCAGTTAGCAATTTACAGAGTTGGTACCACATAGTATGTTACAAATATGACATGTACCAGCCTTGCATAATTCCAACTAAGGATAGCCCAATAAGGCCGTTAGGCGTATTTCCATTGGAGTCCTTGTGGGATTAGGTTAGCTGGGGAAATGGGGAGGATAAAGAAATAGAAACTTTAGAGAAAGTATTTCTAGGGGGTTATTTTAAGATGCCTTACATCTTATAGTAAATATCAGTAATCCGTAATCAGTAATCGAGGTGTCTCCCGACTGGGTGCAAGCATGTGAAACATGCTAGGACGTACTACAACACCCACCAAATGTCCGCCTGGGCTGGGATCGAACCCAGGTCAAGCAGATTCATACGTAAGCGTGCTCACCACTCGATCGTCGCGGCTCTATGCAACGCGTACAATCAGGACCTGAGAAATGGATGGTGCCGCGGGTGCCTTCAACCCCCCGGGGGCCTCACACACATATAATGGATGGCGCCGCGGGTGCCTTCAACCCCCCGGGGGCCTCGCACACATATATTTTTTTACTCCCGCCCTTTCCCCATTACGTACCGGTATATAATGCATTTCCAAGGAAATTTCCTGGTATATAAAACGATTAGAAGACTTAAAATATAATTAATATTTTGCTTCAAGTCAATACTATTTACCAAGGATAACAGGCTTAATAAAAAAATAAAATACAAACATTAACGCTCCACTATATACAGTATATACTCACTGTTATCACACATAACTATTACTAATAGATTGATCTTTACAGAAAGTCTCATGCTATGGCCCTAAATACCTGTAACCTATATAAATATTTTGTTTTTATATAGTATGGCACCGGTCCCTAGAATCCAAACTTCCTAAGTACGGCTTAAAATCACATTTGTTTTCATATCCACGTAATTGATTAAATTTAACCAACAGTGGCGACTTGGATACAGCTGCATTAACGAGTTGCACATACAGTATATTCAGACCTTTTATTAGGTTACCAAGCATTTATTAAGAGAAAAGTTATTATTTTTTCCACACATGAATGGCGTACACATAGATCACATTTTCATAGCAGCAGCAAAATACGGAAAAATGTTATTTTAATACCACGAATTTTCCGAGTGTTTTTTAGAAAAGAAATTGTTCATTTGCATCAATATATAGTGTTTGTAATTAATTAGAAATCTCGGGAAAACTTATTTTCCCCATTAGGCCTATTGATCAATGTTGAGACATGCCCCCGATAGTGATTTGAAAAGACATTAGCCGAACCTAACAACCTTACCTAACCTAACCTAGTATTATGGGTGGGGGCTGCTGCCCCCACACCCCCGCTGGTTGAGTACTAAAACCTTAGAAAAAAAAAAAAAAAAATTGGCTGTCGATTATACGAAGGTGAAAGAATGTCGATGCAGTCTACGGTGTTTACTCTGCAATCTTCAGCTTTGATTGTACATTGATAACGGGAAAGTACCGTATTGACAACCTTGTTACGAAAATTAAATTTTAGTACCATACTTTTATATTAGGGTTTTCCGAGGGTTTAACACATTTTCATATGATCTTTAGAGCTATCGATAACCGGAACTACCTTATTGACAACCTTGTTACGAAAAATATATTTTAGTACCATACTTTTTTATTAAGTTTTGCCGAGGGTTAAAACAAATTTTCTTATGATCTTTAGAGCATATAGATTCAATATTTATCTTCAAATATATCAACAAAATTCGTGGTATTAAAATAACATTGAACCCAAAATACATACTGTACGTGAAGGACTCCATTGACTTTACAGTGATATAGATATATTTGATTACAGTAGACTGCCTCAGTACAACACAACGTTACTTATACCCCTGTTATTTGTCTGTGGAGTTTGTAGACACCAATCGAGCAGGGCAATAACCAGGGGAGGACTCATAGGCATGTGATAAAGAGTTGCTGGAATCCCTGTTTCATTTGTCTGGCTTCCCTCACTGTTTCATTTGTGTCTCACCTACACAGAGGAATCCAACTAGCTCTCACAAACACCTCCTCCTCCTATCCATTTCACTACACTAAATAAATATGCCACACTTATTTTTTTCCAATACACCAAAACAGAAAAGAAAAGTTTCCGTAGCGACTATCAATCACCTTTTGGGGAGACACTTGTTACAGGCAGTGTCTCTTCCACTCAATACGCCATATTTTCTTAAGGGGGGTCACCTGCTTTTTTCATCTTTCTCTCCTTTTCTCTCTTTCTCTGACTTGTATCCATTAGGCCCCATTCAGCCAACTGTTTTAAGACTTATCCCCATCCAGGTGTCGATTTTTTCCTGGTGAGCGATAGCGAGCCAGCATTGTATGGAGAAATCCGGCTTCGCCGGAGATTTTTTTTTATCGAAAAATGTACAAATTTAGCTTGCTGTAAAACAAAAATATATATATGTTGGCTCGCTACCGCTCACCAGGAAAATATTGACACCTGGATGGGGGTAAACGTCTTAAAACAGTAGGCTGAATGGGGCCGAATGGATACAAGCCAAAGAAAGAGGGAGAGAAAAATAAAAAAAGCGAGGTGGGCTCCCTTAATGTATAGCTGTGGTTCTATTCATCTACTGGATTGCTTGTGCCACTCATTATTATTATTATTAATATTATTATTCACTTTGTTATTCAGTTTGTTACTTTGTCTGCTACCCATTACATTATTTTCTCCTGTATATATATTATCACGCTAATTGTAACTTGGTTGATAAAATGTTATATATCATATTCGTGTACTGTTGTAGTCTTAGCTATCACAGTTGATTAACCCAAGAACTGCGATAGGCCTCACATAAGCTAGCCCATGTAAATAAACCCATAAAACACCCTACAGTCAGTGAAATGGAAGCAATATGGGATTAGGTGGTATGTTTACCCTCCACTACCTCCTGCTTTCCATATACAAGTGTCCCACCTCCCCCCCCCCCTTTCTTCTCCACTTCTCCCCTCCTCAATTAGGCCTATTGAGTATTTCCCTCAATTTCCCTCTTCCCTTCCTTCCTCCCAAATGATTGATGGTGACCCCCACACTCCCTCTTTCCTCTCCCACATTCCCTCCCTCTGATGTGCACAAGAGATCACTCAGACTGAGCAGAGTGAGACCAGTGTCTGGCAAGAGGCTACAAATATACGGTTTTGACTGGATATTTACTTTTAGACCTCCTTTCTCGTTCTTCAATGTTCACATGTTCATTATAAAAGTAAGATAGGCACATATGGAGAAGTAATATTGCTTTATATGGAAAATATAACAAATTTTGTCCAAATTAATTCACATGGGCACCTCTTTCAAATACTCAGATTAACCCGAGGATCGCGAGAATAGGGTGTTGACTAATGTCGTTGTATGCGTAATTAAACCCTTCGATTCTGACAAAATTGGTTAAATTAATCGTATAAAGCATTATTTCTTCATGTGCGTTTATTTTACTTATGATGAACATATGCACATTGAAGAGTGATAAAAGAAGTGGGAACAGCAATTGGGTGGTGGGAAAGGTATATTTTCGCCGCGCAGTCGTATTCTGGGTCGGCTGGACGAGAACCATACATCTTCCCTCTGCAACGTCTTACACTGAGCTACCCGGAAGACATCTCACACTTCTAAAGGGTCTCTAGATGACTCAACCCTGCCTCCGAGCCTGCCCGATGATAATTGGCGCGGAAAATAACTGATAAATGATTGAAATAAGAGGAAAAATAGCCGATAATTGAGGAGGGAGGAAGATGGGGAAAAAGTTGGGGAAGGGGGGGGGGTTGGGACACATGTGGATGAGTAGTATATACACGTTGTATACAGTATAAAACACAATATATACCTAGCAGTTGTATACAGTATAAAACACAATATATACCTAGCGGTGTGGAGGGTGGCTAGCGGTCTTTTGCCAGTAGTATATACACGTTGTATACAGTATAAAACACAATATATACCTAGCAGTTGTATACAGTATAAAACACAATATATACCTAGCGGTGTGGAGGGTGGCTAGCGGTCTTTTGCCAGTAGTATATACACGTTGTATACAGTATAAAACACAATATATACCTAGCAGTTGTATACAGTATAAAACACAATATATACCTAGCGGTGTGGAGGGTGGCTAGCGGTCTTTTGCCAGTAGTATATACACGTTGTATACAGTATAAAACACAATATATACCTAGCGGTGTGGAGGGTGGCTGGCGGTCTTTTGCCAGTAGGGGGCGTAGCCTCAGCCACTACACTGGGGTCACTTTCTGACTGGGTCCCGTGGGACCACTATCCTTCCTTTTATTCTACTTCCATGGGGGGTTAGCAGTGATAGGAAGGTAAGTGGGGTAGCAGACATATAGTGGAAAAAGGAGGAGGGAGGAGGGGTGGGGGGGGGGGGCATAGATGCCAACCCAGTTTACTTCGAATTCATGATTTGGGAGTCAAACTTAGTGTTCCATTTTGTATTATCTGATAAGCAATGTTAAATCTGTAACGCAGCATTATCAAAATAATCGGAGGAAATTGTTCAAACAATTGTTTCAGGACCACGCGAACTGGTGCGGAGGAGAACAGGGTAACCAACTGTACGGGTTTTTGGGGTTTTTTGGTTGGCAAGATTGGTAACACCAAGTATCAAAGTGGTATCGTAATCATATACTAGACTTTTGTCTATCCATTATCTATACCTAAAATATAACTTTCTTACCTCTTTAATTACTCAATACACCTTATGAAGTGGACCCCACTGGCATATGCCGTTGCTGTCATATACAGGTACACTCACCCGTACTAAAAGTTGCTCAGGGGTGGGTCCTTCCTTCCCCTACTCCACCCAGGGCAGGTGGAAGGGGGGAGTCGGGTTCAAGTCTACCCCCACCTTCCACCCCCAAACTATCCCCAACTCCCCCACCCTCCTTCTCTAGCTGGCAGTTAGTGATTGGAGGCGATTGTTCTCATGAATTGTAAATTATTGTTATACCATCTTTGCACATGCTTACAATGGCCAACATTTATTAATACAATATACTGTATAATTGTATTCTCAAAATGAGTCTCTATACACACATGGGTTACAAGAATCTCGGCTGTATTGGCCTTCTACCTTTCTCTCTCTCTCTCTCTCTCTCTCTCTCTCTCTCTCTCTCTCTCTCTCTCTCTCTGCGTGTGTGTCCCTCTCTCATTGCATTACAATCCACGACCAAGACGTGATATGCGTTTAATATAGGCTAGCGATACCGTAATTAATTCCAATATCATACATTATTCAGGATATTATGTTCACCATTATTGCAATAAACATCTACTTTTCCTCTACGATCTACTCCTAGGTTTTCAAATTACTTACACAGTCGGGTTTTTTTTTAATATTAAAGGAAAGGTCTAAAGGCAAATATTGGCTGTAATAGTGTTGCGACTATTGTTGATTGTTTCGTTTACCATTTCAATCAGTTTCTCCCATTTATTCAATACCATACATAGTATAAACGGTCTGCATTTAATTATATGTGGCCTATACACTTCGTTTTCAATCAATTACGTGTAGAACTTCGTTTTCAATCAATTACATGTAGAACTCGATACAACTTACGATCAAAGTCGGTGTTAATTTTTAGTAAGGTTTGAGTATCGAGCCCTTGAGTAGCAGGGCTCGCCTTCTCACTTCCCCCTTCTCTGTCTATCTGTGATCCCAGCCTCTCGCCTCTACAAACCCCGAAAAAATGCATAGGTTTAATAGACAATTTTACCATCAACTCTTCTCTGTGTATCGAATGCAGGCAACACTCATCACACACTCTAATGAAGGGAAATATACGCCATTCAGACCCGTAAAATCTTGGTTGTAGAAAGTGTGTGCTATGAAAGAGTTACAAGGAATAGTTAGTATATCAAAGACCTTGCCGTCCATTTCGGGGAAATTTTCGAAGTCGAATGCGAGATATTGTTCAGTGCACTACACTCCTTACAGAGTGTGCAAAATACTATCCACTCTTCTTGAACTGCTCTACCGAGGAAATGTTTACAATTTCTGAGGAAAGTTTGTTCCATGTAGATCAAATCTTAAATGAGAAACAATTTCCACAAATACTAGTGTTGAACCTTTTCAATGCTAACTGTCAGCCATGGTTGCGTATTGTATTCATATTTAGGCTAAAATGTTTGCTATGATCCACATTGTCAAACCCATTATCTATTTAAAAAAATTGAATGAGATGACCTCGTAGTCTCAGTGTTGAGAGAGAGTACAAAGGAGTACAAAGGAAATAAAGCAACAACAGATCTAGTGACCCTTCTAGGTTGCTTGTCCTCCAAAACACTGAGGAACAAGTGTCCAAACAGTGGTTTAGAGTGGGTAAGGGAACATTGGAAAGGGAATTACTGCCCTGGAACTAATGTCCGTGGCAGGATTAGGAAGTTAGTAGGGGACAGATGGGTTAGTAACTGAGGGGGGGATAAAATAAAGTTATTCATTTACAAACGCAGTCAGTCGCGGGTTTGATGCGAGATATTTGTCTAGGCAGAGTTTAAATGAATCAACGGTGATGCAGTCTATAACGTTTCGGGGAAGCCCATTCCACAAGTTGACAACTCGATTGAAGAAGAAATTCTTAGATTCGTGTGAGTTAAAAGATTTACCAATAATTTTGCAACCGTTTCCCCGTGTGTAATTAGATTGGTCGATCGTGAAGTACTTACTACAGTTCATATTGTCGATGCCTTTGATGATTTTGAACACTTGAATTAAGTCACCTCTTAATCTGAGCTGAGTTAAAGGAAATAGATTTAATTCTCTAAGACGCTCTTCGTATGGTTTGTTCTTTAGGCTAGGTATCATTTTGGTAACTCTACGTTGAACTTGTTCTAGCTTGTTTATATCTTTTTGGTAATAAGGGCACCAGGATTGAACGCAGTATTCCAGAAGAGGGCGGACTAAGGAATTGTAAAGGGTTAGGATAACTTCTTTGGATTTATGCTCAAATGACCTGCCTATAAAGCCAATTATTTTGTTTGCCTTCTTAACAACTTCTGAACATTGTTGATTCGGTTTTAGGTTACTCGATATTGTTACTCCCAGATCGGTTTCTCTGTTTACATTCTTAAGCTGAGTGCCATTCATCGAATAGTTTGCTTTCTCATTTAGGTATCCGATATGTAGTACTTTACATTTATCCGCATTGAAACTCATTTGCCAAATTTGGGCCCAACATGACAATTTATCTAGATTGTGTTGCATATCGTCAACTTGTTCTTTTGAGAGTACGCTATTTGCAATTTTTGTATCGTCAGCAAATTTTGAGATTGTACAGGTGAGACCCTCATCTATGTCGTTGATGTAAATTAGAAAGAGAATTGGTCCTAGTACCGATCCCTGGGGTACCCCGCTACTTACATTGGTCCATTTAGATGCCTTACCGTTTATGACTACTCTTTGCTTTCTGTCGCTGAGCCAATTTTCTATCCATTTCAACACACCGTCTTGTATTCCATGCGCTTTTAGTTTTAGCAGTAAACGTTTGTGGGGAACTTTGTCAAAGGCCTTTTGAAAATCAAGGTATATAATATCTACAGCTTTACTCTCATCGTAGAGGTTGAGGATATCGTGGAAGAAGTCTAAGAGGTTTGTTAATAAAATAGAGTTCAATACACTAAACAATATATTAGATGACAAGTCATTCTGGGAGACGAACTATAACAATTAGCTAAACTAAACAAATAAATCAAACAAATCTCAAAGGCCCCATTAACCTCTGAAGTGCGCATGGGGGTAATTGGAAACGTCCCCCTGTGCTGACGTATTTGAGGTGTTTCCGTCACTAAAATATTCATTGTGCCATTAATAGCATTAATACTTATCCATATGCGCCTATTATGGGTTGATTATAAAGGTATTAACCTGAAACAACAATAAAACGAGTGAAAACAGCGTTTGGATGGTCAAAATCGGAGATATAGCCCGCGAGTTGTATAATGTATGGGTGAGGCAATCTGCTTTCCCTCCAATTTCCCCCAAGGCCACTGAGACACAGTCGATCGATACTCTCTCTCTCTCTCTTGCACTCGCTTGCTATCAGTGATGACCACACCCTCCAATCGGATTTCTAATGTTAGCACGAAAATATACCTCAGAATAAGGGAATAACAGGGAAAATAGGTGATAACTGAAGGAGAGGAGGAAAGTGGGGAAGGAGGGGAGGTAGAGGACTGAGATTTTGAATGGCCCAGGGGCCAAAAAAAAAAAAAAAAAAAAAAAATAACAAAATATTTTTTTTTCGATGTCAAAAGTTGATTTTTTTTTTCTCTGACTCTTAAGAGTCTCCCCGCAGTGCGCCGGGGGAACTCTTAAGAGTCTCCCCGCAGCTCCCGGGTTAATTGCTCTTTCCATTCACATATGCATAGCCTACGTGAGTTGCAGTTGGGATGTGTGTACATACTTAGATTGATATGCAGGATTCGAAGTTGCATAATAAATCTTAGGCAGTGTCCACCATTCTTTAACTGTCTTCGTGGTGCGATGCATAAGGTGTTGATTTTCGGTGTGAGCATCCTGGATTCGAATCCACGGACTGCCACATGTGTTTGTAAAATTTCATTAATCGATTTTAGGAGTATAGTTGGTTGTTGGAAGGAACATAATAATTGATATTGGTTCAGGGGTAATTTATCGAGAGGACATCCCTAGTGGTTAAGGCCCCATTAATTGCTCTTTCCATTCACATATGCATAGCCTACGTGAGTTGCAGTTGGGATGTGTGTACATGCTTAGATTGATATGCAGGATTCGAAGTTGCATAATAAATCGTAGGCAGTGTCCACCATTCTTTAACTGTCTTCGTGGTGCGATGCATAAGGTGTTGATTTTCGGTGTGAGCATCCTGGATTCGAATCCACGGACTGCCACATGTGTTGTAAAATTTCATTAATCGATTTTAGGAGTATAGTTGGTTGTTGGAAGGAACATAATAATACGCCTTTGCAGTCCTCCATTTTCTCCTAAAGGGACTTATTTTCTGTTATCCTTCGACCTTGGGCATGTAGTCCATATCTCCCTATCACACTGGCTTAACGCTTTGTTTTATATGTTTATAAAGGAAGCAGGAGGCAAAGCTACCTGCAACAAGTGTCACCCCCCCAAAGTTGAAAGAGTGATAGTCGCTATTTTAAACGCTTGTGTGTGGGTTTGTGTGTGTATGTGTGTGTGTTGGAAAGTGTTGTGCGCTTGTTTAGTGTAGTGAATTGAACAGGAGGAGAAAGTGTTTTGTGGAAGCTAGCTGGATTACTCTGTGTAGATAAGACACAAATAGAAACAGTAAGGGAAGCCAGACAAACAAAACAACAGTCCCAGCAACTCCTTATAACATGCTTATGAGGCTTCCCTGGGTACTGCCCTGCTCGATTGGTGTCTACAATCTCCCCATCGTCATTTCCCAATGTTGGCTGAACTCGCTCCTTGGCTTTCATTACTCTAATTTTGGCCTGAATAAATTCCCTCTGTATTATTATTGTTTCGCAATCACTAATAACAAGTCGAGTATATACCATATTATTGCAATTATGATCATTTTGACCGATAATACAACGAACAAAAGTGTACACGAATTTAAGGTAACAAATCACGTGTAAGATAATTATGAACAAGAATAGACCAGCGAGTGTCAGTTTTATTAAGTAGCACTGTGGAAAACGTAATAGTCATAAATTCAAAGTGTAAGACTTCGAGTCCCTCGGACGACGACTTTTTAAATTTATAATTCAGATTATTTTAGTCTAATGCATGGTAGCCTATTATGTTTAAGATAGATTGAAATATATCGAGTTCATTAAATATATATATATGTTTCTTGATTACAGTAGGCTTATAATATTTTAGGATCAAATGTTATTACACTTAGAATTGTTAGGAGGCTAAAAAAAAAAAAAAAAAAGATAACCCGACCACGACCCGCCTCAAAGTCCCCCCCCCCGGGGGGCAGAAATACCCCCATCAGTTTGACCCCTGGAAACGTCTCCCCTAAATGCCCTGGACCACTACCTTCTATTCTTACTATAAATTTCTGCAACATTCGTGGCCTTTCCTCTAACTTCCACTCTGTGGAACACCACCTCTCCTCTGCCAACCCTGATCTTCTCTTTCTCACCGAAACTCAGGTGTCTGGGACTACTGACAGCAAACCCTTCTCTGTATCCTCCTACTATCTCTATCCTCATTTTCAAGCCAAAGGTGCGTATATGTGCGCAACAATCTCGCTTTCTCTCGTGTTTCCAACTTAGACTCTTCTGAATTCTCAAATCTCTGGTTAAAGCTTTCTTGTCACTCTCAACCTAAATATTTCTGCGCTGTTTATCTCTCCTCTAACTCTACTGACTATCCAACATTCTTTGACTATCTAACTTATAAAGTGGAACACATTCTATCCATCTCTCCTTTCGCAGAAATCGCCATCCTAGGAGATTTCAACGTTCACCACCACCAAAGGCTCCCTCTGTTTCCACTGACCAACCTGGTGAACAAGCCTACATCTTTTCTATCATAAATTACCTAGAGCAGTTAGTCCAGCAACTCACCCATATCACGGATTGCTTCGGAGATCAGCCCAAAATTCTTGACCTATTTCTCTAACCCTTCTGCTTATACTATAAATCTTTTCTCTCCTTTGGGCTCTTCCGACCATAAACTAATATCTGTCACCTGTTCTATCTCTCCGGTACGGCCGCCTGATCCTCCCAACAGGCGGCGCTTGTGGCACTTTCGTGCTGCCGACTGGGAGGCTCTTTGGCAGTACATCTTTGATTTCCCATGGAATGATTTTTGCTTCCGTGGCCGGGGACCCTCGGAGAGTGCTGAACGCATTACCGAGGTAATCCTCTCGGGCATGGAAACATACATTCCAATTTCTTTTTCTCAGTCTAATGTAAAAATATCTTGGTTTACTCATTCTACCCTCTCTGGGCGTAATACTAAAAAAGCGTATGGTCCTGACGGTGTTCCTCCTGTTGTACTAAAAAACTGTGCTTCTGTGCTGACTCCCTGCCTAGGCAAACTCTTTCGTCTCTGTCTCTCCTCTAACGTCTTCCCTTCTTGCTGGAAGTTTGCTCTCATTCAACCTGTCCCAAAGAAGGGTGACTGCTCTCAACCCTCCAACTATCGTCCAATTGCTCTCATCTCTTGTATCTCTAAAGTTTTTGAAACTATTCTTGCATCCAAATTTCTTGCGCATTTCTCTTCTCACAATTTACTCTCAGATCGCAAGTATGGCTTCCTTAAGGGTCGATCTACTGGTGATCTTCTTTCATATCTTACTAACTCTTGGTCATCCTCCTTTCGGGTCTTCGGTGAGATTTTTTCTATTGCACTAGACATATCGAAGGCATTCGATAGAGTTTGGCACAAAATCTTTAATTTCTAAACTACCCTCCTTCTGTTTCTATCCCTCCATCTGTGCCTTTGTCTCTAATTTCCTTTCCGGCCATTCCATAGCTGCGGTTGTGGACGGCCATCGCTTACTTCCTCATCCTATCAACTCCGGTGTTCCTCAGGGCTCTGTCCTATCTCCCATTCTCTTTCTAATTTTCATAAATTATCTTCTCAACTGTACCTCCAGTCCAATCCATTCATAGGCAGACGATTCTACCTTATACTACTCAATTAGGTTTCCTGAACGCCTCAGCCAGCAATCACTCCAAATCAAACGTAATGAAGCCATAAAACACTTATCTTCTGATCTAACTACTATTTACAATGGGGGCTGAGAAAACCTTGTTACCTTTAATGCTTCCAAAACCCAATTTCTTCATTTTACTACCCGTTCAGAACTTCCTGAGGACTATCCCTTTTTCTTCAACAATACAAATCTCAAACCTTCATCTTCTCTCAATGTTCTCGGTGTCTCTTTTTTTTCTGCTCTCACTTGGAAGGACCATATTACCAGTCTTGCTAAGGCAGCCTCCCAGAAGCTGGATGTGCTGAACCGCCTCAAGGGGTTCTTTACCCCTGTGCAGCTTCTGGCTCTGTACAGGAGCACAATGCATCCTTTTTTTTTTTTTTTTTAAAAAGACCTCCGTCTACGTATTGTGAAAAACCTGTTATCCTCCGGCAAATTGTGGGGTTGAGTGAGTGAAGGGGGGGACAGTGAATGAAGGAGGATGCATGTTTTTCATAATACGTGTTGCTAGCCCCAAACGCGCGAGCAACTGTGGCTTTCAACCATCCGACACATCCCCTTTTATTAATGTGCATCACACATGTTACATACAAATAAAGTTTATGTTTTGTTTTACCCTACTGTGGAAAGACTACGGATACACCACTCCTGCCGGGGCCTCACGCAGTGGCATGACCCAGTCCTGTCGAACTGAGCTCATGACGCTGGTGGCATTTCCCCGGAGGATAGCCATCCCTAGTCTTTGCTTGAGCCAGAGGGTTTCCCGGGGTTCTCCTGAAACTTCTCTGATTTTACGGCCTATTTCATTCACCATCTTAAGGGTGGTAGGGCCGAAGACTCCTGAAGTTTCGAATGCCAGGGGCTCGAACTGATGGATTCTGGCGATGGCTTGATATTTTTCTCGCTTTTTATTTTCTGCTATCCGGGCGGCTTCACCTGCTTCGTCGGCGTTTCTGGCGGCGTTGGTTGTGGAGAAAGTGTCAACACATGTGGCATCCCACACGAGGCACCGGCCATTCTTGTAAGGGTAAGTGGTCATCCCATCTGGCCGTTTGCCGTCTTCTCTGTGAAGTCCATGTGGTTCGAGGATTGATGCACAGTTAGCACTCTGCAGGGCCCGTTTTATGACATCATTTAGTGCAGAGTGTCTTGGCAGGCGGCCTGCGTTGTAATTACATGACAAGGCATGGTGACCTTGAGCATCCATCCTCCCATCACACTTGCAAGTGTGTGGGTGACAAACTGCCGCACCCACTCTGAGCGCGATGGCGACCCGGAGCGCTTCAGCATCCAAGTGAGTTCCAAGAGGTGGGATGGGGATGGCGTGTAACCACAAGCCACTCTCCGAACGGGCGGCTGCCTGGAGGCGTGCTTTTGCAACCTGGTCTGCATTGGTTAGGAGATTTTCTTGAGTTTTCTTCGCCGAGATGGTATCCCACGCTTTCTGCTTGCTCCTGGAGTTACCCTGAGGCTCCTCCTCTACTCCTGTACTTCCCTTCCAGGTGTTAATCGCTGCTGTTACGTCCCCGTTAAGTGTCATTCCGGGTTTAGAATAAAGGATGGACAATACGAGGTCGTTGGTCGGGAAGAGATAAAGGCTGGGGAGGCAATATCCGAGGCTCTCCGTATGCCCAAGCCCCCGAGGCGGACAGGAAGGGTGGCTTGTGTCCAGGCCCGTTCTTTAAATTCCACGTTGGTGATGCTGGTCACTGCATCTCGGATTATGCTGTCTAATTCTTGGAGGCCGCCGTTGTTCGTGTAAGTCATCAATGTGCGCAGGAGGTATTGGAGTTTTGGGATGGAGAAACCGTTCTTGAGCAGGGCCAGAGCTGAGTGGGCATCGATGTGTATCAGGCGACTCACGAGACGTTGAAGCTCCTCCTTTTTAACTTGAAGTGCTGGTGGGATTGCTGCCAGAGTTAGTGGGGAACCTAATAGGGTTTGCTGGTGCTCCTGAAGGATCTTTACAGCTGGCAATATGTTTCGGAACAGGGCCTGAGTCTCTTCTCCTTGTTCACGTGTGTGGTTGAGGAGAACAAGTTCACATTTGGTGTCATTTATCACTAGCCCGGCCTGGCCGAGGTCAGTTATGATGTTATTTAGGTCAGTTAGAACGTTCTCTACTGACCCACCCAAGGTTGCATCGTCCAGGTACCATACATTCAGCTCTGACCTTACTTTGTTAGCTGCTGCATCCACCCCTATTTTGTATTTAGTATTGTTCACATGCGTGGGAAGGATCCTCTCAAACCGCACTCCTAGGCAAAGTAGAAAGGAAAGCCTTTCGTATCATTAACTCCCGTCCACTCACCAACTCTCTGCAATCTCTCTTCACCGCAATGTTGCATCTCTCTCGCTATTTTATCACTACTACAATAATCAGTGTTGCTCAGAGCTTTCCCAGTGTATACCCCCTCCTCTACATAGGGTACGTAGTACCCATCTTGCAACACAATCCCACCCATACTCTGGGCAACGATCCAACGCAAGAGTGAAATGCTATTCTCATCTTTCTTCTATTCAACTGTTGAGCCCTGGAGCTCTCTCCCGGAATCAGTCTTTCCCTCTTCCTATGACTTAGATTGCTTCAAAATCCGTGTGTTCAGGCATTTTGGCTCGAACGTCCATTGATTTTGGCCCTGTCACTCTTTCAACTCTGGGGGAGGCACTCGCTACAGGCAGTTCTGCCTTTGTCTCCCTCACTCACATAGAAAAAAAAAAAAACTACCCCAATTTAACTAGCCTAACTATGCTAACCTAATCTTATCCTTTCACAACTTAGCTTATTATATCCTAACTTAATTTTATTTCTAAACCTAGATTACCATATCCTACCGTATATCCTAAACTACAGTATTATTGCATATGATAACCCAAGCCAATCAAAACGTAATTTATATGAAATTAACACAATATATACAATTATTTTATTTCACGTCATATAATACCATTCTAAGTAAAAAATAAAACACATAATGCTAATAAAATATTTACAAACATATCGCTGCCACGGGAGACTCGATCCCCGGTTCTAAATATTACAGCCGGTGCCTCCCGCAATAAGCCACCAAAACGAATACTGAACACACAAGAACACAAGCACGAAGGCAATAGAGGATAATATTACACAGAGTACAAACATAGATTATTCTTATTCACACAAATCATATACCTGTAGGTTGAGGTTCAATGTTACATAAGACATGGATACGTTATATATAGCAGCACGATCGAGGGTCCTGATATAGGCAGGTTCCGACGATCTCTGAAGACGTGGCTGCCTGGTATTCCCTACAACGTCCTGGTCCGTGGTGGTGGTCCTGTCATGTGACGGTGATAGAAGGTAGGGGAAGACTTCCTTGTAGATCTTCTGAAGACTGTAGATGTTAGGGTCTTGCATGAAAACGAACCGTTTCACCAGGGTTTTATACTCTCGTATCATGGGATTAAAGTAGGGAGCCGTTTCACCAGTGTCTTACGCTCTCTCTTACAATCCAGACCTAGGCTTCTATGGGAGTCTTTGGAGGAACTTATATGTTGGAATTTTGGGATTTTACGAGTACGAGCCATTACACTAATGTCTTACGCTCTCGTATCGTAAGGACTAAGTAGGGAGTTGTTTCACCAGTGTCTTACACCCTCCACTACTAAAGTCCTGACTTAGAGGGAAGCCGTTTCACCAGTGTCTTACGCTCTTCCAACCAAGTCTTACTGAGGGGTCAGGTATACTACAATTAAAGCGCATGGCCAGTGCTGCATAGTAATCCCTATATCAAGGCAAAATGCTCGATGTTGGGTTGCACCAGTGTCGCCCAACAAGGATACATGTAAATCATTGATATCTTCGAGAAAAGGCATCGAGTAGTTACATCAGTGTCTTACTCCCTCAAGGCACTTTTCTCGGATATAATCCTAAGTCTTCCAGATATCTAGCCTGTCAGTACAGTCTAGAGTATCGTTCCAACTGTACTGATGATGGATTTGGCTGGAGAAGTCTTACCAGTTTCGCCGTTCCTTCCGGTTGTGCATTTCGGTGTTAGAAGGATGGTTGTGCTTGGAGGAAGGTTTATGTTGATGGCGGTAGCACTTCTCAGGATTTGCGTTACGGCGGTGGTGAGTCGTAAGCAAGATGGGCGCGTTGTGGTTTGGGTTTTATGGAGGATTTCTTTTCCTTGATATTGGTATTGAACCTCTTATTTCCCTGGTAGTGTCAGTGAATTACAACACTGTTATGTCATTTCCTGGGGTCGGGGGAAGTGGCGAGGTGATGCTGGTGACCCGGGCCTGACGTGTTGAGGAGGCTCTTGTGTCCTTTTGCCTTGGTGGTGCAGTGACAGGAGTTGGTTTTGTTTTGGTGCTTCTATCCCCCATCGTACTTTTATCCCCCATCTCATTCTCCTCTCCGAGGTAGTAGCCACGACCTCGTGACTGGATTTCAAAGCGCCAGACGTCTGTCTGGCAGGTAAACGTGTGACGCCCTTCCAGATACGCCCACCAAGCTTGGGAGCGGGCATCTGCAGGTCGAGAGGTGTTGACATAGATGGTGAGGTAAGAAGTGACGTGGGAATATTCCAGGCTTGTTTCCAGCTCGTCCTGCAATCTGATGGTGAACAGGGGGCTGGGTTCCTCTCCCCATTTCAGCTTTTTTGATGAAAGGGAGTCCAGGGTTGTCGCCTGAGTTGGAGTCAGGTAGTGGAGCCTTAACGGGAGACGTCATGTTGCGGAAAATTGGTGGGGCGTCTCGAGGAGATGTTGTGCTGGTGGTGGTCAAACAGGGAGTGATGTTTGTCGCTTTGGCATGTCCTCCTTTATGGCTGTGTGAGGATGCAAAGGTAGCAGTTGACCTCACTCGTGAGTTGATCTGACAGGTGGTGATGGTCGGGGAATGGCGAGTTGTGTTAGTTGCACTTGCTATTCTGAGTGCTGGTGCTCTTTGGAGTGCATGAGAGGATTTTAAAGTATGAGCAATTAGAGGAGAAGGTGGAGAGCTTGAATATGGTGTAGAATTTGGAGAGAAACGAGTAGGGGGTTTTGAAAGGCGGCCCGATCTAGTGCGACCAGGTGAGGGGTGAAAGGAAGAAGAGGGTGAAGCAGGTGCGGAAGGAATTTGAAGTGGCTGGGGGGTAGGGGGGGGGTCTAGGGTTGGGAGTGTGGGGAGTGGGGGTGTGTGTGTAGAAGGAGAGGGTGAAAGGGTGATGGGGTCGGAGATAAATGATTTTGGCGGGAGGGAGACATGCTGGATGGAAAAGGGCGGAGTTGTGGGGCGAGGCGATGAGATAGCAAAGGGCGGGGAAGAAGGGAAGAAGAGGTAGAGGGTCCGGAAGAAGAAGATGCGGGAAAAACAGGGATTTGCCTGCGGGTGGGAGAAGAGGTGGTAGGTGAGGATTGTGAGGTGCGAGGAGGTACTGACGAAGTGGCTGGCGAGGATAATGAGGTAGATGAGGGTTGAGGGCGTTTTGATCTAGGGGGTGGGGTGTTCGAAGGGCGCCGGCTTAGGGCTTGATGTGTGAGTTGGGAGCGAGAGCGAAAAGAATATTTATGGCGAGTGGGAGCTGAAGAATGCGGAAGACGTCTAGGAAGAGAGTGAGTGAAGGGGCGTTGAGGAGATTGAATGGAAGGAGATTGAGGTGGAGGGGGTGAAAACGAGGGTGATAGAGGGGGTCTAGAAGGCTGAGATGACGAGGGAGAAGGTGGGTGGATATGGAACTCACGGCGAGGGCATTGGCAAGGTAAATCGAGCTGTGGTGTGGTGGTTGTGATAGGCGTCTCAGGGGGCGTGACCTTGTCCCTGTCCATAGTCAGAGGATGGTGAATCCTCACGTAACGATTCCGGTAAACCCGGGATTCACTGTGATAATTCACGATAATTTGATACGGGTTGGGGACCTTGGTGACTTTGTAAGGTCCGACGTACCTCGGGCCCAGCTTGGTGGAGATGGGTAGTTTGGCCACCATAACCTGGTCGTCCATGGCGTAAGGGCTCTTGGGGGGGGGGGGGGGGGGCGTCTTTAGCTACATCCTGGCAAAGTTGGGCAGTGTGGAGGACATTTTTTAGTTGTTGTAGAGGGTCGGTGGAGATGGTGGAGGAGGTTGGTGGCTTGGCTAATTTCCTGAAGGGTAGCAACAGGGGTGCTACGCCATACAACCTCGCATCGGGGGGTGATGCCGTCTTCTCAGGGGTAAGTAATCATCCCCCACTGTATCATTTTTAGTTATGCCGGCCAGTCCTGGGTATGTAGGGCGACGAGGCGTGTCCGGATCTGGTTATAGATGGTCTTGTGGCTCCTCTCGCAAATTGAGTTCCCTTGTGGCCAGTAGGGGGGCGAGTGTGACACCTTGATGCCATAGAGTTGTGAAAACTGCTCCCAAACGTGGCCAGAGAATTCAGGGGCGTTGTAGGAGAGTAGAACTGCGGGGAATCCGAAGTTGGCAAATACTTCGCTGGCGAGGACTTCTGCTACTGTAGAGGCGCTGTGTTTTTTCACAGGGCAGGCGACCACGAAGCGGGAGTAGACGTCAACGAAAGTTACAACGAATCTCTTGCATTGTTTAGGGGGGATAAGGGCCCATCACATTCAGGGACAGGATCTGCCATGGCTGGATGGCGGTTAGTTTACCTGGGGTTATGGTCCTTTCCTTGCCCATACCGCAGGGTCTGCAGGCTTTAGCGACTCTCTTGGCTATGGTGGAAGGGCTGGTGGTTCAATACACTTGCTGGAATACCTGCATCTTGCTTTGTCCCAGGTGGATTCCATTTCCCTCATGGATGATTAGGAAAATGTCTTGGACTGTGTGAGGGTCGACAGCTATGTGGCCTGAATCAGTGTAGAGTTGATCGCCAATCCGATGCAAGTTGTAGAAGACGCTTTTAGGGATCCACTTGGGTTTTATTTAGTCAGCCATGTGTTAGTAGAGTGGGGACGTCGATTTCTTTGGGCTGTTCTGGTCGCGTTTTCTGTGATGTATTTGATTGGGTTACTATGCTGTTTATTTTTGTCCCAGTGACTGTTAGGTGGGAGAGGGCGTCGGCGTTAGTATGTATATTTCCCGGGCCTGTAGTGGATCTCGAAGTCGAATTCCTCCAGAGTTTCCTGCCAGCGACGAGGAGTGGACAGGTAGTCTCCGATCGTCGTAACCAATGTAGGAATTGGTGGTCGGTGATTATATCGACTTTTGTACCCATGAGGAAAGACCGGAAATAGTTCAGGTCCCAGATGACACCTAGACATTTTCTTTTGGTGGCAGCATAGTTGCGTTGGGCAGCGCTCAGAGTGACACTGGCGCAGGCGATTATGTGCTCCCGTACTTCCTGTACCTCACTTCTTCACTTCTTCTTCACTTCACTTCACTTCTTCCTCTGACAAAGCTAAACTCTTCGCTCAAACTTTTGCTAGAAACTCCACCTTGGATGATTCCGGTGCTATTCCTCCCTCTCCGCCCTCCTCTCTCTTACTTATGCCTAATATCCTAATCTCTTCTAAAGATGTACTTTCTACCCTCTCTGGGCTTAACACTAATAAGGCGTACGGTCCGGACGGTGTTCCTCCTGTTGTTCTCAAAAACTGTGCTTCCGTGCTGACTCCCTGCCTAGGCAAACTCTTTCGTCTCTGTCTATCCTCTAACGTCTTCCCTTCATGCTGGAAGTTTGCTCACATTCAACCTGTCCCAAAGAAGGGTGACCGCTCTCAACCCTCCAACTATCGTCCAATTGCTCTTATCTCTTGTCTTTCTAAAGTTTTTGAAACTATTCTTGCTTCCAAATTTCTTAAGCATTTCTCTTCTCATAATCTGCTCTCAGATCGCCAGTATGGCTTCCTTAAGGGTCGCTCTACTGGTACTGGTGATATTCTTTCATATCTTACTAACTCTTGGTCATCCTCCTTTCGGGACTTCGGTGAGACTTTTTCTATTGCACTAGACATATCGAAAGCCTTCGATAGAGTCTGGCATAAATCTTTAATTTATAAACTACCCTCCTTCGGTTTCTATCCCTCCATCTGTGCCTTTGTCTCTAATTTCCTTTCCGGCCGTTCCATAGCTGCGGTTGTGGACGGCCATTGTTCACTTCCTCACCCTATAAACTCCGGTGTTCCTCAGGGCTCTGTCCTATCTCCTATTCTCTTTCTAATTTTTATAAATGATCTCCTTAACTGTACCTTAATTCCCATCCATTCATACGCAGACGACTCAACCTTACACTACTCCATTAGTTTTTCAGAACGCCCAGCCAGCAATCCCTCAACGACAAACGTAATGAAGCCATAGAACTCTTAAATTCTGATCTAAATACTATTTCCAATTGGGGCAGAGAAAACCTTGTTAACTTTAATGCTTCCAAAACCCAGTTTCTCCATCTATCTACCCGTCAGGATCTCCCAGCGGACTATCCCTTATTCTTCAACAATACAAAAATCAACCCTTCATCTTCTCTCAATATTCTTGGTGTCTCTTTTTCTTCTGCTCTCATTGGGAAGGACCATATTACCAGTCTTGCTAAGGCAGCCTCCCAGAAGCTGGGTGTGCTCAACCGCCTTAGGGGGTTCTTTTCCCCTGCACAGCTTCTTGCTCTGTACAGGGGCATAGTGCGCCCTTGTATTGAGTATTGTTCACATGTGTGGGGAGGTTCCTCTCACAACGTTCTCCTAGACAAAGTTGAAAGGAAGGCCTTTCGTATCATTAACTCCCGTCCACTCACCAACTCTCTGCAATCTCTCTCTCTCCGCCGCAATGTTGCATCTCTCTCGCTATTCTATCGCTACTATAATAATCAGTGTTCCTCAGAGCTATCCCAGTGCATACCACCTCCTTTACGTAGGGCACGTGGTACCCGTCTTGCAACTCAATCCCACCCCTACTCTGTGCAACTCTCCAACCCAAGAGTGAAACGTTACTCTCAAACTTTCTTCTACTCAACATCTGAGCTCTGGAACTCTCTCCCAGAATCAGTCTTTCCCTCTTCCTATGACTTAAATTGCTTCAAACTCCGTGTGTCCAGGCATTTTGGCTCGAACGTCCCTTGATTTTGGCCCTGTCACTCTTTCAACTATGGGGGAGGCACTCGCTATAGGCAGTTCTGCCTTTTGCCTCCCTCAATCACATAGAAAAAAAAAAAAAAAAAAAAAAACCTGAGCTAGAACAGCTCCTATCGCGTAGAGGGACACATCCGTATACAGGCGGAACAGTTGAGTGTAGTCGAGGAAGGCAGCTATAGAGGCTTGTATTAGATGTTGTTTGAGGGAGTTGAAAGCTTGGTCCCTTTCCTTGGTCCATTCAAGAGGCTCGTTCTTCTTAGTGAGTTCGTGAAAAGGGCGTGCAATGGCTGTAAAATTCTTCACGAATCTCCTGTAGTATATGGTGAGTCCCAGGAACGAACGGACGTCCTTGACAGAGCGAAGAGGTGTTTGAGCTGCGATGGCGGAGAGTTTGTGAGGCTTGAGTGAGAACTGTGAGATGCCCTCAGCCGAAGTGACGTGGCCGAGGAACCCGACGGAGGTATGAGCTACCGAACATATTGTGGGTTTTAACTTGAGTCCGGCTGCTCGTATTCACTCCAGCACCTGTCGTAATCTTTGCAAGTGTTCTTCCCAAGTCCTACCATACACGATCACATTGTCCAGGTATTCCAGGCAGATTTCCCAGGTGAGGCATTTGAGGACGGACTCCATCAGGCGTGAGAAGGTGGCAAGCCTTTAGCAGAGACTGAAGGGGAGTACGTAGAACTTGTACAGGTTTCCCCATTGGTCGAGAATGCAGTCTTCTGCTGGTGTTCTTTTTGGATGGGCACCTGCCAGTATCCAGCATGCAGGTCCAGAGTGGTGAACTATCTGGAGCCGTGTAGGGAGTCTAGGGAGCCGTCTATCGTGGGTAAGGGTATGGCGTCCTTGATAGTGGCGTCGTTAAGGCGACGATAGTCCACGCAGAATCTTGTGGACCCTTCCTTTTTATTCACCAACACGACGGGGGACAACCATGGGCTGACTGAAGGTGTGGGTATTCCTGAGTCTAGTATTTCCTGCACCTGGCGCTCCTCCTCTTGCTGTTGCAATGGGTTCTTCCTTCTGGAGGGTTGACGGATGGGGGGCCCTGTGGTGTGGATCGGGTGCTCCAAGGCCCTAGTCTGCCCGATCTCTGTGGGACTTTAGGCGAAGACGTCCATGAACTCGTGGAGAATTTCCAGGAGCTGTTGGCGTTGGCTGCTAGTCAACTCCTCAGGAATGGTGGGAAGTATGGGCTGGGGCGTGGTGGTAGGTGGAGGAGGGAGATCGTCGTTAAAAGTCTCCAGGTCGCCGATGATGAGGCCCTTAGGTAAGGTGAGGAGCTCGTTAGTGATGTTTGCAATCACGGCGCCGTGGTGGTGAGGAGATATGAGGGCCGGTTGAATTCTGCATCTTTCCGCTCTTGGTTGGTCCAGCTGGGGTGTGAAGATCATGGGGACGTCGGACATGTGATGTAATGGTACCCATTACTGGTGCTGAGCTGGAATGTGCATGGCCTGAGTTGTGACTGCTGGGGCCACTATGGTCATGGAGGCAGCTGTGTGTGGTCTCTGTGGTTTGGCACAGATGGTGGTTGTTTAGGTAGGTGGGCGTAGGCTTGGCATTGTAGAGGCGGTAGTGGGGGGGCCTTTCCTGTCAGCATTCGAGCTCGGCTTGTCTTTTGAGTATTTCCGCTGAGCCCTGTTCCTTGGGGTGTTTTTAGGAGTTACAGGGAGCTGGAATATTTTTTTCTTTGATAATGTGAGGCGTCATTGACCACAATCTAATTGTGCTTGCAGGCGCTGCAACACGTCCAACCACATGTAGCCGTCACAATGCGTGCTTTCCGAGTAGAATACTACAAATGGGTGGTTGCAGGAGGCTTCTGGGTAGGGGTGTGTCGCCGGCACTGATGAGATTAGTGGTGGTGGCATTCAACATTCCAAATTTGCGGCGGTGTTGGTCATAAAAATGGTTGAACAGGCAGGATATAGCAGCTCCAGTATCTATCAGGAGACGTACTGGTACCCCTTCAAGTTTTGCAAGGTGGTAGATGAGAGGTGGTTTGATTAGCGTAGAATCCCCCGCCAAAGCCATGATGGGCGGGGGAGGCTTAAAAAAACCTGAAGGAGATCTTCTTCCTTTTCCTGTTCTTTCGGATTCTCCTCAATGGCCTGGATTGAGGTGGGGGCTTCTGGGGGGGTACTCTTCCTCTGAATCATTGTCCTCAATTTCCAGCATCCGAGATTCTTCATCTGCAGCAAGTACTCTGGAAGCCTGCCATTGTTGCTGCTTTGCATGATCCCTTATGTTGTGTAAGGGGCAGGTGGTGTTGTAAGCACTGAAGTCAAACGGGTTGATCAGTATCAGGGACCTGTTCCGGAATCTGGGAGTGGTGGTGTTCGTTGGTCGGCCTCAATTGATGGGGTTAGTGGGCGGAGGAACCCTGTTCGGCCTGTTACAGGAGTGTGGGCTGTTCTGGAGTGGTGGTTGTCTTGACCCGTAGCTGTGTGAGGGTCCTGGTCTTCGTCCTCCTTTAGGGTAGGTGGGGAACCTTTTCATAGCTCCCACTGTTGAGGTCTTGTGTTTGGTGGCCAGGAGCTTCCTGATGGTGATGATGTCTCAGTCGTAGCCTACAGGGTCATGGATGGTGAAGTGCTCTCTGATGAAATTGGGGAGCACTCGCAACAAGGTGTTAAAGATGTTCTGTTGCTGCTGCATGTTGTTTTGGAGAGAGTATGCAGACCTGACATGTTGTGCCAGTAGTCCGAGGGTGGTGTCTAAATCTCCTTCGTAGGTTATGTCATCTATTTTACTCAGGGCGACGACAGAGCCCAGGGGGATTGACCGGCATCAATCACACTCTGCCGGAATTGTACCCAGGTGAGATCAGGAGTAATATGTCTGGCTACCAGGGACACGGCCTTTCCCAGGTGAGTTAACAGAACAGCAATTGTTTTTCTGTCTGTTTGATATGCCAGGCTGAGCACTGGGTTGACCATATCCAAATATGTCCTGATATCATACGTGTCTGCCTCATACTTAGGTATGGGAATGTGAGAACGATTAGTCATGATGACTTACAGTATGTTAAAAAACGTTCCATTTCCTTTGGTTTTGTGCCTAATGGCCTCTTCCTCCCGAATCAAGAACCACCGTCTGCTGCCAATGTTATACCCGGTTTTTACTGGGGTTGTAATGACTTTATAGGTAGGTTCTTACTCAACTGGAGAAGATGAGAACACACATGAACACAAGCACGAAGGCAATAGAGGATAATATAACACAGAGTACAAACATAGATTATTCTTATTCACACAAATCATATAGGTAGAGGTGCAATGTTACATAAGACATGGATAGGTTATATATAGCAGCACGATCAAGGATCCTCTAGGTGTCTCAATGGGAAGATATTGGCAGGTTCCGACGATCTCTGAAGACGTGGCTGCCTGGTATTCCCTACGACTTCCTGGTCCTTGGTGGGGGTCCTGTCATGTGACGGTGACAGAAGGCAGGGGAAGACTTCCTTGTAGATCTTCTGAAGACTGTAGATGTTAGGGTCTTACATGAAAACGAGCCGTTTCACCAGTGTGGTACGCTCTTGTATCATGGGATAAAGGTAAGGAGCCGTTTCACCAGTGTCTTATTCTCTCTCTTACAATCCAGACCTAGACTTCTATAGGAGTCTTTGGAGGAACTTATATGTTGGAATTTTTGGGATTTTACGAGTATGAGCCGTTATTCCAGTGTCTTACGCTCTAGTATCGTAAGGACTAAGTAGGGAGTTGTTTCACCAGTGTCTTACACCCTCCACTACTAAAGTCCTGACCTAGATGGAAGCCGTTTCACCAGTGTATTACGCTCTTCCAACCAAGTCTTACTGAGGGGGCAGGTTTACTATAACTAAAGTGCTGCATACTAGAGTTATAGTTATTCCTATATCAAAGCAAAGTGCTTGATGTTGGGTTGCACCAGTGTGGCCCAACAAGGATACGTGTAAATCCTTGATATTTTCGAGAAAAGGCGTTGAGTAGTTACACCAGTGTCTTACTTCTTCAAGGCACTTTTCTCGGATGTAATCCCAAGTCTTCCAGATATCTAGCCTGTCAGTACGGTCTAGAGTATCGTTCCAACTGTACTGATGATGCTTTTGGCTGGAGAGGTCTTACCAGTCTCACCGTTCCTTCCGGTTGAGCATCTCGGTGTTAGTAGGGTGGTTGTGCTTGGAGGAAGGTCCTGTCGACGGTGGTAGCCTTTCTCAGGATTCGCGCCACGGTGGTGGTGCGTCTCCGGACAAGATGGGCGCGTGGTAGTTTGGGTTTTATTGAGGATTTCTTTTCCCTGATATTGATATTGAACCTCTCTTATTTCCCTGGTGGTGTCAATGAATAACCTCACTGTTATGTCCTTTCCTGGGGTCAGGGGAAGTGGCAAGGTGATGCTGGCGACCCGGGCCTGACATGGTGAGGAGGCTCTTGTGTCCTCTTGCCTTGGCGGGCGGTGATGGGATTTGTTTTTGTCTTGGTGCTTCTATCCCCCATCGTGCTTTTATCCCCCATCTCAAAATGGGTCTAAAAGGTGGTGACGAAACGGGTTGGTGATGAAACGTTCTGTAGGGGTGCGGAATTAGAGGCGAGATCGTAGTTTAGTGAGGGAGGAATGGAAGCTAAAGGACAATATTAATATAGCTAACCTTCTCTTAGTTAAAACTACTATGAAAAACTATACCGATACTTTGGAATATAAACCGCATTATATAGTGTTATGCCAGGGTTTTTACCAGGTTTGTATTGGTATTTGGTAGGTTCTACTCGACTGGAGAAGTCAAAATCATACAACACATGCACAGGAGGAGTAAAGGGTAAATTATAACACTGAGTACATCTCGTTAACAACTTTAATTAATAATTCACTAGGTAGAACAACAATACTTATTTATGCCAGAACAATGGTTATATACATATATGAGTCTAGCACGGATGAGGATCCACGAAGGAACTAGGAATACACTTTTCTCTCTCTCTTCTACTATGCACTATACACCTTAAGTCACTGGTGTAAGATATACTGCCACATGTGGTTGTTAATTTCATTAATCGATTTTAGGAGTAGAGTTGGTTGGTGGAGAGAACATAATAATTCATTGGGGTTCAGTAGTAGTTTATCGAGAGGTCTTCCCCAGGGTTAAGTGCCCCATTAATAGAAGAGTGACCATTACTTGCATTACTGCATGTCCACAAACATTTCAGTAATGTAAGCATGTTTCCTTCTATTTTTTTTTTTTTTTTTTTTTTTTTATTAAGGTGACAGTTACAAAGTGGTGTACAATCTATCTTATTCTAGTTACATTGTAGTTTATCTTATTGTACCAGTACCTCCCTACAATCAACCTAGTTGTTCCCCAATTCGTCCCTCCGCCACGACCATTTCAAAGTCCAAGTCTCTCACTCTTGTCCTCTGTAGCGGGGAGGACCTTGTACCCCTGAGACATAGGAGTGCAGACCTGAGAAGAGAGAAAGAGAGCCGGCATCTCATCCAAGTTATGACTTGGCTTCTATGCTGGCGCTTTTTCTCCGATATTTGTTCAGCTAATCTGGCATAGAAGACACTTGCAGAAGGTCCCATACCTCCCGACGATGAGAAGACCAGAGGAGTAAAGCTTCCTTGATCCCTGTTCAAAATTCTTTCTTCATAAGCGCGTTTTTTCTCACTTTCGTTTCTCAAGTATGCCGCCTTGTGTCCTCGCTCACGATATGTTTGTGCTCTTGGGTTGAAGATTCTGATGTCGAAAAAAGCCCGTTGTCCCCTCGTCCAAAAACCTCGAGCACTTACGTCCACTCTTGCTTCATTTGAAGTATTTGCAGTATTGTGGGCCAAGCGCTGTCCGTCCATAGGCAGAAGTTCCAGTTCGATTCTGACATCATGGCACACCTCGTCCAGCATTTGTGCAGTGATGTCTCGTACTTTATCATGCCGGATACATATGAATCCTCCTTTCTTACAAGTCATACAGTGGTCTGAGTTGTTTATTTCACCACATGCACATTTCAGCGGCAGGTTCGAAACTGGCCACCCATACCTCAAGGCTACGGCATCATTGAATTCTTGTTTATTTAAGCTGAAGCCTTTCGCCTTTATTGGTAATGATGTGAGCCAATTTGAAGCCCCCGTGTCTTGTGCCATCTCAACTCTCATTTTCAGTTCTTCCCTACATCTGGTCTTAATTTGTTCTAGGCTATGTTTCTGTCTCTCTTCTCTGCTCTTTGTAATTTCCTGTCTTGCATTTCGTTGTTCCTCTTCGTCCACCTCATCATTTTCATTTTGCTCCCGTATTTTTTCTGTCAGACGTAGTAAGTTTAAGGGAATTTTGGTTCTCATGTAGTGCCGCCTCCACTGGGTTTATGATCCCCATACCTCCGAACCTTGGCGGAAGAGCTAATAGATCTCTTAGCTCTTGCGTGACGCCTTCCATCTCTGTTAGGGCCGGTATGAATGTTCCTCTGATTGCTTCTTCAAGCGGTTGGAGCATCTGTCTAATGCCAGGCACTGTTCTCATAAGAAAGGTCCATCTGTGCTTAACACCATATGTGAAGGCAGTATATGCAGCATGTGGTTCAGATTTCGCAATGTCTGCCAGGGTTTTCACTTCCTTTACCCATTCTGCTACCTTTTTTCGCACATAGTCTCTCTTGCATTCTTCTGTGCCTATTACTGCTCCCAAATGGCGTTGACCCTCCTTTGTAATCTTCACTCCTGTGCCATCAAAAGTCCGCACCGCTTCTTCATACTTGTTTTCTTTCACTATTAGTACAGATTTACTAGCATTCGGATGGTACCCAATGACTTGGCCTACCGATTGTACTCTCCGCCACCATTCTTTGAGATCCCCTATTTTTCCTGCACCTGTGAGGTCATCTGCATACGCCACTTGTTTCACTCGGGTTACCTCATGTTTTATTTTCTGCTGCAGAATTGATAGTGCCAGTGCATACATTGCCATTGCCACTGGATCTCCTTGCGTTGTTCCTTCATTTGATTTGAGAATTTTCATTTCTTCCTTCTTTGTGCTTCCAACTATATACAGGTTAGCTGGCTCCTTATAAGTATTTTCTATGTACTTTGCGATGCTCGGGCATTTGATCTTGATGTTGTGAATAGCTGCCTCCCTATTAATGGTGTTAAAGGCATTTGTTGCATCCACTAGCAGTACCGCTTCACAATCTTCCTCATGATACACCTTCCCCATTGCATGTATTGCTGCTTCTCCTCCGGCTTGCTGTCCTGCACATACTTGTAAGTTGCCCACTGCTCTTTGTACATCTTTTCCAAATACAGACATGATTGCTTTTCCTATAATCCTTCTAAGAACTTCCCCAACGCCTACTGGTCTAACTCCTGGATTCTTATTTAAAGGTATCAGGCGACATGCTGTCAGAGCTTCTATGTTCATGCATGGTGATGATGCAAGTTTCTTTGCCAGCATTGCTATTGCTTCACAAAGGTCACCCGCGGCTGAACCAAACTTGTTTTGACTTAGGAAGATCCTCCAAGTCTTAGCATCTACTCCTGATGGACCTGCTCCTCCCTGTGTTTTCAGCGCCTTTCTCCATATGAGGTCTCCAGTTATATTCTCATATATCACCGGGTCTGGAGGAACATATTCCCCGTCTAGTTTGGCCTCATCACTTGCTGGTTTTGCTTCTGGGTGTTTCTCCTTCAGCTGGTCCAAGATGCGTCGATTCACTTCGTGCACCCCACTTGAGGCTTCCCCAGTGACCATTCTGACTGCCTGTGCCACTTTACCAATCCTCATGCTATTTCCCACTGATCGTGCCATATCATCTGGCTTCCTCTTTCTTCGTTGTTTTGTTTTCAGTCTTTGCTGGATTGCTCGTACTTGGCTAAGAATTTTGTCTAACTCCCCATTTTTCCACCACTCCATTCTCTGTTTCAGCGCTTTAATGTTCTCATTCAGTTTTCCCTTTGGTCTTTTTCTTTGAAGGAACAACTGAGGAATGAAAGAAGCTATCTTGATTGCCACGTGCGCCAAAGGGGCATCCTGAACATACTTTAGGATCATACGTCTGAGTTCCCCCAGCATGTCTTTTGCGGCTTCACAAATCGGTAGTTCAAACTTATTATGTTGCCATTGTATCACTTCTGTATAGATTTCATTCACTAATGTTGTGAGTCCGTCACCAGAATGTCCCATCCATTCTCCACCATTCATGTTTACGTTAAGAGGTCGTTCGTTCTGTTCACGATTTTCGATTATTTCTCTCTCATTATCTTCGTTTAGGCCTACACTATTTTCATTATTTTGTTCCACACCTCTGTTGTCTTGCGAATTATTGATTCCTGCGTTTTCTTCTGCGGGCTGCAGTTGTTGATTGTTATTTTCTGCATTTTCTCTAACAGGGTTTGCTTGTACATCTCCATTAACTTCATTGTCTGTTTCACGGTTCATTTGTACTGCATCTCTCACTGCGTTTTGTCTGTCATCAGGATTATTCTTCGACTGGGACCGAGTTAATATCATCTTGTCTTATTATCATAATTTCCTACCTATTCCCTAATACTGAGTCTATCTATCATTTCTTCCTAAGGGACGAGCCTCTGCCCCGATAAAGGTGAAAATGTAAACATCCTATGAGTAGCGTTAGAGATAGAAAGAGTAAGATAAGTTATTTAACTCACCTAGTATGATGCAAGGCTACAGAAGATCAGGCTATATTACAAGACAGTGGGTGCAAAAGAAAATAGAAAAATAAAGTAAAATAAAAGTAGTGTTTAAAAATACGCACAAAGAATAAACACGGGGAAAAAAAAAAAATATATATATATACGGTATATATATACCGGGTATATATATATATATATATATATATATATAATACAAAACGATTATTGTAGTGAGAAAGGAAATACACTAATTAAGAGAGTAAAATGATTAAAAAGACAAGTGTCACAATAGTGCTAAGGATTAAAGAAGGATGTTAGAAATCTACTATTAGTTTGAGAAAAAGGTCCTGGTTATCAATATGCACATAATATATCAGCGAATTATACCTTATTTTAAATAGTATACTTAGTTACTAGTTCGTTAGAGATAACTCTCACATGAAATATACCACTTCAAGTCTGATTTCCTGACTCGGCCATAAATCATATATAACCTTACCTAATATAATCGGCCTGTTTCCTCAAAGCTAAATGACTCTATACAAAGCTAAAGAAACCTTGGCAATTTGAGCCGCTTTACATTCTAAATATGCCTAACTTTAAATGGAAACCAGCCAATTACGTCCTAAGATTTAATTATTTTAAAGTCAAAAATATGTACAAAATATTACATCATGTTACTCATGTAAATTATTAGCATGAGGGACATTGAGGAAAGTGGAAGGAAGAGGGAAGGAGGGAAGAGGGAAGGAGAGGAGAGGGAAGTGAATGTGTTGGTAAGGATGGGGAGGGGGGGGAGGAGGGAGGGTTGAATATTTGTTGTCACTGTGTTTCTCTCTCTCTATTATACAGTAGCTACTACTCTTACATAAACACACATTTATTTTTAAGCTGCATTGCATCAAAAACTACCACTGACATTTTGTTTTCAATACAAATCTCCCCCATGGATTTAGATAAGAACCATACTTAAATACACTTTTGTTTTGCTTTTATACTGTCAGGTATCATATTACTTTAAGCGAGGGGAGGAGAGGTAGAGAGGGGGGGGGGGGGGAGTGTTGTGGTCAGCGAGGTTTATGGCTCCTTCCTCTATTCCCTTACTCCGCCTTTTCGCCTCTGCTGTACTTCGCTGTCTCTCTCCTGCATACTTCCCCCTGCTGCAGTCGTCCTCTCAGCATTAGCGCCATGCAGAATATTTCGGTCCACTTTCACACGACCAGCTTCTCCATGCACTGGCGCGATGACAGATGGGATAAGGGGGGGGGGGGGGGCACACCCTAGGGTGAGTGGTGTTGGCTGGAGACAGTCAAGGGTGGAGGGTATTTTGCCTGGCATCGGCTTGCCCCTCGTCCTTACGCCTCCCTCGCTGCCTGGCACAGCACTCTTCAATTTTCTGTCTCTTCTTTCACATGTTGTTTGATTTTGGTTAGATAGAACTCCAGAGTTTCACCCAATATCAAATCACCGTAATTTCCCACTCACCCTGTTGTATATTTCACAATTCCATCACCACCCCTTCCCTCACTAACTTGCTGTTCACCACGGAGAGAAAAATCCATACGTCCTCTCCCTTCAAAGGCTCGAACCACACACCCATTAATTACTATTTCCTTTCACCTATGCATAGCCTCCGATAGCGCAGTTGGGATATTGTACATGCTAAGATTGGTATGCAGGATTCGAAACTGCATAATAAATCGTAGGCTTGTGCAGTAATCTTTAACTGTCTTCGTGGTGCAGTGCATAGTGTGTTGATTTTCGGTGTGAGCATCCTGGGTTCGCATCCCCGGACTGTCACATGTGCTTGTTAATTTCATTAATCGATTTTAGTAGTAGAGTTGATTGGTGGAGAGAACATAATAATTACATTGATACTATTTTATACTTGATCTCATCTCTCATAATAATTATAAGAGATATACTTAGGTTTCTCAGCGTATTCAGTGTTTATCACTTTTATCATATAATATGGAAATAACATAAGACACCGGGTCGGTCGCACTGGTGTAAGAATGAACAGAGTCGGGATACTCTATTCTCTAAGTATTACACTGGGGTTGCACTGGTGTGGAAATAAAATAGAGTCACAAGAGTTATTCTATTTTTCCTAAGTATTTCACCTGTGTCGCACTGGTGTAAAATAAAACAGAGTCCTATGAGTGGCCCTGTTAGTATTACACCGGGGTCGCACTGGTGTATAAGTTAAAGAGATTTTAAGTAACACTCCTAATATAGCACTTTGAAGGGCTGGAGTGATGAGCACAGTCTGAGTAGAGATGAGAGTGGTTAAGTCCGGTCGTTTAGTTTCCGTCGAGCCGCTTATTTGGTACTGCCGTGTGGATGGTGTGGATTGGGATACAGATGGACTAGTTGGTTTTGGGTCTTGAATGGTAGCTCCTTTATGTCATGACATAGGGTACATACCATCGGACTAATGCGAGCTTAAACGAGGACATGTCCTGAGTTACTAGTGCTCGTCTATCCTGACCTTTATACTAGTCGGTGGTGAAGTTCTGTTCCGGTACTCTTGACTTGGGGTCTTTAATACAATGTCGCTAGTGTCATGACACAGTGACAAGGTATCGGGCTAATGCGAGGAGATAGTAAGATCATGAACTGACTAATTTCACTCGATCTGACATTGACCATTTTAAGAGTGTTCAAAGAACCCAAGTTCAGGGTTTAAGCCTTTTTACTGCATATGTCTTTGACCATGGTGTTAGACAGATGTAGTATGGACTTCTATATGTAGAGTGCCGTTATTGAGACGGTATCTCACAAAGCCTGAACTATTAGAATGACCTTTACCATGGCAAGTATCTTTCTATAGGTTAAGAGTGCAGTTTTGGCAAAAACAGTAAGGTGGGGGCATGTCCTTGCGGTTATGCTTCTAATACCAGAGGTGCAGCCTATTAGAGATCTTAATATTAAGCACTATACCATGGCATGTGATAATATTAATTCCTTAATAGGGAAAGGAACTCCTCAGTCCTTGAAAGATATTCACCATGGTCTCAATCTTTACTTGAATGGGACTTTAGGACTTGATAGCTTACATGTAAGTAAATCAAGCCCTAGAATTGCTTGCTTTACCTTGGTTTTCGTCGGGGTAGTGACGACTTTGGCTGCTATGTCCCAGGTCAAGTGTGCGGAGGTCAGGTCATAAGTATAGGGGGGCGTATTCTAGGAGGTTTAACACCTTACGAGCGGCCTATGCGGTTTATTTATGTGTACCGCCCAGCGGGGTGTTTTTAGCCAAAATAGGGCTGTTTACGTGATCATTTTCATGCCTAAATAAGACCCAGAACGTAAAACAAGTATCTATCCCTGAAAGGGCATAAACAGAGCTTTCGAATGACACCATAACGATCCTTGTATGATGGATAGTTTTCTTGCAATAACCGTGCAACGCGAGTGCAAAAAGCAGGTAATTCGGTACTTTCGGTACATAATTGAGTATGTAGCGAGTGAGAGAGGGAGGAGGGAGCTGAGATTTGTGTCAGTAGGTTCGCCGCGGTGGTCTGGAGCAGTCATACGCTCGCTAGTCTCCTGCCACCACTTGTCTCTCTCTCTCAGCCACATTACGTGCTGAAATTGCCACTCGAGTTATGTCGAGCGCCGCCACATAGTCCAGCTTTATTTAACTCGACTTAAGTGGTGGGCCGCTTTTTAAGGGTTAAGTAGACCCTCTAGACGTTCGCGGGCGGGTGGGTAGGCCTCTGCGCAGAAGAACGGTGCAACTGCTCCTTTGTTGTGTGTCTATGTAGGTCCTTCTGTTCCTGACTGTACACTATCTTTTTCTTTGGAGCCTCGTTGTTGTTGATGGTGCTCTGAATTATCTTGCCTGGTGTGGGTGGTAGAGGAGGATTTATGGTGGCAATCTTTAACCTGGGTATCTTATATAGTAATGAAGATGATTTCAGGTAGAGCCATATTTAACTAGATATTAACTGGATTACTCGTTATTGAGCTGCTGGTTTAATAATTTATATAATATAATAATATGTAGTGGAAGTGTTAATCATGCAAGGACTGATATATTTAATCTTTAAAATCTATCTATCTATATACTCAGGCACACATCCCATTTTTAGATGGGGGTGGCCGACTCGAGACAGAGCTCAAACATGAACAAAAAAGCCATACACACACAATTCACACACACATATTACATTCTTAATGCCAAAGACATGTGATTAATATGATATAAATTATTCCTTATTTTGAAGTGCCTGAGTGGCGTTTAGTGTATGACAGAGGTTTGGAGGGTTAGTAGGAGTGTATGAAAGCACTCTTTGGCGTCCTTTTCCTGTATCTTCCAACATCACCACCACAATCTTTAACACTTTCTGTACTGGTAACTTGAATCCTTCCTACTTACAGCGGAACGTTTGACAATAATTGTATCTGTTATATTGATGTTTATAAGGCGTGCTTAAAATTAGGTTGACCTATTGACTACGATACATCATACTTTACATCCTACCTTAGCTGAAAAAGGTCGTCTTGTCTGATTTAAAAAAAGGTCAATGAACCGAAATAATAACTGGATAATTATATTTAGCCTTTTGACTACGAAAACTATTTTTAATAACAAATAACAAACTAATGATAACAAAAAACAAACACTGTATCATCGTTCTAAATTGCCTATGTTTATGCACTAGTGTGATTCCAGTTACGCATTGGCGTGCATCTGTTTGGTAGGTGGAACGTTAGAATTAAATGGTAGCTAAACCTTAGGAATTGGTATTACGCAGTATAATTTCTTATAATTATCACCAGTGGAAAAAAAGCAAAAAAACAGATTCAATATTGCAGCTTGAAGGTGAAAGCGGATAGATGACTTTATCAGGTGATTACTGAAATTGTTTGGGAAAGTGGCAACTGTGCGTAATTAAGCTTTTCAATAAAGCGTATAATATGATTATGTAACAAAAAGGTAAACAAGTATGTGTCGCTCTTAACAAATCGCCAATATCCCGAGGGTAGGACCTGATCTAACCTAACCCAAACAAGACTAACCTGCACTAATCTAACCTAACTTTATCTAAACAATTACTGTATATCCTGTAATAGTCTACCTATGCCTAACCTACATTATTAATATCATTGTAATACCATTAAAATATAAATACAACATATATTATTATGGTAAGGCATTTGAATGCACAACACCCGAGCATCCAATAGGTGCGTTCACAGAACCCATATGCCCAACATGATCTTGTCCGATTCGTTTGAATGAAAGCTATACTGTATATGAGGCGTTCATTCGCGGAACGTGTTGACCGCCCAAAATAAAAAAAGGAGTAAATCGCGTCTGAAGTTTGCCGACTTATAAAAAGCTGTAACTATCAGACCCGATTAAGGAGAGAGGTGACAGTGTTTTCAAAATGTTCGGAAAATAGTATCTAGCCACGTACCACAAAAAAAAAAATAATAAATTGCTTGTAATTTATCGCAGAACATGATAGTTGCCCAAAATAAAAAAAGGAGTAAATCGCGTCTGAAGTTTGCCGACTTATAAAAATCTGTAACTATCAGACCCGATTAAGGAGAGAGGTGACAGTGTTATCAAAATGTTCGGAAAATAGTATCTAGCCCCGTACCACAAAAAAAATAATAATAAATTGCTTGTAATTTATCGCAGAACATGATAGTTGCCCAAAATAAAATAAAAAATAAATCGCGTCTGAAGTTTGCCGACTTATAAAAAGCTGTAACTATCAGACCCGATTAAGGAGAGAGGTGACAGTGTTATCAAAATGTTCGGAAAATAGTATCTAGCCATGTACCACAAAAAAAATAAAAATAAATTGCTTGTAATTAATAGTAACGTGAGTGTGATTGAAATAATCCCATGATTTTATAACCCCATATCAATTCAATACTGTAGAAACGTTGAGAAAAAGCAAATGTATAACAATAAAACATAAATAATATTATCAGTGAATAATAATAAGACATGGAAGAGTAGGGTAAGATAATAGAAACATAATTTTATAAAATTAATAAGCGATAATAAAGATTAGAAAATGGAGGAAGACATGGTGAATAATAATGAATAAGTAAAACACAAGAATAGAGTAATAATTTTGCTACTTTAATGTTATTGATTTATTATTATAGAAAGTAAGCTAGTATTACTGTTAATTAATTAATTTGGGATGTTTTATTCAGCTTGGGAAGGACATGATTTTACAAAATTTTAATCTAAGGAAGGAATTTGATGGCTAGTAACTATAATGTTCTTGTGTAAAGATTGCTATTGTTTAACAATTTTACCTTACTAAAATGCATTATTACTCTATTCTATTGTTACATTTATATTCATACTCACCGAGTAGTCAGGCAGTGTCGCTATCACTGTCACTATCATCTGCATACTCTTGCAGGTTGTCATCAATATCAGAGGAGTCAGAGTTGTTGTCCAAGGCTGGTCTAGCTGCTCTACTGAGGTCCCTCTGCATACGAAAAAGTTCCTGGTAATACTCCGAGTGGATTGGCGGAATGTAGGATAGCAGGTCGTGGACGGCTTGGAGTTTGTCAGCTTGAAGTTTGATGGCAGCTGGGTACTTGGGGGTGAGTGGCACTCGTGACAGATTAAAGGCCGATGGAGCATACTTGGCTTTACCTGGCATAAGCCTGAGACAATGCAGAGGCCCCTCGTAGCCTCGAGACAGCTGATACCCATCCCTATATTGCAGAGTAAAGCAGAATCGGCGACATTCAGAGAATAGGAGTGGCCTGGCGGGTGTACGGTGAGTTATGACACTTTGCAACAGGTCTAAGTTTAGAAAGTCCTCTCTCACCATGGGAATGACCTTGTTACCTGCGTGGACCGCACGCTCAATCACCTTGATATAGTGTTCAAAATCATAGATGTTCCCCTCAACCCTGAAGCGCTTTTCTATGTTCCCAAAAGCCCTGTCACACGCCATGTAACTATGTCCTGGGATGAGGAAATAATGGACCACTTCCTGAAGACGGCGACTGTGCAGTTCGTAAAGATGGCAGAGCATGATATTAATGTTCTTATTCTGTCCACCACAATTGTCACTGAATAGTATAAGCTTGCCAAAATCACCATGACGCAGTACTTCATTCTCGATCCACTTTTTTGATGCACGAACCCACCTCGACCGAGCCACGCCCACCTGTCACCTCATCCCACACGAAGAACTGGTTTTCACCGGTCTTGAGGTTGGAAATGCATAAATTGTACAGCCAGACTTTCTTCTTATAGTAGGCAGCATTAGTGGTGAGACGAGGTATTGGCTGTGTCTGTTGGAGGTCCAAGGCTATGACACGAGTATCATCGTCCCTGTCCTGCCCCAGAGTCTTCATAAGTGTTTGTGCCTGCCGTGCCATCGCCAGGTGTTCATCAAGTTCAGCCTGCAAGATTGCCTTATCTGCGTCATTACTGGCATGTTTCAAAGTGGTCTTAGCTAGGTCACAGGTCGAGCAAGTATCAGTATTTGGTGGTGAGAAGGAGAGTTCTTTACTTTTGAAAACTTTCCGGTAATAACTTTCCTTGACTACGCTGTTGTTAGGATAATTCTCAGCCATCCAGGTAGAATACAGGTGGTACATCCGGCTTAAACTCAACGATGTCTCTAGGTACCGCAAATTGGGCGATTTGGCTCTGCTATAATGGCTGGTAACGCTGGGGAATGATGCAATGTGTTTGTGCACACGCTTTGCATCAGGACCTGCAATGGTGACACGGTTCTTGTGTTGCCCGCGGCCGTCTCTCTTCGGTGTACCAGTGTCACTCACGTGGGTCAGGGCATTCTCTAATCTTGTCCTACCTATGGCTAAAATGTTGATGAAGGCTGTCTTGCAAACCTTATAAGTTGTAGACTGGTAGGAGAGAGTAAATTTGCGGGTGCATGACCGATGGGGACCAGGGTTGTTGATGTCGGCAGGCTTTCTTCGTCGTTTCACTGGCACTGACAGAACGTGTTTCTGAATGAAGGTATTCTGGACTAACCAATCTCCAGTTTGCCAGAAGTTATTGTGGATTGCTTGGCGGATAGGTTCAGCAATTTTATCGTAGCATCCATCATTGCAAGGCGGCCCAATAACTCTAGCATTCACTGTATTTCCTGTTTGGCGGCTGACATATTCCTTCCCAGTATTTCTCTTGTTCCTGGCGATTATTTCAGACCAATTGTCCGGGTTACACCTCTTTTTTATAGGTGGGGGTGGGCTCCCACTATCACTCTCACTCTCACTATCACTCATTGTTCAGGGAAGCACTGCAACACGGTCAAAACGGCACAAAAACAACACCAGGTGCGAGGTAAATGATCCGTACGGCGTGAGAGCTGAGCTAGACTGTATTGTGGCGGGAGAACAGAGAGCAACGCGCGCCGGGAGTGGCTGAGCTGGCACCCACGCGGTACCATAGCCGGGCTGTCATTGGCTGGCTGAACACACGCTGCCTGGGTGGCGCGTATCACCCTATGCGATGCAGAGACTAGGGCTAGGCAAACGCCCTGTCAACACGGATGAAAGTGCGTCGTACTTTATGCGATTTTCAACCATGTTGACATTCTCAAATATAGCTCCCTACCGCGGCTCCAGATTCGAGAAGGATGTGGCAATATAATGCGATAATATAACGGCTTTTGCCAGAGGTGGCGGTTATCACGTTCCGCGAATGAGCGCCTCATATGGACCACAGAGAACAATGGACAAATCTTGCCGGGGCAGGCCTGATCAATGCAATTTAAAATCCTTACTAGTTCTACCTTTTGATCTTGGATGGCATCGTTTAACAAATGTAAACTTTTCAATGAGCTCAACAACCATATGTGTCTTATTTCAAGCCACTTATCACGTGACTCGAACACAAAATTTGCATCTGTGAAGGCGCTGACTAAGCACTGAAGTTCATTCCAATGTTCACTCACTACAATTGCCGAGATTTTGTCCATAGACATAATGTTCTAGGAGAAATAGTGTTATGCCACGTTTTCAAGAAACGTGATATTATTCTGATGCTATTCCCGGACTGGGAATGTGCAGATATCTCCAACAAAGGTACCTCTCCACTGGGTGAGGACTGACCTTATTTCCCCAAATCACCACACAAATAACAGACAATAGACATAAAACACAAGGAAAGATTACAATGGTTTTTATTCTTAACTGCTAGGGTACACAACATCAAAGTAAGTCTTAATAATGGGTAATAGCCTTATTTATAAATAATAGTTATACAAGATACACAATAAACAATACGTCTGAATATTAGATACGTCCATATGTTATGGCAGAGTATGCTCCCGAATAATTCAGATAAGATAATATATATATACAATAATAATAATAGTGACAATATATGTATACTTCTCAAGATAAACATATGAAGGACACACTGAAGGTGTTGAATATAATACAAATTCAACAAGAATTCTAAGTGAACTTAAAGTCTGGATAGACTAAACAATTAATACAAGTATGAAAGTTACTTCATAAACTATGACAAGCAGTCTAAATCAAGTGACTGTAAAGCATTTAACTCTACGACGAGACCACTATTTTTATATGAACCCGAATGATAAGGAACGAATAAACTCAGATCTGCGACAAGTGTTCTTGATGACGTGTAGGCGTATGTATATGTAATAGATGATCTTATATATATATCTCCTAAGCGAGGAACTCAGGAGCCTGAATTCGAGGAAGTATGTATTATAGGGTTGATTCCCGAAGGGAAGTAAGAAAACCTAATATTTAGTAGGGCCCCGTAATCATTGACGACTTCGCCTATTAAAAATAATAGTCTCCATTCAACATCCTGCGCCAGCATTTTGAATAGCCCGCGCGGAAGTATCATGGAGTACTCGTCATAAGTGCACGCCTAATTCCCTTATGGGATCGTCCTTTTGATCGGGTACCCTACAGAAAAGAACTCCGTAAAATATAAAAAAGAAAAAATAACTTAATACCTGTTATCATATGACTTGCCATATGCGTGGATTTCTCATGTTTTCCATCCCCAACACCAGGCCCTCTAGCGGCCATCGTCTTCCTTCACTGATATACAGTAAAAGTCCGTTAATCCGACGACCGATGATTCGAATCTCCCAATAGTCCGAATTTTTCAATTTGAGGCCAAATCCGAATTCACCCGATGGTCCGAATTTCAAGAAGTCCCAAAGTCCCCTTTTTGAGGCATTAGGCCACTCAAATGACACATAATGGAGCACACACATATCATATGTTCATGAATTCACTTTAAAAGTTTACCATTGTCATTGTAGCCTATTATCTACTTCAAAACATTCAGATTAATGGTCAAAGGAAGCTACTGATATAATCGTAAACACCTTCGTCTTCTTCTTCTTCCAAACATCGTCTGCTAGAGACGTTTGTTTTGGCTCTTGAACGCATCCTTGGGATGCTCCGATGCGCTACTGGCTTGCACCGCATTTTTCTGCAAGCGCATTCAGTCTTGAGCTTGAAAACGCACCTTTCAAGAAGTCCCAAAGTCCCCTTTTTGAGGCATTAGGCCACTCAAATGACACATAATGGAGCACACAACATATCATATGTTCATGAATTCACTTTAAAAGTTTACCATTGTCATTGTAGCCTATTATCTACTTCAAAACATTCAGATTAATGGTCAAAGGAAGCTACTGATATAATCGTAAACACCTTCGTCTTCGTCTTCTCTTCCACATCGTCTGCTAGAGAGTTTGTTTTGCTCTTGAACGCATCCTTGGGACGCTCCGATGCGCTACTGGCTGCAAAACGCATTTTCTGCAAGCGCATTCAGTCTTGAGCTTGAAACGCACCCTTGGACGTATTAGTCTTGAGCTTGAAAACGCACCTTTGGATGTTCCGATACGCTACTATTTATAGTTCAGTGATCGGAGCATCCCAAGGGTGCTTTCAAGACAACAAGACAAGGGTGCTTTCAATACAATATAATATAACAGCGCACGCCAAAAAAGGAAAATCACAAAAGGAAAAATACAAGGACCTCTCAGGTATGTGTCGTGGTTAAGGCATTACTTCCCGAACCACATCTGATCTTCAAGAGCAAGACAAACTCGCTAGTAGACGGAAGAAGAAGAAGACGTTTATATCAGCAGATTCCTTTGACCATTAATCTGAATGTTTTGAAGTAGTTAATAGGCTACAATGACAATGGTAAACTTTTGAAGTGATTTCATGAACATATGATATGTGTGTGTGCACCATTGTGTCATTTGGGTGGCCTAATGTCTCAATGTTTTCGTCATACACAGGTTCGTAGGGGTAAAGTCCGATAATCCGAAAAATCCACTAATCCGAACGAGAGCCGGTCCGCTGCCCTTCGGATTAACGGAAGTTTACTGTACCAAGAATAAACTATAGAAATCAATGGTAAATTTAAATACATATGTTGCATCTACCGTTCCCCAAATACTCCTCCAGAGCAAAGTCTCTTTGATTCTCTGTCCTCACAACTCAGTGTCCTCAACTTAAATGCTTCTTCTGAAATCACTGTGCTGGGTGATTTTAATGTCCATAATGTTGAATGGCTCACTCATTCAGCCAGGACTGATGATGCTGGTCTTGAATGTGAGCTATTTGCAGACTCATTTAATCTCGCTCAACTAGTCAACCAATCCACCCGTGTACCAGATAATCCTAATCATAATTCCCACCTACTGGACTTATTTTTAACAACCAATTCAGAAAATGATGATGTTACAGTGAGGTCCCCGCTTGGATCTTCTGATCACTGTCTGATACAGGCCACCTGTCTATCACCTACCACACCTTCCCACTCTGAACCTGTTTTGGTGACTAAATGGCATTACGATAGGGCAGACTGGGAGGGTCTTCAAGGTTTCATTATTGATATTCCCTGGACCTCTTTCTTTTCTAATGATGCACACACCACCTTGAGCCACATACAAGATTTTGTGAAAATTGGAATGGAAACTTTTATTCCTCATCAAAAGTACAGTAAAAGATCTAATTCACCTAAATGGTTTGACCATAATTGTGCTAGAGTAACTGAACAAAAAGCAATAGCCTACAATGCATACACAAGATCAAAAACACATGAAGCCTTTAATTACTTTAGAAACATCAGAAATCATGCCAAAACTGTATTAACCTAACTAAATCAAACTTTCTCCACAAGCAGGCAAATAAACTTCTAAATAATCCAAATGATAACAAAATATTTTGGTCTACTCTTAACTCATTCAAATCCAACTTCACTACTGCTTCATCCATTCCACCATTAAAATCTCCGACTGGCAATCTTGTAAGTGACCCAGGAGGTAAAGGTAACCTTCTTGCGGACATTTTCTCCACCAACTCAACCTTAGATGAAATAGATCAAGATGTCCCTGTACTTAATTTTAATTCCCCTGAAATTCCCTCACTTAAGATCCACACCAGACCTGTCAAAACTATTTTGCAGAATCTCTCAGTAGATAAGGCTCCTGGTCCAGATGAAATTCCTCCAATAGTACTTAAGAATTATTGCTCCTTGGTGCTCGCTCCTGTATTGGCAAATTTTTTCCGTCTGTGTACTCATACCTCATGCTTCCCAGTACCCTGGAAAGAAGCAAACATCCATCCAGTTCCTAAAAAAGGTGCCTCTTCAGATCCATCAAACTACAGACCAATAGCTATAACTTCCACTCTTGGTAAAGTCTGAAATTATATTAAATAATCACATAATTAAGCATCTTGAGAATAATAAATTAATCAGTGATAGGCAATATGGATTTAGACGATGTCGATCAACTGCAGACATTCTTTGCCTTCTTACGCATCAAATCAACCAAGCTACAGACCAACATGGTGAAACACATACAATAGCACTGGATAATATATCAAAGGCATTTGATAGAGTCTGGCATCAATCCTTATTGTCGAAGATGTCACACTACGGCCTTGCATCATTAGTTCCACTAATTTCTTCTTATCTTCATAACAGAAAAATATGTGTAATGGTAGATGGCCTTTATTCTCAATTTAACTCAATAAATGCTGGTGTTCCCCAGGGATCAGTATTGGACCCAACTCTGTTCCTCATTCATATCAATGATCTCATATCTACCACTCATAATCTAATACATTCCTACGCAGATGACTCAACACTCCACAGTTCCTTCACATTTACCAATTCTTTCACCCAACCCGATCTTATAAATTCGAAAATAAACACTGCAATTTCTCTGAACCAGGACCTTTCTAGAATTAATGAATGGGGACAAAAGAATCTAGTTACCTTTAATGCACAGAAAACAAAGTACATTCAATTTTCTAACCGACAGAATCTCACTGACTCCCATATAGTTTTTAATGATGTAAATATTCCCACTTCCCCTAGTATTGACATTCTCGGTGTAACATTAACTACTAACTTGAGCTGGACACATTATGTTAGAAGCATTGCTAAGAATGCCTCTAAAAAACTGGGACTCCTGTACAGAGTTCGAGAATTTTTCACTGACGAGCAGTTGGCCGTAATATATAAAAGTCATGTGCGTTCTCAGATGGATTACTGTTCACCTCTGTGGAGTGGAAGTGGAGTGGTTGCATTGAGGCAGTTGGACAAAATTCAAAATAAAGCTATTAGATTAATCAATAACCCTGCAATCACACAGGACCTTCCTACATTATCCATACGAAGAAATGTTGCATCCCTTCCATTATTCTATAGATATTTTCACAGCAATTGTTCCGAGGAACTTGCTTCAATTGTGCCGCCTCTCCACATCTTTCCCCGTAGAACTAGGGCAGCTGAGAGGGCCCATGAATTTACACTTTCTCCTCCACAATGCAGAACTTCTGCTTATCAAAATTCAGTTATCCCTAGAACTACTACTCTTTGGAATTCACTTCCCTCGAGTTGCTTTCCGCAAACTTACAATCTACAAAAGTTTAAATCCAGTTGTTACAAACATTTTATGAATGGAGGATGCCTTTAGGCACATGGACCTTTTTGTTTTATCTGTATTTTTCCTTCCTCCGTTCATTGTCTCTTAAAAAAAAAAAAAAAAAAAAGAATGGGAAGTGGGATGGTCGGGAGGGACAGTGTCGTCAATGATTACGGGGCCCTACTAAATATTAGGTTTTCTCTACTTCCCTTCGGGAATCAAACCTATAATTTAATAGGGCCCCTTCATCATTGACGACTTCGCCTGATTAGCAAGACTGGAGGCGGGACATTCGTAAGATACCCTAACCTTAGGGACGAAGAATCCAGATAAACAAATTTAAGTTTTATTGTATGCAAACAATATATAAAAAAGTATAAAAGATTTGCAAGTAGTGCGTGACATTAAGAAACTGCTTGCTCATGGTCAGATCTTTACATTAGATCTTATGCATGATAAAGTGGGACACGCATGTGTTCCCGAAAACTGTAACTCTGCAGTAGTTATTCGTTCCATTCTTAAACTATTTGTACAGTAAATAATTTGTACAATTTGGTAAAAACATACATAGTTGCAACTATGCGAGATATCTTCTTAGAATTAACATAAACAAATAATACTGGACTGTAGAACCCCTCCTATCACAGCTCGCGATTCATCACCATCTTCAGGGGCACAGAGGGGATATGGACTATTCCGCACCCCCCCTCCCATTTTTAACAACAAAACTTATACATAATAGAACATTACCTACTGTAACCGTTGACGTAAAGCTACACAGGTACGCTTTGGTTTATCTAGAGCAACAGACAGGTAGCGTGTTAGGAACGTATGATTGGAAGCCCATAATTGAGTATTAGCAATGTCTTCTACTGAGAAATTTTGTAGAAATCTGAGAGAGACTGCCCATTTCCTGATATCGTGAGCCCTGCCTATCACGCCGGGATTACTTTCCCTAATAACGTCCACAAGCAAGGAAGCTAACTTTCGTTTTGTAACACGCTTACCTGTCTGGTTGACCCATAAAGCACCTGGTTGGCGAGGCTGCGCAGCCATCATAAACTTTGTGAGTGCTTGCACAGGACATAAAAGGTGATGAGTGAGGCCCCTCTTTAAAGCCGGGACGGAAAATTAAGAAAATACATGGTCAGAATGTTCGTTCTTAGCTATAAATGTGGGAGACGGCGCGATTTGCACATGATCGTGCAGTCTCCCAAACCTAACGTAATTAGGGTCGTTGCTCATCGCCACCAGCTCAGACACCCTGTTTCCGGTGGCTAGAGCCATGAGGAATACAGCCTTTTTCAAAAGTGAATCAAAATCCGGCGCATTATTATATTTGCGCGATTGAAGTACCGATAAGGCTTTGTCAAGTGACCAGGTGGGCATGACCTGACGGGGTGGTGGACGTAGCTTGAAGCACGCCCTCATAAACCCTTTCTCCTCCGCCTGCGGTATGAAAAGGCCAGTGACATAGAAAAAGCGGGTTCTAATGGCAGACAAATGATTTTTTAAAGTGGTTACTGAAAAATGTTTTTGTTCGAATAGATAGTCTAAATATTTGAAAATTAAAGCTCCTGAGGCAGTAGTTTGCCCTGACTCTACAATCTAGGTTGTGAAGGTTTTCCAATGGGATTGATATTGTCTCCTGGTAGACATAGTGTACTGGTTCATTAATTTATTAGTGACACTTTCCCCAAATTGAGCTAACCATTTGGCATAGTAAATATCCATAAGGCAAAACTGAGCGAGGTCCGAAGGTTGCCAATTGTTTCCAAGTGGAAAGTGGAGACCTGGAGGGACACCGGGGTCCTGCACCAGTGTTGCAATTGGTGGTACCATACCTGGGCTGGCCATAGCGGCGCGATCATCGCGACTCGGCCCCGGTAACCCCTCAGCTTGTGAATTACTTTGCACATTAGCACAGAATCTGGTGGAGGAAACAGATAGATTGAGATCCACCTGTTCCAATCTACCAACAATGCATCGGGACCCCCCGCCGGGGTTACCCCATGACGAGAGAGGAAGAGGGGGAGTCTGTGGTTCTCTGTGAATGCAAACTGGTCCACTTGTGGATGGTACGGCTTTGCAATCATCTTGTCGAAGATAGCCTGTTTGATTGTCCATTCTACAAGAGTGCTCCGCCGGCGAGAGAGAGCGTCTGCCCAGACGTTCGCCATGCCGGGGAGATATGTTGCATGCAGGAAATTGCCTAACAATTCGGCTAGGGCAAAAATCTGTTGGGAAACCTTCAGCAACTCTCGCGACCTCACTGAGCCCTGTTTCTGAATACAATAAACTGCAGTTTGGTTGTCCATTCGGAACGCTATTGATTTGTTTTGCAAAGTCATGCCGTGAGTTTGGAGAAAAAAGAGAGGCACTAAAAGCTCCTGCTTGTTGATATGTGACTAACTGTCTTCTGACAAGGTGCCTTGACCTTGATGGCCCAGGTTGGACTGATAGCCCCAACCTAGTGCCCCTGAGGCGTCTGTGTCTACCCATACCGTAGGAGGGGGAGAAACCCATGTCGTGATAGAGTGGAGGACTTCTCGCTTGGTCCAGACAAAGAGTAAGCTGTGGATTAATGGAGGAATTGGCCATAATTTCTTCTCCGGCGAGAGAGGGAAAACTTTGTTGCCTTCCAGGATTAATCATTTGACTTTCAACTGGCCCAACTTCACAGTTAATTGTATCCAGTTGAGAGACCTGATCAGGGAATCCCACGTCTTCCTGGTCGTATCCAGACTGTGGAGAAAACGGAACAGTTTCTTGCGGAATCTGTTTCGGTTGTCCACACTCTGAGTAAGAGTCAGATTGGTGGTATCCAAGACCAGCCCTATCCACTGAATAGTCCTTGTGGGGACAAGGCGAGACTTCGCCAAGTTCACTTAGAACCCTAGGTTTTGTACATGAGCTAACACTTGGTTTACATGATCTTGACATAATTCCCAAAGAGTTCGCCACTACCAGCCAGTTGTTTAGATACCAAAACACCTGTATGCCCTGGACTAACAGGGGTAAAAGAGCTTGCCGGACGAGTTTTGTGAAAATTCTCGGTGCCAGGTTCAAACCAAAAGGCATTCTTTGGAAGACATAAGTCTCTTGCCTGACCCTCAGAGCGAGGAATTTTTGGAACCGTTTGTTTATAGGGACATGCCAATAGGCATCTTTGAGATCGATCGAGCACATCCAACCCTGCGGCGGAAGTGTGAGTCTGAGTTGCTGAACTGTAAGCATCCTGAAGGGTGAATTCTCTATAAATGTGTTCAGTTGCGAGAGATCTAGAACTGGTCGCATCTGCACACTGTCCCTTTTTGGCACTAAGATGAGTCTTGATGTGAATACTGGGTGATTGGCATTGACCGGGATAAGGACCTGTTTGGTAATCATTTCCTGAAGTAGAGTCTCCTCCTCCTGAGACACATTGGTGTATTCCCGCGGCTGACACAGTCGAGGCCGCCGGAGCCACCGCCAGGTGATTCCTTTGCTCACTACTTTCCTGGCCCAGGTTTTCTTGGGCCAGGCCGAGCGGAATGAACGGAACGAACCCAGGTGCAACCGGGGCCCGACCTTCAAGGCAACTCTGAAATCCTGTGTCCTTAAGTACGGTACTGGGAGGCTATGTTTTTGGAGGGGGAGGTGGATTGGCATCTGACGCTTGGCTAGATTTGGCTGATGATTGGCCCTGATTACCCTTCTGAGGGGCCTTACTTTTATACCCAGAGTGTTTACCTTGTTTGGACTTGTGCAGTTTACCTCCTTGCTGCGGAGGGAGTCTGGGATCCCTTGGTGACTGTTTAGCTTGTGGCTGGTATGGCTTGTTACCGCCCTTTGATTTATGAAAGGGCTTGTTTAGCAGAGTCCTTCCGGGCTTGCAAGGTAACCTGCTTCCAACCATTAACCATATTAAACATTAGACTCCAGGTTTCTGAGTTAAGTAGGGTGGCAGTAAGTACCGGCAAGAGAGTTACCCGGCGACCTATGTCTGCCGGCAACTTCCTAACCAGATGGACTCTCAGATCTTGGCGGGCTCGAACCGCTTCCATGATTGCAATTCTGATGTCTCCTAAGGACTGAATGGAATTTTGTAGCAAAAGTCTCCTAGACAATTCAGTAGCTTTCCTAATTTGGGGGTCAGCTATGGCTGAAATAGTATGTGAAAGGGAGGCGGCGATCTGGTGACTAACCAAGTACTGAGAGAACTTCCGGTAGGCCTTATTTCTTAACTTGAAGTCCCTGTTAAGGTGAGCAGCCGGGGGAGTAGAGAAAGGTTCATCAAGGGAGTGCAAGGAAACTTTGGACGCCGCAAGAAAGGTAAGTAAATCTGAGGACACTCCTTCTGCTTTGGCTACTGGCAAAGAAAAGTAAGCATGATTTTCTTGGGGAACCTGATGTGAAGACTTAGAAGTAATTGTAGCAGCAAAAACCTGAGCCTCTATCTCCCAATCTACCCAGGGGCCTAACCCCACCTGCCCCATCTGCAGGACTGATGTATGCATCTGGTTTAGAACCGGAGTTGTAGCCAATTCCGGCGTGAGAGCATTCAAAGCTTTGACATCGTTGATGCCATCAGCTTTTTACCAATCCGGAAACAGTTGTGCAGATGCGGCGGGAGGGATTGCCGGGGCAGCTGTATACACAAAATATTCCGGGTTGTACGAACTTGGTACAGCCTTAATTGACACATCCATCACTCTCCCTGCCTCATCTTGCGCCCTAAATTTTCTACTCTTATTGATTTCAATATACCACCCGCCGGGGACTGGTAGTTCCCCTGACACAGAAGGTTGAGCTAATTGAGGGTTCACTGGTGTCACAGGGACCCAAGAACAATCCGGGCCATAGAGGAGGGGCATGGGGCTCTTCTTCAGAGGTGCCCTATCTAAAGGAGGGGGAGGGATATCTGCAATAACTGTTACGATCGGGTCTCGGGTCTCGTATAAATCAGTGGCTCTTATACATTGGACTAGACTGGCATAAATGCAACAACGGAAACGCTAGATCCAACCCCTGATATATAATCCCGTCGAACAAAGAACACATATACCCTCCAGAGTTATATCTACGATAGCGGGGTATCTTAACTCTCAGTATCTATGTGCTTCTACTATAGGCTGATGTTCTCTGAAACCGCCTATTACCTATAACATATGGTTGCTTAGTTATGGTACACAAGGAAAAGATAGTTAACTTAATTTAATCACAAGAGTGATCTAATGCAAACAAGATGAAGGTTTACTTAATGTTACTTTAATCAATAATATCTGTCACTCCTTTATGAAAGAAAGTGTTGTAAAGTCCTCAAGCACCGAACAAGGAATCTTCTGAATAATGTCGGATGCTACTAAGAAGAACGTATCGGAAATGGAACCACAAAATAGAAGGAGGCAGGACAATGCACGTGTAGGCTAAATACACAAAAAGGCTGGACATATAATGTTATTGGACACAAGAATATTATAAGCGGTGCAACAGTAATAATGCTCGCCACGAAAAAGTAGTACTCCTATTAACAAAACCGGTCTATGCTGGTTGTGTCTCTCTACAGCAACCTAGACCTCAAAATGCTTGTGTAAAAATAATGTGTATGCATAAAAGAGTATATGATCTAATCCAGCTAATGTCTACCCGGGTTAATAAAGTCTAGCTGGGATGCGCAAAGGTACAGAATTCTGGTGGAGCAAGGCAGCTCCTAGCCTAGTGTGGACCTTGGGTCTGTGCGGCCTGATTACGTTAATATGAAGGGGTGCTCTCTTGAGGATTCTCGATCACAAGTATCGAGTATCCTCCTGGCGACCCTCAAAAGTAAAAGCAAATAGAGTTAGAACAGTGTTGGGTGGATTAGGCAAGCAGCCCTCACGCACTACACAGTCTAAACTCCAAGGTACACAGACAAAAGATCCACCCAGGTAACCCACAGAATCCGTAGTGTCGTGTAGCTCAAAAGTAGCCTACACACATTGAAAACACCAACAGCAAGGTACCTGATCCCTAGTCTAGCATTATTTAACCCTGTAGAAACATTAGTGATTGATGGAGACAGTCTGAGCAATACAATCTCCCAAAAAGACAATGACTATCTTCAACCTTAATCTAGTACATAAGAAATGTGAGATCCAGCATATAATACAGTCTGGCCACCAATTCAAGGTGTGGATGGCGAGAACCAGAGGGGAATTGATATTAATAAAAGGTGAGGAAGTAGTGGAAATGATAGAGGCAGTAGGAGAGAAAGATTCTAAGACAAGAGTGTGGGACAGTTCAAGGGAGATGCTTAGAGTATGCTGTCTGGGAAGGATCTGACAAGGATATTCCCATGGACCTCCTGGCTGGAGTCCCAGTTCGCAAGAATGGCACGAGGGCGCGCGACAGTCGCCCAGTAATCAGCCGCGTAGTAGGCAGTGTTAGGCAGGAGGCAACGAATCCCGCGAGGCCTATGTAAGGGGGCCAGCTACGCGCCGCACTCCCTACCAAGTCACACCACCTTGTCTCTCTCTCTCTCTCCCTCTCGCCTTCCCATCATTCAACTACTTAACACAATACTTTCAATTGACTAAATAAAATAGAAAGGATTGTGACAGACGAACATAAGGAACAGTTCTGAACTGTCTGTAACACAAGCTTTCTCGAGAAGGAAAGTACACAATGATAGGTAGACTGTAGCTATATTCTCTGCCCTGGCGAGTCCTAGCGAGTAAGCCATGCGGTTCTGGGGAAGTGGTGAGCGTCACAACCCTCAAAGTGGAGGTAGCCAGCGTCGCCGGCACTGTAGTGCCTGGAGCCGCGGCCACCACCGGGGTAGGACATAATGGAAGAAAACCCGGGGAATCTAGCGGTCTTACGACAGAAGTACTAGGGTTCACAGCTGGTTTAGAAACCGGGGGCTCCGAAGAGGCAGGGAGTTGATAATGTTGTATTACCTTGTGCAATAAATCACTTATCTGATCTGAAGTCACACACTAACTGTGGGAGTCCCTGGATGAATGGGAACTTGCTTCAGAATCTTCTCCTGTGAGTGACTGGGGAGCCGGGGAGAACATAACTTCCTCCGGCTCTCCACTCAGCTCAGGATTCTCCTGTTGTAGCACTATTTCATGATCCGCCGGGGTCCACATTAAATCTGGAATCGATGATGGCAACATGTCTATGCTACCTTCCTCAGTTCTTTCTTGATTGACGTTAAAAAAAGGTTGCGATGGTTCAGACTGACGCCAGTAACCCCCTGCCACAAAGGGCTGAGAGTCTGGAATCACTTGAGAATTCAGTTGTGACCCCAACGGATATCCCCTGTACTGGTCTGCCAGAACCCTACACGGGCCTGCTGACCTAACACTACGAGGTACATAATTCAGTTTAGGTATGGCAAAGGTAACATTGGGAGGCACACTCAAGGATTGTTCATGACTAGGTGTGGATTCCAGTACATCAGACCCTACTTCTGAGTCCCCAGATTCCTGTTGAGGCGTGTCAGAGGTAGGGGTAGGGGGCGGTTGCTGAGGGGTGTCCCTCCGGCTGCCGCTGCTTGCCTGACTCGTCGCTCCCCCAGAGTCCTCTCTCCGGCGTTTGGTAGACCGGGAAGACTCCGTGGAAGAGTGTCTAGACTGTTTGCGGGGGGATCTAGATCTTGACCTCGACTTCCGCCTCGGAGAGGGTGATCGTCTCCTCTTGGCACGGTCGGAGGGGGGAACCTCGGTGACATCACTCTCACTGCTACTACTCACTACCTCTTTGCTGAGGGCTTTCGACTTGACTTTGGGTCTGACAGATTTAGAGGAACCGGGTTTCACAAGGGGTGACTTTATAATAAGTTGTTCCCATAGAACTTCATCATCACAGTGAAGTGCCTTATGGGCCGTGTCTTTGGAATAAGAATTAAATGTACTGTTAATTTCTTGTAAGGCCGCTAGGCACGATAAGTCTTTGTTAGCACCTTACGAGCGGCCTATGCGGTTTATTTATGTGTACCGCCCAGCGGGGTGTTTTTAGCCAAAATAGGGCTGTTTACGTGATCATTTTCATGCCTAAATAAGACCCAGAACGTAAAACAAGTACCTATCCCTGAAAGGGCATAAACAGAGCTTTCGAATGACACCATAACGATCCTTGTATGATGGATAGTTTTCTTGCAATAACCGTGCAACGCGAGTGCAAAAAGCAGGTAATTCGGTACTTTCGGTACATAATTGAGTATGTAGCGAGTGAGAGAGGGAGGAGGGAGCTGAGATTTGTGTCAGTAGGTTCGCCGCGGTGGTCTGGAGCAGTCATACGCTCGCTAGTCTCCTGCCACCACTTGTCTCTCTCTCTCAGCCACATTACGTGCTGAAATTGCCACTCGAGTTATGTCGAGCGCCGCCACATAGTCCAGCTTTATTTAACTCGACTTATGTTGCTCGCCGCTAAATAAGGGTTAGTAACTAACGCGGTTTTCAAATCAGAGCAAATTGAACAGCGTTTAGATAACCACAAGCCTCGGGAACGATCCAAGCACTTGACGCACTTAATGCATAGTTTGTGAGCAAAAATTGGCAACAGAGAGCAGGTAGGAGTAATGCATAGTTCAAACCTCGTCATGGTGCCAATAAAGGCCCCCCCCCCCCCTCCCCCCGCCGGGATCAGCCGGACAACCTCCGCCGGAGTAGCAGTCTCAGGAGCCTGGAAAATAAAATTTCCAGGAATCAATGCTCATAAGGATAACTTGCGAGGTGTTATACATCCTAACTGGAGTCCACCGGAAAATTAGCTATAGTGCACCACTCCTCTAACCCTCTGCTGGACTCGTCTAAGTTGGGTTTAACTACTAACCTGTGACAAGCGTCACAGGTCCCTTGACCTTTAGTGTCTGATCATTAACGAAAAAGTTTGCAAAACTAATCTTATCACTCTTGTACACTCGACTTGTGGCGCCGCAGGGCGAGAAAATCTAATCGTGTAACTGGGTCAGTTAGGGCGAGTTAACTCGGCGGGCCGAGTTTGCAGCCCCCTTAGGAATGCAGTTCCGCCGGGAGAATGTGGTTCAGCCAAACCACGCCGGGACCTTTTGATTGTTCCTACCCGTTTAATAGACGGATAACCTGGGCCCACCGCATGGGGCCGCCGGAAAAAACAAAAACTCGGGAGAATGGAGTTGGCACAGCTCCACTAACCTAAGTCCCACACATAACACATCATAAAGAATATATAGGGATGTCTCCCTTACCCCAAAACATGCCAACACGCATGTAAAAAACACTAGGGGCATACATGGGCATATTATCAAAATACAGAAAATTTAGCATCCTGAATTACCTGAAGCCTACGCCAGACACCCCTACTAAAGGCTGACCACGAGGTACGACGAACATCACAGGCAGACGACGCTCCGAAGACCCAGCACAGCACCCAGATGAGGGAGGCCCACCCAAGGGGCCCAAAGCAAAACACGAACCCTGGAAGGTGGAGCACCACGTGCAGATACCCTTAAACCAGAGCATTTGCTGATATATAATAATATGACATGTACTTTGCTCAATATTGACAGTCTGTATCATGCCTTGTAGAGGCGTTCTTCCTTCACTGTTTGCACAAAATCTAGCCACTCCTGAACTTGTTCATTTTTTTTTTTTTTTTTTTTTTTTTTTTTTTCTATGTGATTGAGGGAGGCAAAAGGCATAACTGCCTATAGCGAGTGCCTCCCCCATAGTTGAAAGAGTGACAGGGCCAAAATCAAGGGACGTTCGAGCCAAAATGCCTGGACACACGGAGTTTGAAGCAATTTAAGTCATAGGAAGAGGGAAAGACTGATTCTGGGAGAGAGTTCCAGAGCTCAGATGTTGAGTAGAAGAAAGTTTGAGAGTAACGTTTCACTCTTGGGTTGGAGAGTTGCACAGAGTAGGGGTGGGATTGAGTTGCAAGACGGGTACCACGTGTCCTACGTAAAGGAGGTGGTATGCACTGGGATAGCTCTGAGGAACACTGATTATTATAGTAGCGATAGAATAGCGAGAGAGATGCAACATTGCGGCGGAGAGAGAGAGATTGCAGAGAGTTGGTGAGTGGACGGGAGTTAATGATACGAAAGGCCTTCCTTTCAACTTTGTCTAGGAGAGCGGTGTGAGAGGAACCTCCCCACACATGTGAACAATACTCAATACAAGGGCACACTATGCCCCTGTACAGAGCAAGAAGCTGTGCAGGGGAAAAGAACCCCCTAAGGCGGTTGAACACACCCAGCTTCTGGGAGGCTGCCTTAGCAAGACTGGTAATATGGTCCTTCCAAATGAGAGCAGAAGAAAAAGAGACACCAAGAATATTGAGAGAAGATGAAGGGTTGATTTTTGTATTGTTGAAGAATAAGGGATAGTCCGCTGGGAGATCCTGACGGGTAGATAGATGGAGAAATTGGGTTTTGGAAGCATTAAAGTTAACAAGGTTTTCTCTGCCCCAATTGGAAATAGTATTTAGATCAGAATTTAAGAGTTCTATGGCTTCATTACGTTTGTCGTTGAGAGATTGCTGGCTGGGGCGTTCTGAAAAACTAATGGAGTAGTGTAAGGTTGAGTCGTCTGCGTATGAATGGATGGGAATTAAGGTACAGTTAAGGAGATCATTTATAAAAATTAGAAAGAGAATAGGAGATAGGACAGAGCCCTGAGGAACACCGGAGTTTATAGGGTGAGGAAGTGAACAATGGCCGTCCACAACCGCAGCTATGGAACGGCCGGAAAGGAAATTAGAGACAAAGGCACAGATGGAGGGATAGAAACCGAAGGAGGGTAGTTTAGAAATTAAAGATTTATGCCAGACTCTATCGAAGGCTTTCGATATGTCTAGTGCAATAGAAAAAGTCTCACCGAAGTCCCGAAAGGAGGATGACCAAGAGTTAGTAAGATATGAAAGAAGATCACCAGTAGAGCGACCCTTAAGGAAGCCATACTGGCGATCTGAGAGCAGATTATGAGAAGAGAAATGCTTAAGAAATTTGGAAGCAAGAATAGTTTCAAAAACTTTAGAAAGACAAGAGATAAGAGCAATTGGACGATAGTTGGAGGGTTGAGAGCGGTCACCCTTCTTTGGGACAGGTTGAATGTGAGCAAACTTCCAGCATGAAGGGAAGACGTTAGAGGATAGACAGAGACGAAAGAGTTTGCCTAGGCAGGGAGTCGGCACGGAAGCACAGTTTTTGAGAACAACAGGAGGAACACCGTCCGGACCGTACGCCTTATTAGTGTTAAGCCCAGAGAGGGTAGAAAGTACATCTTTAGAAGAGATTAGGATATTAGGCATAAGTAAGAGAGAGGAGGGCGGAGAGGGAGGAATAGCACCGGAATCATCCAAGGTGGAGTTTCTAGCAAAAGTTTGAGCGAAGAGTTTAGCTTTGTCAGAGGAAGAAGTGATGGTTGTGCCATCAGAGTGGGAAAGGGGAGGGAAAGACGAGGAAGAAAAATTGTTGGAGAGGTTTTTGGCTAGATGCCAGAAAGCTTGGGAAGAGCTAGAGTTGGATAGTTCAGTGCATTTATTATTGATGAAAGAGTGTTTGGCAAGTCGAAGAACAGATTTGGCTTGATTCCGGGCAGAAACATATGAAGAATGAGTGTCTTGAGTTTTAAGGCGTCGGTACCGTTTGAATGCTTCCTCCTTATTGCGGACAGCAGTAGAACAGGCGTGAGTAAACCAAGATTTTTTAGCATTAGTCTGAGAGAAAGAGAATGGAATGTATGCTTCCATGCCCGATAGGATTACCTCGGTAATGCGTTCAGCACTCTCCGAGGGTCCTCGGCCATGGAAGCAGAAATCATTCCATGGGAAATCAAAGAAGTACTGCCGAAGAGCCTCCCAGTCGGCAGCGCCAAAGTGCCACAAGCGCCGCCGGCTAGGAGGATCGGGTGGCTGTACTGGAGAGATAGGACAGGTGATAGAGATAAGTTTATGGTCGGAGGAGCCCAAAGGAGAGAAAAGATCGACAGTATAAGAAGAAGGGTTAGAAGTTAGAAACAGGTCAAGAATGTTGGGCCGATCTCCGATGCGATCCGGGATACGGGTGGGTTGCTGAACTAACTGCTCTAGGTCATTTAGGATAGAAAAGACGTAGGCTTGTTCACCAGGTGGATCAGTAGTGTGAGAGGAGAGCCATTGGCGGTGGTGAACGTTGAAATCTCCTAAGATGGAGATTTCTGAGAAAGGAGAAATGGATAGAATGTGTTCCACTGTAGAGTTTAGATAGTCAAAGAATTTCGGAAAGTTGGTAGAGTTAGGGGAAAGATAGACAGCACAGAAATATTTAGTAAGAGAATGACAGGAAAGTTTGAGCCATAAAGTTGAGAATTCAGAGGAGTCGAAATCGGGAACACGAGAGCAAGTGAGTTTGTTGTGCACATATGCACAACATCCGCCTTTGGCTTTGAAACTAGGATAGAGAAAGTAGGAGGATACAGAAAGGGGTTGCTGGATGTTGCTACAGACACCTGGGTTTCGGTGAGGAAGAGAAGATCAGGTTTGTAGGAGGAGAGATGGTGCTCAACAGAGTGAAAGTTAGAGGAAAGTCCGCGAATGTTGCAGAAATTAATAGAAAGAGTAACAGGCCGAGGTCCAGGTAATTGTGTGGGGTCGTCAGGGGATGGTCGGTCGGGTGAGGGGGCATTTATGGTCCCCCCCCTGGGGACTCCGAGGCTGGGCTAAAATTCATCATTTTGTGTTTGTTTAATTTTGGTGTGGAGGAATGAAGTGTGGTGTGCATGTTTAGTGTAGTGAAGTGGATAGGAGGAGGAGGTGTTTGTGAGAGCTAGCTGGATTGCTCTCAGTGTAAATGAGGCACAAAGAAAATCAGTAAGAGAGGCCAAGCAAATGAAACAGGAGTTCCAGCGACTCTTTATCACATGCCTATAACCTCACCTGGGTCTAGCCCTGATCGATTGGTGCCTACAATCTCCCCCAATATTCCACCTTTCTGGTCAGATGCGGACGTAGGACGAGATAATTCCAAGCCCTGCGTTCCTGAAGGAGGATATTTCCGTTGGCCAGACGGAATTTCCTCCTCGTCTGAGAAATATTGTTGCAGAGGGGTGACACCTGGTGGCCGGGCTGGGGGGGCTGAGGGAGCCTCCAAACCAAGACTCGCCAGCCCGGACAGATGTGTCATGTGTTCGTGTCTGTGAGACAGGAATGCCAGGCAGAACGTCCTCACCCTGCTCAGAAGAGTAGGAGATATCATCATCTTGTCTGCTAGAGTGACCACTGCTGTTTCGATCTACCCCAAGTACCGGACAAACGGGAGGCGCTGGCTGTGCTACCCGACGGGGGATCGTAAATTGGGGTGTAGGGCCGATGACACTCGCATCAGAGTCTTGTGAAGAATCCTGGCAGGATGAAGAAGGTTTGTGTTCTGGCTTTATGTAGGTCTGAGACTTACCTGACTTCTTCGTGGATGCCCGCTTAGTGGGTTTCTTCAGGTCCTTTGATCTTCCATCGCCCGATGCCAGGGCAGACGTGAAGTCTGGACGGTGCTTTTTCGCCTCATGTAGGATGAGAGGAGAAGATGACCTGGGCTTATCCAAAGGAGAACGTGACCTAGCGCGTTGGTAGGTCGGAGCAGGCGACCCCGGCGCAGGCCCGTCAGAGGTCACTAGAGTTCTCGGAGGATTTTGAAACCGTTTGATTCACATTAGCACTACTGGTTACATAAGAAGTAGGAGTTGTCTTTAACAAATCATGTATCAAAGGAACATCCAGCTGAAGAGATTTATGGGCGGTATTTTTGCAATACAGTACGAAAACGGATCTGATATGAAGCAAAATTGTCTTACATTTACTGTCAGAGTGGGTGAGAAAGCCATTGCGAAGAACTGAACACTGTGGGCAAGATTTAGATAGCCACTGACCTCTTGATCAGTCTAAACAAGTTACACATTTCACACACAGTTTATGTCCTAACTCGGCAAGGTTTGCACAGCCAAGGACTGAACAAAACGTATACCCACTCCCTCCCGCCGGGGGGTTGCAAATCCTTCTAGGCGTCCCGGGCGGTAACTTGGCTACCGCACCTCAGGGTTGAAAAATTCAAGAATCAATGCTCATAGGGACATGCTAGGCTTGGACAGCAAAAATTTAAAACCAACGCCAGTGAGAAAAAAATAATTGAACTAACACTAGACAATCTTAGTTCCCCTTATGTTAAGTATCAGTCCAGATGCTACTTGAGTCTTGTGTATCATACCAGATGTTACTTGATATTGGGGGGGATGCTACTCAAGTGGATTAAGTCATGGCTGATTGGTAGGAAGCAGAGAGTTAGTATAAATGGTGTAAAATCGGACTGGGGATTAGTTAAAAGTGGGTGTTGAGTGAATTTTGTAATGATATAATTATACATGATAATGGTTATGTCATTTGGATATATTAAGGATCCTCTACTTATTCCGTGGATATAATCATGATGATCAGATATTTCAGTGTCGGCCTCTGTAGGCCTACACAAACTAGCCAACATTTTGCAAGATCTACATTTGTTTTTTTTGGATACTGAATAGCAACAGTAACCTGCTAAGTATGTAATAACTGGAAGTATGTCAGTGCATTGTTCAACATCATTATTAAAGACATCTAAAACTATGTTGTGAAAGTCTAACCGATTTGAGGTTTCCATTTCCTCCCAGTTTGTTTCATTAAATATCTTTGATTAAAATTTTGGTTATGAAATTACAAATTCATCTTCAGTACGGACATCATTCTGAGTTTTTTTGTTCACATTCAAAGACTTGTCTAATTGATATATTATATTGACTTCCTGCAAGCTGGCGATATTGTCCAAATCTAGCTTCAAGGTGATCTGTTTGAAAATTTCCTGTTTATATATAGTCCATATTTAGTTCATTTATACAATAGTTTTTCAGCTCAATTATGGCATGTGTGGTATATTTCAAGGCAGTGAATGTTTCCCTTGTCAGCTCCCCACTCGCATCTTTAACACTATACCATAATTCAAGCCAATTATAGAAAATATTCAAACATTTGTAGCAAGTATTATTTTCATCATTAGTCAAAGGATAAGCATATACATTTTTGTCAAGTCCACATTCTTTAAATGGTGACTTTACATTCATCACAGTCTACCAGATATGAAAGGCCTCAATGTAATTTGCGACCTCAGCAGAAAATAGCACATCACGTTGCCTACCAATTGAACGTGGCTGAACTATGTATTAATTGAACATTTGCCATTCCTGTACCCCTACTGTACCGGCGACATCCTTTGTATTTTAGTATTGCTGATACTAGTCGATTTTATTCAGCTTAGGAAGGATCTCTAGCAATAATATGGCTTCGAACTATCTCAATCGACCCTTCTAGCTACTATAGATCCTTCCTAAGCTGCATTAAATCATCTAGATATAGCTAGAATATAATGAAAAAGATGTAGCCGGTACAAAAGGGGTTAAACATCGTAAAAGCTTTCCCTACGACTTTTCCCGACCAAGAATGACCATTCTACAGATAAACGATGAGGGTCAATATGGGTCGGTAAAGGTGAAGGGTCAAGAGTAGGTGAGGGTCAGAAGGGTAGCCGATGAGCCCTCTTGTGTCTACGTCACACCAGTTTAAAGGTCCGAGCTGGCAGGCCTTTACTAGAGGGTTGTGACTAGGATCAGCAAATGGTTTGAGCATGGAGCTATAATAAGAGGAGAGACAGTGAGCGGTGTAAAGTGAAGGCGGTGTCAGTGACTGGCCGCCATCTTGGAATTGGCAGGACAGTATGACCTGACCACTTCTTGACCAGGCTGACTCCCAGGTGTCCCAGTCTGTCCAGTCATTCAGTTATATACCACCTCTCTCAGACATCACAATCACTCCTGGTCCTGGGTCAATGTGTCTTTTTGAGCCGTGTGAGCATTTTATGCAGTAGGCTACTGCCAGTATATTGTGCTGTATTTGGTTGTAGTGCAAGGTACACCAAGTCCAAAGATCCAACCCTTACATTTCTTAAGTAAGTTAATTAAAGATGTTTGGTTGTACATAAAAATAACATTTAAACTCAGATACTCAGCACTTAACATGAAAGTTACCATATTCATAATTATGTAGAGTTTTGTCCACATAACTTACAAGTCTGATTTTACGGTATGCAAGGTAATACCACTTGCTTAAGTATTATAATGCATAAACTAGAATATAGAATATATATGAACAATTGAAATGAAGATTATGTTCGATGGTAAAGTACTACCTACATACAAACAAACACACGTGCAAACATAAATACATACCGGTGCGTACATACACAATATATGCGAGATTGCGTACATAAGTCAAGATCATATTGAGTTGTTATTTGCTCAGATTAGAAGTATGGGAGGATGTAACAATAATCCCACAGCTAAACAGAGTGCTGCTGCATACATAAAATTGCTAACAAAAATGATCTGACAGATGTACTCTACAGTCAACAAACATACATATGTTTGTGTTGAGTGGTTGTTGTGGGAGGACAAATTAATTTAGTTTTTAACCACCAGATTGGAATTGTGCTGGTGTTAATGATTTTTTTTTTTTTTTTGTGTTTTCCCTGTTCCTGCTCTGTCTTGAGTCGGCTAACCCCAAAATGGGGATTGGGCCTGAGCATATAGATAGATAGATAGATAGATAGATAGTAAATGAAATTAAGCAATAAGATGGCAAGTATTAATAATAGTTTGTGTGTGTTTAGTAAGTCTTCTTCTCGGGGCCTAATATGGCACTTTGGCAGCCAGAGACAAATATGGCACTCTGGCAGCCAGAGACAAATATGACACTCTGGCAGCCAGAGACAGGTATGATTAATGCGTCCATCCAGGGTTGATCTCGTCTGGGTCTGTGAGTACCAGGTGGTGCCTACTGCGTCCGTCAGGGGCTAAAGTGGTGAGGGGGGTTGATATACTCCGACTAGAAGTTGTTAGAGCTACTCATATCGTTGCCGAGGTTCTCAAGCTTAACCTGAATGAGCTTCTTAAGACGGAAGTTAGGTTACCTCATAACTAGAGGGAATGAGGGATGAAAATACTCGCACCGTTGACCGAGATGCTCAGGCCTACCTGAATGAGATGCTCAAGACATGTGTTATATAAAGTAACCACAGGTTGGACAGAGCTGCTCACATCTGCGTCGGAATAGCCAGACGTAACCCGAATGAGCTACTCAAGACAGTAGTTAGGTTACCTCATAACTAGATGGACGGAGATACTCACACTGTTGGCCTAGAAACTCAGGCCTTTTTTTTTTTTTTTTTTGTTTTTTTTTAAGACAATGAACGGAGGAAGGAAAAACACAGATAAAACAAAAAGGTCCATGTGCCTAAAGGCATCCTCCATTCGTAAAATGTTTGTAACAACTGGATTTAAACTTTTGTAGATTGTAAGTTTGTGGAAAGCAACTCGAGGGAAGTGAATTCCAAAGAGTAGTAGTTCTAGGGATAAATGAATTTTGATAAGCAGAAGTTCTGCATTGTGGAGGAGAAAGTGTAAATTCATGGGTGCTCTCAGCTGCCCTAGTTCTATGGGGAAAGATGTGGAGAGGCGGCACAATTGAAGCAAGTTCCTCGGAACAATTGCTGTGAAAATATCTGTTGAATAATGCAAGGGATGCAATGTTTCTTCGTATGGATAATGTAGGAAGGTCCTGAATGAGATGATCAAGATAGGGGTTAGGCTACCTCATAACCAGAGGAACGGAGTACCTTACGTCAGTGGTCAAAAATCCTACTTAATCCTACTTAAGCGGCTCGCTTGGTGTAGTGACTAGCGTCTCGGACTTCCACCCAGAAGGCCCGGGTTCGCGCCCACGCTCGGCGCATTAAAGATTTTTCACAAGCACTGAGTCGTTACCATCCCTCATGAGCAAAGGGATGGGGTAGTAGTACAGGACCCCAATGGAAATACGCCTAATCGGCCTTATTGAGCTATCCTTAGCTAGCTTAGCATGCGCTAGCTTTAAGAACTATTATTATTATTATTATTATTATAACGGAATAGCCAGAGAGGGAGCTGTTTGCGTTAGGACTGACGATGGTTGGTTCAGGTGAGGTATAGCGCCATTTTCTGTTACTTGGTGGTCTTGGAGTTGAGGGCATGAAGGCCTCCTTAGCCCTGGTGTTGTAGTTTTTTTTTTGCCCTTCTTGATTCTAGTAGGCCAGGTACAGGTGAGGTGACAAGTCCCGGCAGGTAGTACCCAGGTAGAGGCGAGGGGGGAGAGGGGGTAATGGGGAAGTGGGAGGTAGGGAGATTAATGAGGTAAACAGTTGAATGGTGTGAAGGTGGCAATATAGGGAACTGACTCTTTCGGAGTGTTACTACACCAAGGAGGCTTGATGATGTTGATAATGAGGTTGATGTGAAACTTTAGTGCAGAATCAACATAACATTTATGCTACTGAGAGTGCATGCAACCCTTTTGACAATACAGCAGGTGAGAATAAACAGTGAGGGGAGGCAGTGTGACTTCAATTTGGTGATAATAACACAAGCTCTTCTGTTGGATTTGTAATGGGTACTCACGTCTGATGGGGGGGGGGGGGATAGTGACAGTGGCTGATGTGCTAGCTTATACTATTAAATGAGGCGTAGACTGGTCTTTGCTGAACTTCAACCTGCGGTGCTAGCAATCAATTTGGGTCTGTAAGCGCTGAAAGAGATATAGTCTTATGTAGTTGTCATACACCTGATCTGGTAAATCTATTACTCTGAACGGGTCGGTTAGCTAGGCCTGGGAATGGGTTGATGCGACCACAGGAGCAGTCTCTACGGTTAAGGGAGAGTTAACAGAGCCTATCAAATGCGTATTTGTACCAGTTAAATTGCACAAGTGATGTTGATTCTTCAGGAAAAACGTAGTGTAGCATGACCGGGTGTCTCCAGTGTCTACTAGGAGGCGGACAGGGATTTTATTGAGGGTGAATTGTGAATATACAGGGGACTTGTGAAGATGGTGACTCTTCCCTGTGACTTTGAAGAGTGGCGGGGGGCTCTGTAAAGATCCATTGCTGTGTCGGGGTATGGATCTTCTGTGAATTGAAAGGTTGCTGGTATAACAAATTTCCTATGTATTTGAAGGAGACAAAAAGCAAAGCTGCCTGTAACAAGTGTCTCCCCAAAAGTTGAAAGAGTGACAGAGAACCAAAATCAAGGTACGTTAGAGTCAAAATGTCTGGACACACGGAGCTTGAAGCAGTATAAATCAATTGATGAAGGAAAGACAGATTGAGGGAGAGAGTTCCGAAGCTTGCTTGTTGAGTAGAAGAAAGACTGGAAAAGTTTGTTCAATCTTGAGTGTGAGAGTTGGACAGAATAGGGATGGGAGTGTGTTGAAAGGTGGGTGCCCTCCACTCTCCGTAAGGTGGGGGTATACACTGAAAGAGCTCTGAAGAACATTGATTGTTATATTAGCGGTAGAAAAGTGAGAGAGATGCAACATATATTGCGTCGTGTAGAGAGAGATTGTAAGGAATTAGTGATAGGAGGTAAGCCCTTTCGAGAAGTGCGGTACTTTTGTTTTATGTGCATGAAGGAGACAAAAGGCAAAGCTGCCTGTAATAAGTGTCCCCCCCCACCTCCCCAAGGTTGAAAGAGTGACAGAGAACTAAAATAAAGGTACATTAGAGGTAATTTAGGTGTGTTGGAAAGAAGTGTGGTGTGCTTGTTAAGTGTAGCGAAATGAATAGGAGGAGGAAATGTTTGCGAGAGTAAGCTGGATTACTCTGTGTAGGTGAGGCACAAATAAAAACAGTGGGGGAAGCCAGGCAAATGAAACAGGAGTTACAGCAACTCCTTATCATATGGGTGTAGCTTCCCCATACATGCGAATAAATACTGTTGAAGTATAAGAGATAGACCTTTGGAAGTTTTTGACGTGTAGATAAATGGAGTAATTGGATTTTGGAAGCATTGAAAGTGACAAGATTTTGTCTGCCCCAATCGGAAATGGTTGATAGATCAGAAGATAAGTATGCTATGGCCTCATCATGTGAGTGCTTCAGTTGTTGCATGCTGGGTCGTTCTGTAAAACTAGTTGAATAGTTTAACTGAAATAATTGTTTGTAGAGTTAGGCACTGGTCAATTGTTAGGAAGAGGGGAGGGGGGGGGGGGGGACAGCTTGTGCAGTACACTGGGTTGGCTGTCCTGTGAATCTGGGCTGACTGCCCCTTCTTCTGTAACCTCGACTGCGTTGATTATATTGTTGTCTTGGTTGTTGGTTTTGTGAATACTGTGGGGCGGACGGGTTATTGTTTCCTCTTTGACTTTTTAATCGTGGATTGTTTCATGCTCGCTAAGTGACAACTGGACATCCCCCATAATGCCCCTCTCCCACTGATGCGATTTCATACGATTTTCGTCGCCGAGGACGTAGTTTTGTCAATTCGCAACGAATTTGTGCGACGTCAACGATTTTGACCGTTAAAAAGCGTTGACAAGTTTACACTCGGCGACGATGTCGCCGATGGATACGACTTAATCGGCGACATTATGCGACGTCATTGGCAAATTGAGCGATGGTTAGCCGATGACCTCGGCGAGAACTGTCACATTTGAATAAAATATTGCGAAATAATGCGAAGGCTCACCCGGGCCAGGCACCTAACGGACTATTATCAAGTCCAACTGGCGCACGACCCTCTCTCCCAAACGACCGCGTTTACACTCATCTATTCACTAGCATTATCCATTCATTCCTATTTATTACCACTTCTCTTTCCTGATCTATGTCATTCCTCTATCTTCCAACGCTTGTCCTACACAATCTCTCCATCTCAAAGGAGATCTTCCTACCCCTTTATCTTCCCTTATATCTGAATCAAGTTAAGTCAGATAAATTAGGTTAGGGTACGTTAAATCAATATGTTAGTTGATGTACTGTATATGATGCTATGTTTGATTATGTAGGATTAATGTAAAATTAGGTTAGATTATGTTTGCTAGACAATGGTTAGGTTATTTAATTTTTTAATTTGAATATAATTATGTAATAAAATTGCACTTTCGCATATTCTCCCTATATTAATTTTAATATATTTTGTATTAATTTATTTTATTTCTTTTTATACATTTATGAAGGAGACAAAAGGCAAACCTGCCTGTAATTTGTGCCATCCCAAAAGTTGAAAGAGAAGTAGGGAGCCAAATTCAAGGTATGTTTAAAGTCATAATATCTGGACACACGGAGCTTGAAGCAGTTTAAGTCATAGGATGAGGGAAAGATAAATTGAGGAAGAAAGTTTCAGAGTTTACTTGTTGAGTAGCAGAATTACTAGGAAAATCAGCTCACCCTTGTGTTGTAGAGTTGAAAAGAATAGTTGTGGGAATGTGATGAAAGTCGAGTACCACCCACTATCCGTAAGGGAGGAAGTATCAACTGAGAGAGCTCATTGATTTTTGTAATACCAGTAGAAGAGTGAGACAGTTGCAACATTGCGACGTGTAGTGAGAACATGTAGAGAAATAATAAGAAGTGAGTTTATGTGACAAAATGATTTTGACTATGCCCTTTCGAGAAGTGCGGTATGGGTGGAACCTCCCTACACACTATAGATCTTGCCTACACATACAGTACAAACAATACTCGATACAAGGGCGCACTGTACCCCTGTATACAGCAAGAAGCTATTTTGTGAAAAAGAACCCACAGAAACGGTTGATCACACCTACCTTCTGGGTAACTGTTTTAGCAAGAGTGGTGATATGGTCTTTTCAAGAAAGATCAGAAGAAAAGTGTTGTTGAAGAGTAAGGAACTATTAGGTGGCAGATTGTGACGGGTATATAGATAGAGAAATTGGATTTAGAAGCATTGAAAGTAAACAGATTTTCTGTCTCAATCGGATATAGTTAATAGATCAGAAGATAAGCGTGATATGGCCTTGTCACGTAAGTATTGTAGTAATTGTATCTTACAGTATCTTACAGTAGACATCCAGCTCGGGACCCACACCAAAAGTAGTGGCTGTGGCAGTGCCAGTTGAAATTTTTCTTTGAGTGTCCCCTCGTCCTTCTGTCCTCTTGACTTACAAAAACATCGTTGCACACATCCTGATCATACACTCCTGTCAGTATCTTGTATGTTTCAATCATGTCGCCTCTTGCCCTCCTATATGCCAGTGTTGGTAGTCCTAGCTTCTTCATAGCTCATATTCCTAAGTGTCAGTACCAATTTTCTCGCTCTCCTCTGTACATTTTCAACAGCATCAATATCTTTTATCAAATATGGAGCCCATACCTGATTAGCATACTCTAGATGTGGCCTAACCAGTGCATCATACAGGTTTAAAATAAATGTTGGGACATTGTAGAAAACGAGTTGAGTAGTGTAAGGTAAAGTCATCAGCATTTGAGTGGATAGGACTGGAGGTACAGTGGATAATTAATGAATATTAGAAATATATTGTCAGCTCATTTAAGTATCTGGGCAGTGTGCTGAGTAAAGATGGGAGTATGGAAGAAGAAGTTGACGTTGGTGGAGAGACTCAGACCAAGAGTGAGAGGGGTGGAAATGAGTTACTTGAGAAGTTCGTGCAGAGTTACATGGAGAAATAGACACCTTGAGATGGTTCGTCAATATGTAACGTATGGGAAGCGAGAGCATGACTAAGAGGGTGAGAGAGAGCGAGGTGGAAGGACAGAGAGGGAGAAGTAAACCGAGAGAGAGGTGGAAGGATGGAGTGAAGAAGTATATGGATGAAACTGGTGCTGGTTGGGAGGAGGGGCGTCGACTGACTTGGAACAGAGGTGCTTGGGGGCATTTCGTTCGTGGCCACCCCTTCGGGGATCACGGCGCCAGGCAATAGATAGATAGATAGAAATAGAACTGGAGATAGGACAGAGCCCTGAGGAACAACAGAGTTAATAGATTGTGGAAGTGAGCAATGACCCTCCACAATCACAGCTATGGAACAGCAAGAAAGGAAATTAGAGAAAAGGACATACAGTATATACAGGGATAGAAACTGAAGGAGAGTAGTTTGGAAATAAGTGATTTGTGCTGCCAGACTCCATCGAAGGCTTTCGATATGTCTAGCGTGGTAGAAAAGGTCTCACTGAAGTCTCGAAAGGAGGATAACCAAAAGTTAGTATGGTAAGTAAGGAGATTACCAATAGAGCGTCCCCTAAGGAAACCATACTTTGATCCAGTTATAGATCCCCTAATCGGAGATATATGTGAATAAGCAACACAATTACGAGTATCTATAAGCTACCACGGTATAGACGTTGATAGTTTGAAAGTCACTGCCATAATAACTAAGGCGAACAGTATGCACTATTCGAAAATTTAAGCAAGAATATCATACAGTTGCCAAGGCCTGAGACAAATGCTATAATTGATAGACATGATATAATGCTTACATAGTTCTATAATATACAGGGTGTCACTGGTGGGCACGGTTTCCGCTAATCAGCTAACAGCTAATAGCGAAGCTAAATTTTTCGTTAGCTGGTTAGCTTTTAAGCTAACTTTGAAAATCGTTGGTGGACCGATTAGCTTCCGATAAATTTACTACCGCTAATTGTAAGTCCGATAACGATAATGTGCATTCGCTGGTAAAACAAAAAATATATAGTTTATTGGTCAAAAACATTGCAAACCCTAAAATTACACATATGTATGTGAGTAGGTAATTGCAATATTGCAACAGTCAGTATTACACTAACAATATCACATCACTTTCACATATATACTGTAGACAAGACACGTCTCATGAGTAATGTTATGACACGAACGCGCATCGTGTTTACGTGTGGCACCTGAGGTTGACTCAGCAGCAGAGCATGCATGTGTAATAGATAGTGTACTGTGTCACAGCATACATTATTATTGAGTCATCTACTGACGACTCGTACGTTCATAATTCTATTCATGACTCCTGATTGACTTGTGCGTTTTTTTTTTTTTTTTTTTTTTTTTTTTTTAAGTGTCGTAAGCCGAGCGCCGACTTGAGAAATTCGCTACAGAAAAACTACGAAATTTACATTTTCAAAATGTTACCATAGATTGTTGAGGCATCTATTTGGGTTTATATTTATATTTATTTATGGCTATATACTTATATTTGCGTGTGTGTGTGTTGAGTTTTGCAGGGTGATTGACCGATTGTAGAAAGTTGTTTTGAATAGCCTAAACCCTCTAAATAACATAGCCACTTCTTAAATTACATAACATCTATCTTTAGCCTACATGATGCTACATCAGAGGTAAGCGGGCATCATGGTGCTGAAGAGGTTAAGTTTATTGATTTTGTTCTACTGCCTATGCCTATCTAAGTTTTCTAACTCAATAACGAATTATTCTATTCGACAGAAGTGTCGTTACATATCTCATGAGTCATGACTTAAAAAAAGTCATAATCATAAATAATCAATCATAGTTACTATATTTGTTATAGTATTTACTATCTAGTAATATCTTATCGTTCTTATGATATTGCATACTGACACTGTTGTACATAACTTATGAGAGAAACATTATATTGCATACTGACACTGTTGTACATAACTTATGAGAGAAACAATATATTGCATACTGACACTGTTGTACATAACTTATGAGAGAAACATTATATTGCATACTGACACTGTTGTACATAACTTATGAGAGAAACATTATATTGCATACTGACACTGTTGTACATAACTTATGAGAGAAACATTATATTGCATACTGACACTGTTGTACATAACTTATGAGAGAAACATTATATTTTTATTTTAGCTACTCGCTAATATATTGAATTTAATTTTGATTAAGTGTCCGTAAATATTGTTAAAATGCCCCAGAACGAGAAGCCCACCACAGAAGCCATGAACGAACACCACACAGAAACACCAAAGGAAAGGTCCACAGAACGAAAGGACCAGCTGACCGAGCCAGCCATTTCAGACAGGCCCAAGCCCGCAGGGCTAAACAGCTCCAGGACGCACCCACTTACCTTTTCTAAACTGACCATTTTCCACACCTCACGTACACTAACCCTCTCGTGTCCTACACTCCTAACTACAAAGATGATGAGCAGGAATATACATTCATATTAAAAACACCCATGCCCTGTCCCGACGTTGAGCCAATGCCAACACATCAGACAGCCATAATTATATCTATGTATGTTCTTACATCCGAGAAGTAGATGTTATATATCTTAGAAGTTCAAACACCCACGCTTGTCCCTAGACCTCGTATATCATTTTCCATGACGAGTATAGATATATGTAACCCGTGCTCAGTCGCCCCTTGCATTGTTCCTCTAGTAACTAAGTATTAATATTAACATTCCCTAACATCTTGTCTTGCCAGACTAAGCTTCTGAAGACCCATCGCCCCATAAATCTATGTATGCAATCCTTAGGTTAAGTATTTCTATCCGCCATTGTGTTCACCTTTTTCCATTTACTTTCCACAATTGTCATACGTCTTCCCCTTGCCTCCTTCGTATCCACAGCCCACACTACGCCAATTTACTTCGTGTCTTACACCTCTTACCCCAACCAGAGATTGTATAAGATAACCTGGTTACCAGTATCTGTCATAAGTACCCCGAAAACAATAACTAAGTACCCCTACGATCTGCCGCTGTGGTTGGTATTTTATATTTAATAGAAAACGCAGTTCCCAGGGCCAACTAATAGTATCCATAACCCTCTGACTGATCACATAACTCTATCTTTTCCAGACTCATATACCACCCCATAGTTGCATTCCCCGGTAGCATTTGGCTAACGTATTCTACTGCCTTTTCAAACTTCCATATCAATTGTAGCCTAATGCCACCCCCACGCCCAGGGACCTTAGGGGCAAAATTTCCCTGTAGCCCTTGAACTCTTCCCCCCCCCTCTCATTAAGACACCCGCGCTTCTCGACTCTTGTCCGACCTAGCCTCTCTCTCATACCTCTTGAAGATCCTTGAATTGTCCGTTGCTAACGCTCTCCAACCTTTTATATATATACTCCTATCAAGCCTACCTTCACTTAGTAGGCCAGAACAACATTAGAACTTTACTAGCCCCTTGCATGCCATCTATTCTCTTACAACACATTCACAACCCTGCACCCAATGGTCGTCGGTGCGAGGCTAGCCGCCCCGCCAGTAACTAACTTCTATTGCCATACTTCCAGATAAATGTGGCAGAGTTAGCAACCAAGTCTCCACCACATCCAGCAAACCCTACAATTAACAACCAGCCGAGTAAAACCAGCTAGCTAAGGCACCTTCGGTTTTGGTATTAAAGACACCCACATCTGTCTCATACACAGAGGGTTATTACAAACACTGGTGATATGGCAAGCCCCTAGCCACAGCCGCCGGACGACGATCACAGAGAGAGGGCGCCCAGCTCCCCCTTTTTGCCCACCCGAGGAGGGAGACCCCCACCCCCGCGGAGGTATACCTGGCCCCTGTTTTGACTTTCGAGTCATTGCCAGGTAGCACAGGAATTCTTCCTATCAATGAACTAACCATGAATGACTAACACCTTTACTAACCTCTATTAACTCACAATAAACCATTTACCTTTCTTGCATGCTCTGATCACTAAATTAGCACCTCAGCTATACCATAGAATGAAGATTGAACAATCTAGAGAGACGCTCCTATCACAGCTGTCCCCATCCTCCTCGCAAAGTAGATCCAGTCTCTCTCCCCTAAATACGTCCAGTATAGCCAAAATAGTACCTCTTACTAAGGCTCAGTTATATGAAAATATAAAGGCTTCCTATCGCCCTGTGCCACAACAGTAAATACCATCTTACCTAGTCCCCATATCTATTGAGAGCTCAATTAAGTCCATAAGACTCGAGATCCCTACTGTCTACAGGGTCCAGAACCGAGCCTATAAATCTAACTCCCGCCCCAGTCAAATCAGTTGAAAGCTAGACACCAACCAGGGGTCACTACCCTGCAGTTAACTTCTAGCTCTGCCCTTGTGTTGTTCCGGAGTGAGATCCCAGAGCCGGCAGACTCCGTGGCAGATTTGGATAGAAGGACCTGCCCACGTATTGAAGAACTTCACACATATGGCCCCCCTGGACGGCCGCGGAACCAGTCGTTAGCCCCCAACATCATGGACGCAAAATAACCAGGACCAGACCCATCAGATACTACCCAAGATTCCCTTTAGCAGTACTACATATTACTGTGCTGTTTAGAGATTCACTAATTAATATTTCTACGAAGTGGCTAAGACCTTGCCCAGTGTAACTCATACTTAACCATTCCATTTGGGACGTACTAAGCGATCAGTGCTCTTTAACCTCTGAAGTGCGCATGGGGGTAATTGGAAACGTCCCCCTGTGCTGACGTATTTGAGGTGTTTCCGTCACTAAAATATTCATTGTGCCATTAATAGCATTAATACTTATCCATATGCGCCTATTATGGGTTGATTATAAAGGTATTAACCTGAAACAACAATAAAACGAGTGAAAACAGCGTTTGGATGGTCAAAATCGGAGATATAGCCCGCGAGTTGTATAATGTATGGGTGAGGCAATCTGCTTTCCCGCCAATTTCCCCCAAGGCCACTGAGACACAGTCGATCGATACTCTCTCTCTCTCTCTTGCACTCGCTTGCTATCAGTGATGACCACACCCTCCAATCGGATTTCTAATGTTAGCACGAAAATATACCTCAGAATAAGGGAATAACAGGGAAAATAGGTGATAACTGAAGGAGAGGAGGAAAGTGGGGAAGGAGGGGAGGTAGAGGACTGAGATTTTGCATGGCCCAGGGGCCAAAAAAAAAAAAAAAAAAAATTTTTTTTTTTTTTTTTTTATTTATGTCAAAAGTTGATTTTTTTTTTCTCTGACTCTTAAGAGTCTCCCCGCAGTGCGCCGGGGGAACTCTTAAGAGTCTCCCCGCAGCTCCCGGGTTAATTAACAGGCGACCTTGACTCTCGTAATTACCTTGTTCAGATATTAAAACTCTAATGATATCTAACGTTCGCCCACTGATTTGCGTTCTATGTATTTCTGAGACAAGGATATAAAACTTAGATCAGTACCCCCTGAGGTTACTAGAATTCCCGTGCTCTAAAATACGTGTGTCTAATCTAGTCTGTGAACTACTACTTGTGCACCAGAGCTACCAGTAATAAATCTAACAGTGAATATGAATCTATAAGTAACATTGATGGTCTTCGGTATATAAACCTGTGAAATCAAAGCCAGTGATCAGAAGATTAATACCTGAACGTTGGAAGTGGGAGACTAGGCTCCATCCAGATCCACTTATGCTAGTGTTGTTCAATTCTATTATATTGTCTTACACAAGTATTCTGCAGTGGTATATCAATAAACGTGATCATGTAACTTGCTACCATGTGTTTCTTTGTGTTCTCTATTCCTCATATCTTGTATTGTGCATGCAGCCTTATATACCCAGTCAATTTAGAACTTACATTACCCAAGTTAAACCTGTAGAAAAACAGGGCATAACATTGGCGGCAGCGGTGGTTCTTGATTCGGATAAAAGGTTGCATTACACTGCAAGTTTGGAACAGTAGAAGCATGGCAACATCGCGAAATCTTCAGCCATTCGCACACATTCCCAAGTATGATATAAACACGTATGATATCACCAGTTACTTAGACATAATAAAGCCAGTGTACGATGTGGTACTTCATAATGACCGCGAAAAAATCGCCTGGGTAATTTTGCATATGTTACAGTTGGGAGAAGCCGTTTCCCAACTTGTTGATAAGCCTACCTTTAAAGAATTTATTCACCAAATGGTGACACAGAATACGCCAGAGAGTACTTGGAACCAGTTTCGATCCTTCGTGATCCGGACCTTAGATCCACTTTTGGGTTCCCCCGTCGCCCCCAAAATAATAAAAGTCGACGAGATCAAGTATGAAGGGGATATAAATGTGACTCTCATACAACTCTACAGATACGTGAGGACCACGTATAGCTATGAAGATTACGACCAACAAAATGAACTCTTATTCACCGCTTTGTTAAACATCCTCCCACCCCCCATCACCGCCCATCTCGACCCGTATGGCTTATTCGAAGAACATATGCTCTCCATCAGAGAAGAATGCCTACGCAGTTCGATGAATCCCCTATCCAACCCTTCAGCCCCTATCCAAGACTCCGTGCACCCTTCCAAAATGACTTCCGGTGAAAGTCCAACCCCAGTGCACTCTTCCTTGCCTCTATCCTCTCTGACCATCCCTAACTCTTCCCCCACCAACCCTCCGCAGCCCCCCCCAACAAGCCCCGTATTCTAGCTATGCCTACCTATGTAGGCCTACCACAACATATTTTCCCCATGACCCCAGAAATGTTCAGCTATCCCCCCACCAACAAAATTTCCCTTGTGACAGTTTTCCGTCGGTAGCTTGTGACAGTTTTCAGTCAGTAGCCCCCTTCCACCCCCACACAATTCACACCCCTAGAAAACTTCGAAACCCCACACTTGACTCGCCCTCTCATGCCAAACAAACTCACCAGTCCCAGATAACCTCTAACCAGACCGAGACTGCCACCAAGAAAATTCCCCAAACTCGTCCTGTTAACAACCCCAAATCCGTACATCACTCCTCCCTCAATAACCCATGTCCTATGCCTAACTCTGCCCCCACTAATCCTCCCCAGCCCCACATAACCTTTAACCAGACCGAGACTAACTCCAAGCAAATTCCCCAAATCAATACATCAGTCCTCTACCAATAACCCCTGTTCTACACCTAACTCTTCCCCCACCAACCCGCCGCAGTCCCCCCAACAAATCCCGTTTCCTAACTCGCTCACCTCTCACCACCCTGACCCTCCCACACGCGCCGTTAATCCTCCCCTCACGCGTGACGACCTAGGGACCCAACCATGTTCCCCCCCTTCCCCCAGAAATGTTCAGCTATTTCCCCACCAACAAAATTTCCCGTGTGACAGTTTTCCGTCAGTAGCTCCCTTCCACCCCCCCACAATTCACACACCTAATAAACTTCAAACCCCACACTTGACTCACCCCCTCATGACAGACAAACCCACCAATCCCATATAACCTCTAAACAAACCGTCACTGCCACCGACACACCCCACCACTCTGATCCTCCCACACGCGCCGTTAATCCCCCCCTCACGCGTGACTCCCACCAAAGTGATTTCCCCCCCCCCCTCATGCGTACCGAACACCTGCTCACCAGTCGGTCCCCCACCATCATGAGCCCAGCTAAACTTTCAACCTCCACCAATTCCACCAACAAAATCTCCCTTGTGACAGTTTTCCGTCAGTAGCTCCCTTCCACCCCCTCACAATTCACACCCCTAATAAACTTCAAAACCCCACACTTGACTCACCCCCTCATGACAGACAAACCCACCAACCCCAGATAACCTCTAAGCAAACCGTCACTGCCACCGACACACCCCATCACTCTGATCCTCCCACACGCGCCGTTAATCCCCCCCTCACGCGTGACCCCCACCAAAGTGATTTCCCCCCCCTCATGTGTACCGAACACCTGCTCACCAGTCGGTCCCCCACCATCATGAGCCCAGTTAAACTTTCAACCTCCCCCTCTTCACCGTTACCCCACCCGCCCCAAATTCCCCCCCCAAAGATCCCGCTCGTCGAAATACCACTCCCATCCCAATCCAACCACAAAACTTTTTCCACCTTGGCTAAACCCCAAAATACTCTCTCTCTCGCCCCAAACAACATAATCAACCTCTCAACTTCAACCACTCCTCGAAATCCCATCCATGTCTCTCCCGGAAATAAAATCAGTCTAAATTCAACCCCTCTCAAACCACAACCCTGCCTGCCCAGACCCCCCCCACCATCTCCCTATCAAATCCCCACACACCAAACCTCCAAACCACCCGATCATAGTAAACTCTCAACCTTCAGCCTTACTCACCCTTCCCCAAACCCCACTCACGACCACAACTCTCTACACAATTCAACCCCTCCCCAGCACCAACCTCTTCCGCAACAACAACCCCGACTCAACCTGCCCGTTTCATCTTTAAAACCCCCCTATCACTACCCCCGACCGAAACCACTTAGACCCCCCCTCCAAAACTGGCCCCGGGCCAACTCGCCCCCAGACCCACATTCCTAACGACGAGAACTAACGGTATATCCACCCCGCCCTTCCAAAGTGAAAGTGAACCACCACCCCCTATTACCAGACCGTCACCCAGACTAACGGCGACCCTAAATACCCCCCCCCCCCCCCTGATGATGATGAGGATATTATTGTACTAAATTGTTTCGAATGTTTTCAATTCCTAAGCGATTGGGCATGATTCTATAAATTTACATGTTTTCCATATACTGTATATATTATTTTTTTTCCTTAGTCATACTACTTTTCTTGTTACCTACACTTTTCTGACTATCTTTTAAATTTGCTTTATACATTGTTAAACACTTTACCTCTTCTTAATTTCCTGTGTTCTTAATTATCTGTCCTTTCTTAAATTTACATGTTTTCCATATACTGTATATAGTATTTTTTTCCCTTAGTCATAATACTTTTCTTGTTAATCTACACTTTTCTGACTATCTTTTAAATTTGCTTTATACATTGTTAAACACTTTAACTCTTCTTAATTTCCTGTGTTCTTAATTATCTGCCCTTTCTTAAATTTACATGTTTTCCATATACTGTATATATTATTTTTTTCCCTTAGTCATACTACTTTTCTTGTTAACCTACACTTTTCTGACTATGCTTCTTTTTACTTCACCCTTGAGGCTCGAGGACGAGCCTATAATGAAGGAGAGGGAAGTAAAATGCCCCAGAACGAGAAGCCCACCACAGAAGCCATGAACGAACACCACACAGAAACACCAAAGGAAAGGTCCACAGAACGAAAGGACCAGCTGACCGAGCCAGCCATTTCAGACAGGCCCAAGCCCGCAGGGCTAAACAGCTCCAGGACGCACCCACTTACCTTTTCTAAACTGACCATTTTCCACACCTCACGTACACTAACCCTCTTGTGTCCTACACTCCTAACTACAAAGATGATGAACAGGAATATACATTCATATTAAAAACACCCATGCCCTGTCCCGACGTTGAGCCAATGCCAACACATCAGACAGCCATAATTATATCTATGTATGTTCTTACATCCGAGAAGTAGATGTTATATATCTTAGAAGTTCAAACACCCACGCTTGTCCCTAGACCTCGTATATCATTTTCCATGACGAGTATAGATATATGTAACCCGTGCTCAGTCGCCCCTTGCATTGTTCCTCTAGTAACTAAGTATTAATATTAACATTCCCTAACATCTTGTCTTGCCAGACTAAGCTTCTGAAGACCCATCGCCCCATAAATCTATGTATGCAATCCTTAGGTTAAGTATTTCTATCCGCCATTGTGTTCACCTTTTTCCATTTACTTTCCACAATTGTCATACGTCTTCCCCTTGCCTCCTTCGTATCCACAGCCCACACTACGCCAATTTACTTCGTGTCTTACACCTCTTACCCCAACCAGAGATTGTATAAGATAACCTGGTTACCAGTATCTGTCATAAGTACCCCGAAACAATAACTAAGTACCCCTACGAACTGCCGCTGTGGTTGGTATTTTATATTTAATAGAAAACGCAGTTCCCAGGGCCAACTAATAGTATCCATAACCCTCTGACTGATCACATAACTCTATCTTTTCCAGACTCATATACCACCCCATAGTTGCATTCCCCGGTAGCATTTGGCTAACGTATTCTACTGCCTTTTCAAACTTCCATATCAATTGTAGCCTAATGCCACCCCCACGCCCAGGGACCTTAGGGGCAAAATTTCCCTGTAGCCCTTGAACTTCCCCCCCCCCCTCTCATTAAGACACCCGCGCTTCTCGACTCTTGTCCGACCTAGCCTCTCTCTCATACCTCTTGAAGATCCTTGAATTGTCCGTTGCTAACGCTCTCCAACCTTTTATATATATACTCCTATCCAGCCTACCTTCACTTAGTAGGCCAGAACAACATTAGAACTTTACTAGCCCCTTGCATGCCATCTATTCTCTTACAACACATTCACAACCCTGCACCCAATGGTCGTCGGTGCGAGGCTAGCCGCCCCGTCAGTAACTAACTTCTATTGCCATACTTCCAGATAAATGTGGCAGAGTTAGCAACCCAGTCTCCACCACATCCAGCAAACCCTACAATTAACAACCAGCCGAGTAAAACCAGCTAGCTAAGGCACCTTCGGTTTTGGTATTAAAGACACCCACATCTGTCTCATACACAGAGGGTTATTACAAACACTGGTGATATGGCAAGCCCCTAGCCACAGCCGCCGGACGACGATCACAGAGAGAGGGCACCCAGCTCCCCCTTTTTGCCCACCCGAGGAGGGAGACCCCCACCCCCGCGGAGGTATACCTGGCCCCTGTTTTGACTTTCGAGTCATTGCCAGGTAGCACAGGAATTCTTCCTATCAATGAACTAACCATGAATGACTAACACCTTTACTAACCTCTATTAACTCACAATAAACCATTTACCTTTCTTGCATGCTCTGATCACTAAATTAGCACCTCAGCTATACCATAGAATGAAGATTGAAAAATCTAGAGAGAGACGCTCCTATCACAGCTGTCCCCATCCTCCTCGCAAAGTAGATCCAGTCTCTCTCCCCTAAATACGTCCAGTATAGCCAAAATAGTACCTCTTACTAAGGCTCAGTTATATGAAAATATAAAGGCTTCCTATCGCCCTGTGCCACAACAGTAAATACCATCTTACCTAGTCCCCATATCTATTGAGAGCTCAATTAAGTCCATAAGACTCGAGATCCCTACTGTCTACAGGGTCCAGAACCGAGCCTATAAATCTAACTCCCGCCCCCAGTCAAATCAGTTGAAAGCTAGACACCAACCAGGGGTCACTACCCTGCAGTTAACTTCTAGCTCTGCCCTTGTGTTGTTCCGGAGTGAGATCCCAGAGCCGGCAGACTCCGTGGCAGATTTGGATAGAAGGACCTGCCCACGTATTGAAGAACTTCACACATATGGCCCCCCTGGACGGCCGCGGAACCAGTCGTTAGCCCCCAACATCATGGACGCAAGATAACCAGGACCAGACCCATCAGGTACTACCCAAGATTCCCTTTAGCAGTACTACATATTACTGTGCTGTTTAGAGATTCACTAATTAATATTTCTACGAAGTGGCTAAGACCTTGCCCAGTGTAACTCATACTTAACCATTCCATTTGGGACGTACTAAGCGATCAGTGCTCTTTAATTAACAGGCGACCTTGACTCTCGTAATTACCTTATTCAGATATTAAAACTCTAGTGATATCTAACGTTCGCCCACTGATTTGCGTTCTATGTATTTCTGAGACAAGGATATAAAACTTAGATCAGTACCCCCTGAGGTTACTAGAATTCCCATGCTCTAAAATACGTGTGTCTAATCTAGTCTGTGAACTACTACTTGTGCACCAGAGCTACCAGTAATAAATCTAACAGTGAATATGAATCTATAAGTAACATTGATGGTCTTCGGTATATAAACCTGTGAAATCAAAGCCAGTGATCAGAAGATTAATACCTGAACGTTGGAAGTGGGAGACTAGGCTCCATCCAGATCCACTTATGCTAGTGTTGTTCAATTCTATTATATTGTCTTACACAAGTATTCTGCAGTGGTATATCAATAAACGTGATCATGTAACTTGCTACCATGTGTTTCTTTGTGTTCTCTATTCCTCATATCTTGTATTGTGCATGCAGCCTTATATACCCAGTCAATTTAGAACTCACATTACCCAAGTTAAACCTGTAGAAAAACAGGGCATAACAATTGTGGTACAGTAGTATTACTGAACAGTCTTGTAATAATGTATGCAAATAAATTTGATTGCAAGCTAATGCTTATTTAATTTGTTCATATCATTATTATGGTGACCGGTCACTTCAACCAGTAGACCATTTCAACCAGTAGCTACTGTAGCTCTCAACCAGTACCAAATCAACCAATACGGTTAGGTTAGGTTAGGTTAGGTTAGTACTATATTTTGGCACTGGTTTGGTTGGTTTGGGTTAATTTGGCACTGGTTGAGAGCTACTGGTTGAAATGGTCTACTGGTTGAAGTGACATGGAACCATTATTTATGTACACGAGGATGCACATGCACATTCATTAATCATCTGATCTGGGCATTATATGATTATTTTAGCCTATGTTTTGGAAAGCTGTGTCTAATCAGTAAGCTACAACTACAACCTACTGCATATTATAGTTTTAGCTTTCTAGGTCTGTGTTTAAGGGTTTTAGAGGGAAAAAATCAAACCAATGCTAAATTCATATGATAAAAGTTAGCTGTTAACTGTTATCGTTAGCTTCCACTAATTTCTTTAGCAATTTAGCGGTTTAGCATTATCGAAGCTAACGTTTTAAGTTAGCTGATTAGCGGTTATCTCAGCTAACTTTTCGGTTAGCTGTGCCCACCAAAATTTAGCTATTACATACTTGGAAGAAGTATCAACAAAGGTGATAATATATTTTTACCCTTTTACCCCTTCCATTGGTCCTATGACGTCGACTGCTAGGAGTTGCCATGGTTTGGATGCGACCAGTTTGCCTGAGGGACCTGGTGTTCTTGTCTTATCTTTCCTTAAGGCGCAGGCACAGCAAGCTTCGGTGATCTTCTTGGCAGATGGGGTCCAATAGATTTCCTGGAAGGTGGTGACTAGTTTTTTCTGTCCTAGGTGGATGCCATTATGCGAATGGAGAGATTACATAACGTCCAAGGTTGTGTTGGGACTGATAACAATCTTGCCATCTGCAGTATATAAGTATATATAATATATAGAGGAGAGCATAGGGTGAATCTAGATGTGAGGCTGGATGGGGAAATATTGGAACAAGTAGAGTGTTTTAAATATCTAGGAGGAACGATAAGCAGGAGTGGAGGTATGGAAGTGGAGGTAAAACAGAGAGTGTGTGAAGGAAGGAAGGTTTTCGGAGCAATGGGAAGTATGTGGAAGACGAGAAATCTCGGAGTGAAAGTAAAAAGTGCACTGTATCAAGGAATTGTTGTGCCAACAGTGATGTATGGGGCTGAGACATGGGCTCTGAAGAAAAAGGAGAAAAGAGGGCTGGATGTGATGGAGATGAGCTGCTTGAGGAGTATGTGTGGAGTTACTCGTAGAGACAGATTGAGGAATGAAGAGATACGTAGGAGAGTGGGGCAGCAGGAACATTTGTCAGCCAGAGTGGACAGAAGGGTGCTGAGCTGGTATGGTCATGTTGAACGAATGGGAGATGAAAGGCTTACAAAGAGAATATGTGAGTCAGGTACAAGGGGAGATAGAATGGCAGGAAGACCCCCATTGAGATGGAGAGACTGTGTAAGAAAGGCTTTGGATGATAGAGGAATGACTATAGATCAGGCAGGGGAAGTGGTGGTGGACAGGAGTGAATGGAGAATGCTTGTGAATAGTTGAGTGAACATGTGGTCATTTGGAGTAAGGGGTCGGGCGCAAGTTCGACTAGATAATAGTCCATCAGGCGCCTGGCCCGGGGGGACGATTAATATGAAGGGTGTGCCTGGAAGTGTGGTGGGAGGGCTTGTGGCTTTGGCTCCGCTGCATGTCTGCCTGCCGAGATCGGAACCTCTCCGGGTGGTCAGGGGCCGGGGGAGTGCTGGAGCGACCTTGGTAACCCTGGTCTCTGGGTCTTCTCCTGGGTGACCTGGATGTGTGTGAGTTTGTGTCTTTTATCTGTGTTTATTTTTTGTTTTATGTTGTTTTTGTGTTTTCCCTGTTCTTGCTCTGTCTTGAGTCGGCTACCCCCAAAATGGGGATTGGGCCTGAACATATAGATAGATAGATAGATAGTATATAAGTTGTCTCCTTTCCTTTGTAGTTGTGAAAAGACATGTCGTGGCATCCAGTCAGGTTTGTCTTGTCTTTGGAATTGTTGAAATAATTATTGCTGGTCCTGGTCGATGGAATCTTGGGTATGTATGGCTCGAACCGTTGCTATTGGTGATGTTGGTTGAATAGGCAGTCTGGAAAGTGCATCAGCGTTGGTGTGAAGTTTTCCAGGTCGGTAGGCAATTTCAAAACTAAATTCTTCTAGGGATTCTCGCCACCTGACTGTCAGAGTATTTTTCGTGTCGGATTTTCGGAGCCACTGCAAGGCCTGGTGATCAGTGATGATGGTCACCTTGACCCCTGCAAGATAAGCTCTGAAGTGTTGAAGTGCCCAAATGATACCCAAACATTCTCTCTTTGTTACAGGGTAATTTATCTCGGCAGGGTTTTGAGGGTTCTGCTGGCACAGGCAATGATATGTTCTTTACCTTCCCGGGTTTGAGCTAAGACTGCACCAATTCCGATCAAGGAGACATCTGTGTTTAGACGGAATGGTTGGGTGTAGTCTGGGAAGGGGACGACTGGTGCAGCTACCAGTAAATCTCTTAGAGTCTGAAAGGCTTGTAGTCGTTGGGTTGTCCAAAGGAAGGGTTCTTCTTTCCTAGTTAAGTCATGGAGGGGTTTGGTTATAGTGACAAAGTTTTTGACAAAGCGCCGGAAATAGGAAGCCAAACCTAAAAATGCACAAACTCCTTTGACGTTATTTGGTGGTGTGATGGCACTTATGGATTTTAGCTTGAATGGGTCTGGGGAAATTCCTGCTTCTGATACGATGTGGCCGAGGAATTGTGCCTCTTTCTGTGCCATGGTACACTTGGATGGCTTTAATTTGAGGTGAGCATCACGGATCCTTTGAAAAAATTAACGCAGGCATTGGAGATGTTCAGCCCAAGTTTTACCGAACACGATGATATCATCCAGATAGGCCCAACAAGTTTCCCAAGTTAACCCTTGTAGAACTGATTGCATGAGTCTGGAAAAAGTAGCGGGTTCGTTGCATAGTCCGAAGGGCAGAACGGTAAATTGGTAATTCGTATAGTCTACCCTAGCTGGTGGAGAAGGCCGTTTTCTCTTGATGCTCTGGCACCACAGGGACTTGCCAATATCCTGCCTGCAAATCGAAGGTGGTGAACATCTAGCTCCCATTTAGGAGTCTAAAATAAGGAGTCATCGATGCGAGGTAGTGGTGTGGCATCCTTGATGGTGAAATTTTTGTTTTGCCGGTAATCTATGCAGAATCTTGTTGAGCCCTCTTTCTTCCTCACCAGTACGACTGGGGAAGACCATGGGCTGGTTGATGGACGAATAACTCCTGTGTCGATCACATCTTGCACCTGGGTTTCCTCTTCTTGGCGTTGGATAGGGTTTTTCCGACGAATAGGAGGTCCGACGGTGTGGATAGGATGGTTGAGTACTTGCGTCTTTCCTACGTCTCAGGGGGGATGTTGCGAAGATGTCTTGGGATGAAGTCATTAAGCTCTGTAGATCGTGTCTTTGTTGGTTTGTTAGTTGTGGGGGAATCTCAGGGAATTTAGAGGGAGGAGGTGAGGCTTCTTCCTCGGGTAGGGATAGGTCATCATCATGGTTTTCTAATTCACTTATTGTTAACCCTTTAGGCAATGTAAGGGGATGATCAGATATGTTGGCAATTTTGAATTGATTTAAATTATCAGGCATAAAGCGGGAACGGTAAGGCAATCCCTATCAAAGGGACTCTGGAGGTTGGGTGTTATGATTAATTCACCAGATATGGTGAGGGGGTAGTGTAACAGATTTAGATAGTAAAGCCTGAGATATTCTGATGGTGCGAACAGATTGAATTACGTTAAGTTCGCTGAGAGTTTTTTTTTTTTTTTTTTTTGAGTGGTTTGGAAGCAAAAGTTAGCACTCAGTTAACACAATCGATGGTGGTACTTAGTGAGGTCAGCAAGTCAAAGCCTAAATACCCATCATAGTTGGTTTCAGTGGATGGGAAGATCATAAATGGATAGTGATGACTGTGATCAGGGGTGGTAGTAGCTACGTAGAGGGGAGCTGTTTGCCCGGGTTAGGAATTATGCCATCGTTTGCATCAATTAATATAATGGAGGAGGGTTGAATAGGCCCAAAAGTGGACTTGTGTTTGGAAAAATATGAGGAGAAAAGACACGAACGGGAGGCACCCGTGTCAATTAAAAGTCTAGCTTTGACACCTTGAATAGTAAGATGATTATAAATGGAGGGTTTTCCTGCATTCGAGATTGTCCCATCACGAGCCCCCGCCAGTTTGGATGGGGCGGATTAAAAATCTGGATTGTCTTAAGTGACTGATGACTCCTTCAGTACCACGGTTTCTTCAGGGGCGTCGTCTTCAGTGATGGTGGCAACGCGTCGTGGTTTGATCCAGGGAATTTGACCCCAAAATTAAGGGAGTTTGGGACGACGGTTAACCAACTCGGAGACAGATTTCTTGAGGGAGAGTAGAGGGCATTTTGGACTACAGGGTTTCCAGTCAGCTGGTCTGACCCTGGTCCAATCTTCCATCTTGTCTGAGGAACAAGGATATGAGGCTGCTGAAGAAGAGGCAGAAGATGGTTGAGGTTGTGTGGTGGCACGACTAATTGCGTCGATTTTGTCTTTCTCGTGGCTTTTCTGCAGTGCCAGGATACGCCGGATAATCGGTAGGTCCGCGTTATAACCCGTAGGCTCGGTGATGGCAAAGTGATCCCTGACTGACGTTGGTAGTACACGAAGTAATGCATTAAATACGCTCTCTTTCCTTGCGGCTGCAGTTTCGTAAGGGAATGCTGTTACCTCTAGCTGGTTCAATTTGCTAATGGTGGCATCCAGATTCTCTGCAAACTTACACTATGGAACTACTGATTTGCAATGATTTTCCCGAGAGACGGGTTAATGGCTCCCTTGGTATACTTTTCAAATTGAGCCCAAGTCAATTCGGGGGTGTCACGTACATAACCTGAAACGAGGGACATATGTCGTCCCAACTTCATCACAACTATGTGGATTTTTGAGGTTTCGCCATCTTTGAACACAATGTCAAGCATGGGCTTGACCACAAATCAAGATAGGTGACAATTTCATGGTCCTCTGGCTTGAAAGGAATAATTTCAAGCAATTTCCCAGCCATGATGTTTGTATATTGGTTATACTGAGTGAGATATAGATACAAAGGTCATCTTTCCGAGTAGAGACACCGCTGCCACCAGTGTTATGCCATGTTTATAATAAAACGTGAGATAATCTGATTGCGATTTCCACCTTAGGAATCAGCGATAATCATCAACTTAGGTACCTCTCCGCTGGGTAAAAACTGGCCTTAGCTCTATGAGCTACACTCTAGTAATAAACAATGGACACAAAATACACAGTAAAGGTTCACAAGTTTCATTCCTTAAGAACAATCCTAAACTGCCACAACTAAAATGGCCATACCCCTTATCCTGTTTATTATTCCTAGGGGGTAGAGGAGAAACGGATATAAAATAAATGTTTAGACCTGGGAAGATGAAATGGCCTAGGCTATAAATATGATACCGGTTGGCGTTGGAATTATGTGTTAAATTGTATATGTAGGCTATCTGTGGTAGTTCTAGTAATATCTATGAAGTACTTCTAGTATTAAAGGAACTTAGCTGTGATGCAAAGAGTGTAGGTTAGGTGATGGACATGTCGGTAGTACAAAGGAGTACAAAGGAAATCCAGCAACAACAGATCTAGTGACCCTTCTAGGTTGCTTGTCCTCCAAAACACTGAGGATCAAGTGCCCAAACAGTGGTTTAGAGTGGGTAAGGGAACATTGGAAAGGGAATTACTGCCCTGGAACTAATGTCCGTGGCAGGATTAGGAAGTTAGTAGGGGACAGATGGGTTAGTAACTGAGGGGGGGATAAAATAAAGTTATTCATTTACAAACGCAGTCAGTCGCGGGTTTGATGCGAGATATTTGTCTAGGCGGAGTTTAAATGAATCAACGGTGATGCAGTCTATAACGTTTCGGGGAAGCCCATTCCACAAGTTGACAACTCGATTGAAGAAGAAATTCTTAGATTCGTGTGAGTTAAAAGATTTACCAATAATTTTGTAACCGTTTCCCCGCGTGTAATTAGATTGGTCGATAGTGAAGTACTTACTACAGTTCATATTGTCGATGCCTTTGATGATTTTGAACACTTGAATTAAGTCACCTCTTAATCTGCGCTGCGTTAAAGGAAATAGATTTAATTCTCTAAGACGCTCTTCGTATGTTTTGTTCTTTAGGCTAGGTATCATTTTGGTAACTCTACGTTGAACTCGTTCTAGCTTGTTTATATCTTTTTGGTAATAAGGGCACCAGGATTGAACGCAGTATTCCAGAAGAGGGCGGACTAAGGAATTGTAAAGGGTTAGGATAACTTCTTTGGATTTATGCTCAAATGACCTGCCTATAAAGCCAATTATTTTGTTTGCCTTCTTAACAACTTCTGAACATTGTTGACTTGGTTTTAGGTTACTCGATATTGTTACTCCCAGATCGGTTTCTCTGTTTACATTCTTAAGCTGAGTGCCATTCATCGAATAGTTTGCTTTCTCATTTAGGTATCCGATATGTAGTACTTTACGTTTATCCGCATTGAAACTCATTTGCCAAATTTGGGCCCAACATGACAATTTATCTAGATTGTGTTGCATATCGTCAACTTGTTCTTTTGAGAGTACGCTATTTGCAATTTTTGTATCGTCAGCAAATTTTGAGATTGTACAGGTGAGACCCTCATCTATGTCGTTGATGTAAATTAGAAAGAGAATTGGTCCTAGTACCGATCCCTGGGGTACCCCGCTACTTACATTGGTCCATTTAGATGCCTTACCGTTTATGACTACTCTTTGCTTTCTGTCGCTGAGCCAATTTTCTATCCATTTCAACACACCGTCTTGTATTCCATGCGCTTTTAGTTTTAGCAGTAAACGTTTGTGGGGAACTTTGTCAAAGGCCTTTTGAAAATCAAGGTATATAATATCTACAGCTTTACTCTCATCGTAGAGGTTGAGGATATCATGGAAGAAGTCTAAGAGGTTTGTTAAACAGGAACGTTTTTTACGAAAGCCGTGTTGAGTATCTTTAAGTATGTTATTTTCCTCTAAGTGATTTACGAGTCTGTCTCGTATGACCGTTTCTAGCATTTTACATACAACTGAGGTTAAGCTAATTGGACGATAGTTACTGGGTAGGGATTTGCTGCCTTTTTTGAATATCGGTGTTACGTTGGCTAGCTTCCACTGATCGGGCATAGTTCCAGACTGCCAGGATTTATTGAATAGTAATGTCAGTGGTTTGGAGAGCTCATCCTTAGCTTCCTTTAGAACTCTAGGCGAGATTGTATCAGGTCCAGGCGTTTTATTTACCTTGAGTTTATCTAAACATTTCAATACTTCTCTCTCTGTAACGGTGATATTGCTTAGAAAATCTGAATTATCAATCTGAATCGGCGATGGTGTAGGGATATCACCGAGGTCTTCTGTTGTAAAAACTGATGCAAAGAAGGTATTGAGGGCATTATTCATTTGTACTTCGTCTTTGGTGTATTCTCCATTTTCATCGACTAACGGTCCAACAGTTGAAGTAACTACTTTTTTCTTTCTGATATAACTATAGAATTTTTTCGGGTTTGTTTTACTTTGATTCGCAATATGTAACTCTAAGGTCTTTTTACTTGGCTTAATTAACTTTTTGGCTTTGCGTCGTAGCTCTACAAATTTCAGCCGTTCTTCGTCATTTTGTGAGGATTTTAATCTATCATTAGCAAATTTTTTAGCAAGCAACCAGTTTGAAATATCTTATTCCACCATTTGGGCTTATTATTATGGTCTGGACGCCGTATTTTCGATGGTATGCAGTCTTGCACTGCTTTTAGGTAAGTGGCTTCGAATAACTTCCAAGATGTATTTATGTCGTTATTGTGAATTAAAAAGCTCCAGTCAGTTTCTTTAAACATAGCTCTAAGTTTATGGAAGTTTGCTTTCTTGAAATTAGGGACTTTTTCGATGCTACTATTTGGTTCGTTACTAGTAAAGTTTAAAGTGAAAGTTATCGTACGATGGTCGCTGTTACTGAATTCATCACCAACATTCAAATTCTCTATTAATTCTTCTTTTGTTGCAAGTACAATGTCAAGAACGTTATTACCACGGGTTGGCGTTCGAACAAATTGATAAAGCGAACTCTCTTGCAAGTTCGTATACAAGTCATGTCTGGAGTGTGAAGTAAGAGTATCGCCCCACTTGGTCACAGGTAAATTAAAGTCGCCAAAAATTACGGTATCTTGTGAGTTACTTACATCTGCAATTTGTTCGTAAATTTCTCGGTCAGTTTGCACTGATTGAGCTGGAGGTCTGTATATTAATGCAAGTATTATTTTTGTTCCTTTATTATTCTTTATTAGCACAAAAGATGCGTCGACGTTCACAATTTTAGGTTTTGACAAGAGGGTAGGGTTAAGACTTTCTTTGATATAAAGTAAAACGCCACCTCCATTTCGATTTATTCGGCTTTTCTCAAACATTACATAACCGGGAAGTGAATACTCTGCTAAAAAGTCTCTATCTTCTGTATTGAGCCAAGATTCTGTTATGCCAATCACATCATAATTTTCTGTAAACACTAGCTCCTCTAAATCTGAAAATGTATTGCGTATGCTACGAGTGTTTGCATAGAAAACCTTTAAATTTGTTATATTAGAACTCACGGAACGCTCTTTAATAATATTTTTGGTTCTTGTCGGATCTACATTTATGTTCATGGCTGTCCTCGGTCCTCGCTGTCTTCGGTCCTTATCGCTGGTGGTCCTCGGTTGCCTCTGTTTTTTTCTTGGCGTTGGATGATTTATGTCACTGCTGCTTCTTCTCGGATGGCGTTTTTGATCCATGGCTGCGGACTGCTTCGTGTAGGAGACGACCCATGCGTGCTGAACCCACAGGGTTTAGATGAGTGCCATCCTTGCGGAACAGAGTAGGCTGGTTGTAGAAGTTGTCCCAGAGGTTGATGAATTCAACTTCTTCCCTCAGACACAAATATTTTAGTCGGCTATTTGTGCTGAAGGCCTTGTCGTAGAATTTGTCAGGTGCGTCGATCTTGGGGAGAATGCCTGAGATGATGATATTCCTTGACTTGTTTTTGTAGTGCTGGATCATCTTGCGATATTTCTCCATCAACTCTTCGGATCTGGTGCGCATGACGTCATTTGAACCAGCATGGATGACAAAAAGGGTATTTTCATTTGCATCCTTTGTGGTATCTTCGAAGGCTTCCACAATGTCGTCCAGTCCAGCTCCTGGGATGCAAAATCTTTTTCGTTGATTTGGGACTCTGTCGCAGAACTCTTCGACCTGTCCTCGTAGGATGGAATCCCCAACGAGCCTGGTCTCCTCTGGTTCGTCTTCCATCTCTACCAATATCTCAAATCTGTTTGACATTGTGACTGGTAGATGAGACCTTTTCTGCGTTGGCCGTGCACCGTTCCTCACTGGTGTAAATCCGGAAACTTGTGGTGGCGGGACTCTACGTACAGGTCGGGGAGAGGAGTGGTTAGAACGGGGGCGAGGGGTTGGTACTGTTCGTGCTAGCAGGCTTGTTGCACGAGGAGTGGGGGAGAGACTAAGGTGAACAGGGCGGCTGTCCTGGTTTGATGTCAGCTCAGGTTCGTCAGAAGCATCTGCTGCAGTGTCTACTGCAGGTGTTGGATTGTTGGCAGATGACGTTGGGGCGGTGGTGGATGCTGGAGTTGAAACAATTGGAGTTAGTGATACTCCAACGTTGAGTGTTACAAACTCTTGGAGTGATTCCAGCTTCCTGGTGAGGGCGTTGATCTTGTTGTGGGCTTCATCCAATTTTGCTGTCAAATCCTCTCATTGCTGGCAGAGTCGGCAGACTTGTGGATCGACAGGAGCAAACATGGAAGCACCAAACCTACCAGCGCAGTTCGTACAGGCACGAGGCATGGTGACGATCACTTTCTTCAGATCACTTCACTCACTTAAAAACACTTAACTCACTTTAAAAACACTAAACTCACTTTAAAAACACTTCACTCCCTTCAGGTCGCTTCACTTACTTAAATAGGCCTAACCGAAAACAAAAATGTTGAAATACACACAAATAGGTTATCAGCGGTGATAGCCTAACCGAAATTAAAACAAAACTAAATTAAATTTGAATACGCAGTGATAGCCGAACCAAAAACAATTTTATGTTTATTTAAACAGAAATAGGCCACCAGGGGTTATAGCCTATCCTAACCGAAAACAAAAATTATGAAATACCGGTAAGCAGAAATAGGCCACCAGCGGTGATAGCCTAACTGAAAATTTAAAAATTGAAGTACGCAGAAATAGGCCACCAGGGATGATAGCCTAGACTCACCGAAAACAAAAATAACCGAAAAAAAAAATTATGAAATACCGGTACGCAAAAATAGGCCACCAGCGGTGATAGCCTAGACTAACCGAAAACAAAAATAACCGAAAACAAAAATTATGAAATACCGGTACGCAGAAATAGGCCACCAGCGGTGATAGCCTAACTGAAAATTTAAAAATTTAAGTACGCAGAAATAGGCCACCAGGGATGATAGCCTAGACTAACCGAAAACAAAAATTATGAAATACCGGTACGCAGAAATAGGCCACCAGCGGTGATAGCCTAACTGAAAATTTAAAAATTGAAGTACCGTACGCAGAAATAGGCCACCAGGGATGATAGCCTAGACTAACCAAAAACAAAAATAACCAAAAACAAAAAAGTATGAAATATGCAGAAGTAGGCTACCAGGGGTGATAACCTACCTAAAAAAGCAAAACAAATATATATATATATATAATAGAATATGTGACTAAATATACAATTCACCAAATAGAGATTATATAAAAAATAAAGTGTAACTGCACACAAGGGGTTAATATACTGTATCAACAGATGGCGCTGGTGTCACTGTAGGCTAGTCAAGCAGGATTATATTTAGATAAACAAAGTTATCAGTCAAAGGTTACTACAAGATCATGCAAGCAACAACTAAAATTACAGATATATATAGCTACAGTAGGATACTGAATACGATACCTACTAGAGTTAATAAGAAAATACAAAGCTAGGTCGATTAGAGGTGCGCGTGCGTCGTCTGCTACAAGCTAGGATGACAAATGTAAACAACAATGTTTATCAGTCAGAAAAGCAATAAAATAACATGCACGGCAACTACAGAACTATGTGGAGGTTAAACAAGCACTTAACTACTGTTCATGCAATGAATAAAGGGAATTGGGATATGAAATACTCAAATTAGGATCAAGTTTTCTCAGTGGCGATGCGGAGCTGTTGGCGGTGCTAAGGCCGGCGGGTGAATGAGGCCGGCGGGTGAATCAGTGAAGTTCTGTTGTTATGTGGCAGCAACTGGTGGTTTGTTGTGAGCGGGACGAAGTCTCTGTGTGAAGTGTACTGAGATTCCCTCTTATCGTAACAATATAAATATATTTAAGGGTTCTATATCGTCCCCCGTGATTAAATAATAAGGGAAAATAAACTAAGATATAATTGGTGCAACCACAGTAATACTTATCCACAAAGATAAATAAAGTAATGCGTATAAACAAAAAGGAACCAGCTGTCGTGAACCCGGGAAATTCAAACTACGGTATATATACCAGCTAGGATTCACGACATACTCCGCCACCAGTTATATACAAAGTATTTACAATTGTCCCGTCCCGATCATGGATCGCCACAACTGGGAGGAACCCAAAGCAGCCCGACGTGACGGCCTCTGAGGGGTATCATCTCGGTCCGCTCCAGTAGCAGGAAGGATATTATCAGAGTTCAGCTTGCTGTCGCCATCCACTACCTCTAAATCTATCTCTAGTGGGTATAGCTTATCCACCGGTCTGGTAGTCAAACCGGCTCCTGTTTTTACCTGAACTACCCTACATTCATGGTCAGGACCACGAAGAAGTTTCATTATCCGACCTATATGCCAAAAAAATCGGGGGCCGTCATCATGTATTAGAACGACGTCCCCAACTTGCGGCGATGCTATCCCTCTTTATACCATTAAGTGACGATGTTGCTCCCTGAGTGATATTAAATAATCAGTGCTCCACCTTTTCCACAAGTCATGTGAGAGCTTTGTAACATATTGGAAGCGTTGGTTGACGGAATCGTTGTTACGCCAAGTCGTGTCCTTGAGATCTTCATCCGTGACTTCCCGCCTTGGAAAGCTTCTGATCCGCCTCCCATGAACCAGTTGTGAAGGAGTGATGGGTAGAGGGTCTTCAAGATCACTGTAGCTGTAGCCAAGCGGGCGATCATTGACTGTGGCCTCGAGCTCCAGTAATACCGTATTCAGTTCCTCTGTCGTAACCAATGCTCGAACCAGTACCTTCTTCAAGCCAGCCTTTAGGATGCCAATGACCCGTTCCCATATGGCACCGAACCATGGCACCCTGGCCGGTATAAACTGCCACTCGCACTTGAATTCCGCTAGAGTACCTTTTAACCTTGCATCATCTATCAACTCCCGTAATGTACTGGCTCCGCTAACAAATGTGGTGGCATTATCACTCATCATAATCTCAGGGTAACCCCTCCTGCTACTAAACCTACGGAACGCATGCAAAAATTATTCGCAGGAGAGGTTAGACACCGTTTCTACATGGACCGCTCTAGTAACTGCACAGGTGAATAAGACTACATATAGTTTACTTACAGTACCCCCCTTCTCTTTTACTGGCAAGGCACCTGTGTAGTCAACCCCCGTTACCTGGAAAGGACTCACTTCCTGAACCCTAAACTCCGGCAATGGAGGGGCCTGTACAGCACGGTATGATGTACCTTGCAATCTCTTGCAGATGATACATCCCCTTAAGGCTTTCTTTACTACCTGTCTAATCTTGGGGATCCACCATCTTTGCCTTATGTAATTTACAACATAACTAACACCACTATGGTTACACACTTTGTGGCAGTAATTACTAAGGAGAGTGGCTATACGATGTTTATTAGGGATAAGGATAGGGTACTTGGCACTATCGTGTAAAGCTGAAAAGTGTAGCCTACCTCTACATCGTATCATGCCTCCCTTCATATAGAGGCCTAACTGCTTCACTATATTGCTTGGTGTGCCCTGTCTTTTTGACAAATAGTGGTGTTCCTCAGAGTAAGCTTCTCTCTGAGCTACCTTAATCATGGCTGACTCTGCTGCTCTTAATTCCGGCACCGTCAAGTATGCCGGTTTTGCATGAAAATTCCCTTTTGTCTTCTCTTTAAGAGTCTTAATAAACCTAAGGACCCATGCCATTACATGCCATGACTTCATATATGAGCCATACCGGTCCCAATTCAATATGGCAGTACGGTCAACCGGTACTGGCAATGACAGGGTTCCTTCTTGACTCATGTTACCACCCAAAGTGGTGTCCCCTCCTATTGAGCCCCCTATTGGGCCATGATCAGGCCATAGCATTTGGTGAGGTAGCCATGTGGGCCCTCCCCACCAAAGCGAAGAAGCAACTAAGGACACATATGAAATCCCTCTGGTAACTAGATCACTAGGGTTGTCCTCTGTGGACACATAACGAAAATGAGCGCCGGGGACTAATTACTTTATCTCATCAACTCTATTTTGAACATATATAGGCAAAATCTTTTTACTAGACAACCAGCATAGGGTTATCTGGCTGTCCGACCAGAGGTATACATTCTCTATAATCAGCTCGTCCGCATAGGCCTCACATATATAACATGCGAGACGAGCTGCGAAAAGAACAGCAGTCAACTCCATCTTAGGTATGGTGAGGGACTTAATAGGTGCCACCTTAGCTTTGGCCATTACTAACCTACTCACCTCATCACCAACCGCATAGGCCGCTACACCATATGCTACTGAGCTAGCGTCACTAAATAGGTGCAGCGTAACCCTCTTAGAATTAGTGACCTGACGGGGAAACATGATACCTGTACTATCTATCATATCATTATAAATACCCTGCCAGTTAGCTCTCATGTCATCTGAAATGGGGACATCCCACCCACACTCTAATCTCCACAAGTCCTGTACGAACCTCCGTGCCCGGATGGTTACCGGTAGCAACACTCCTAGAGGATCAAAAACACTCGCGGTTAGACTTAGAGCCTCGCGTTTTGTAACCAATGCAGGGCTACTTCCGCTGCAATTAACCTGTAACATATCCTTATCAGTTAGCCACCCAACGCCAAGTACCTTAACCCCGTCTTGTATGGCGGAACCTATACCCTTCAGGTGCAACAGTTCCCGCAAACTCTCATTATTTGTGACCCACTCACGTAAAGACAGGTTAGCGCTGGAAAATATTCTACGGGCATCCCAAGATTGTTGTTGCAAATCACTTACATCATCACCAGTTCCCTGTAAGTTATCAATATAACTCTCTGGCTTTGCAAGAGACTTCGCTTTATCAATTTGTTCGAACACCGACCCGTGGTAATAACGTTCTTGACATTGTACTTGCAACAAAAGAAGAATTAATAGAGAATTTGAATGTTGGTGATGAATTCAGTAACAGCGACCATCGTACGATAACTTTCACTTTAAACTTTACTAGTAACGAACCAAATAGTAGCATCGAAAAAGTCCCTAATTTCAAGAAAGCAAACTTTCATAAACTTAGAGCTATGTTTAAAGAAACTGACTGGAGCTTTTTAATTAACAATAACGACATAAATACATCTTGGAAGTTATTCGAAACCACTTACCTAAAAGCAGTGCAAGACTGCATACCATCGAAAATACGGCGTCCAGGCCATAATAATAAGCCCAAATGGTGGAATAAAGATATTTCAAACTGCCTGCTTGCTAAAAAATGTGCTAATGATAGACTAAAATCCTCACAAAATGACGAAGAACGGGTGAAATTTGTAGAGCTACGACGCAAAGCCAAAAAGTTAATTAAGCAAAGTAAAAAGACCCTAGAGTTACATATTGCGAATCAAAGTAAAACAAACCCGAAAGAATTCTATAGTTATATCAGAAAGAAAAAAGTAGTTACTTCAACTGTTGGACCGTTAGTCGATGAAATGGAGAATACACCAAAGACGAAGTACAAATGAGTAATGCCCTCAATTCCTTCTTTGCATCAGTTTTTACAACAGAAAATCTCAGTGATATCCCTACACCATCGCCGATTCAGATTGATAATTCAGATGTTCTAAGCAATATCACCGTTACAGAGAGAGAAGTATTGAATTGTTTAGATAAACTCAAGGTAAATAAAACGCCTGGACCTGATACAATCTCGCCTAGAGTTCTAAAGGAAGCTAAGGATGAGCTCTCCAAACCACTGACATTACTATTCAATAAATCCTTGCAGTCTGGAACTATGCCTGATCAGTGGAAGATCGCCAACGTAACACCGATATTAAAAAAAGGCAGCAAATCCCTACCCAGTAACTATCGTCCAATTAGCTTAACCTCAGTTGTATGTAAAATGCTAGAACCGGTCATAAGAGACAGACTCGTAAATCTCTTAGAGGAAAATAACATACTTAAAGATTCTCAACACGGCTTTCGTAAAAAAACGTTCCTGTTTAACAAACCTCTTAGACTTCTTCCACGATATCCTCAACCTCTACGATGAGAGTAAAGCTGTAGATATTATATACCTTGATTTTCAAAAGGCCTTTGACAAAGTTCCCCACAAACGTTTACTGCTAAAACTAAAAGCGCATGGAATACAAGACGGTGTGTTGAAATGGATAGAAAATTGGCTCAGCGACAGAAAGCAAAGAGTAGTCATAAACGGTAAGGCATCTAAATGGACCAATGTAAGTAGCGGGGTACCCCAGGGATCGGTACTAGGACCAATTCTCTTTCTAATTTACATCAACGACATAGATGAGGGTCTCACCTGTACAATCTCAAAATTTGCTGATGATACAAAAATTGCAAATAGCGTACTCTCAAAAGAACAAGTTGACGATATGCAACACAATCTAGATAAATTGTCACATTGGGCCCAAATTTGGCAAATGAGTTTCAATGCGGATAAATGTAAAGTACTACATATCGGATACCTAAATGAGAAAGCAAACTATTCGATGAATGGCACTCCGCTTAAGAATGTAAACAGAGAAACCGATCTGGGAGTAACAATATCGAGTAACCTAAAACCGAGTCAACAATGTTCAGAAGTTGTTAAGAAGGCAAACAAAATAATTGGCTTTATAGGCAGGTCATTTGAGCATAAATCCAAAGACGTTTTCCTAACCCTTTACAATTCTTTAGTCCGCCCTCTTCTGGAATACTGCGTTCAATGCTGGTGCCCTTATTACCAAAAAAGACATAAACAAGCTAGAACGAGTTCAACGTAGAGTTACCAAAATAATACCTAGCCTAAAGAACAAACCATACGAAGAGCGTCTTAGAGAATTAAATCTATTTCCTTTAACCCAGCGCAGATTAAGAGGTGACTTAATTCAAGTGTTCAAAATCATCAAAGGCATCGACAATATGAACTGTAGTAAGTAATTCACTATCGACCAATCTAATTACACGCGGGGAAGCTGTTGCAAAATTATTGGTAAATCTTTTAACTCACACGAATCTAAGAATTTCTTCTTCAATCGAGTTGTCAACTTGTGGAATGGGCTTCCCCGAGACGTTATAGACTGCAGCACCATTGATTCATTTAAACTCTGCCTAGACAAATATCTCGCATCAAACCCGCGACTGACTGCGTTTGTAAATGAATAACTTTATTTTATCCTCCCATCAGTTACTAACCCATTATGTCCCCTACTAACTTCCTAGTCCTGCCACGGACATTAGTTCCAGGGCAGTAGTTCCCTTTCCAATGTTCCCTTACCCACTCTAAACCACTGTTTGGACACTTGATCCTCAGTGTTTTGGAGGACAAGCAGCCTAGAAGGGTCACTAGACCTGTTGTTGCTTGATTTCCTTTGTACTCCTTTGTACTAATATACAACCCCCTTTTTAGCTTATTAACTACTTCACTGTTCTCCTGTATCATAGACATGTGTTTTTGAATGGAAGCATTAAGGAGGAACTGGGAACAGGTGGCCCCGAACAGAACTGCACGGAACCGGTAGACAATGTAAGGACTTGCAACATCCAAGGGATCAACGGGCCACAGAAACCTAGTAGCATCCCTATCTTTCTCACTCAGCCCCACCATGAGAAATGCTTTCTCAATATCACTCACCCAGGCAAATTGATGGCATCTAAAGCGCAGAAGCACCTGGGTGAGGTCAGCCACTAGTGATGGACCTGTATGGAGACAGTCATTCAGACTGAACGCCTTCTCGTCCATCCTAGCCGAACAGTCAAACACTATCCGTACAGGCGTAGTAACACTATCCTTGGTAATACCATGGTGAGCTAAGTAGTGAATGGGATGACCAGCTTGATTCCTGTTTTCTACCCTTTCAATAAACCCCCTTTCTATCTGATCATCCAGAACCTTTGTATACTGTTGACAGTAGTTGGGATCTTTTATAAACTTACGCTGCAAGCCTCTCATTCTGCCCAGGGCTAACTTTAATTTATCTATGTTATCTCTCCACGGCAGTTCCACTATATACTGTCCCTGTGCTTCGGAATACTGTACCGTTTCAGAAAATCTATTTAAGACTTTCTCTCCACCCTTACCAGTCTCATTAGGACTTATACCAATATGGTCCAAGTCCCATAGAGCTGTCAGATCCTTTAATTCTGGAGATTTACTGCCAATATCTTCCTGTATCTCCACTAAAGGGTCTACAACTAACTTAAGAACAGTGACTAACTCTACATAGGTCTCTTCTATATATGACTGATAAGTGCCACTCAGTGCATAACCATAAATTGTGGGTAACATAACTATACTTCCTTCCCTGACATAGCCTGAATGTACAAAGTGGTAATTAAAGTCCGTCCCAATCAGTAACTCTATCATATCTCCATCAGTGATACCTGGATCGGCTAAATTGTAACCCCGACCCTTGATAGCATTTACCTCCATCTCTAATCCTCTCCCTGGCTTGTATACTGGTAACTCCTCCACCACAACGGCTCTCAATTTACGCACCCTTCTTCTGTGATGATAGGTTAACTCTACTATTTCATACTCAGTACTACCAAGTGAGCCAGTAAATCCCTGGAGCCTTAGCTGGTCCTTACTGACCCTAACGTATTCAAGCTGCGATAAAGCAGAGCGCAAGATGAAGGTACGTTGCGAACATTGGTCCAACAAAGCTCTTACTTTACTGGTATGACCGTTTCTGTCAGTCAAGGGAATCTGAATGGTAGGCAACAACACTGCATTATGGCCCGAAGCCACAGCCATGGTCACTGTTGGTTCAGGGGCCACTGGTTGTCCAGTTTGTTCAAGGCGTGGCATCGGACACAAATAATTAAAATGTTTTTGTTGGCAGAATCGGCACGGCCTAATTTTAGGGTTAGTACACCCTGGCTGCCATGTTCTGACGACAGGCACCCGACGCACAATTTCAACTGCCTTGCTCTATTGGCCTTGGCGGGACTGTTCTTGTATTTTGCACACTTTGCCCAAAAATGTCCTGTCTTTAAACACAACTTACATCCATACTTCTGCTTGGTATCGGGTTTCTGATACACCGCATATGCTGCTGTGGCGGTCGCCCCAAACTGTTCTAGTGGATTATGTCTACTTTCTAGATTGCATACTTCAGTCTTAAATACACGAACATATTCATCCACATCCAGCCAGTTGTCTTTTAATTCACGCTTAATCACTTCAGAGAGTGCACTAGGAAGTTTATTATGCAACAGTACTGCACACATTTCACTTACTGTTACGTCCATAGAGCATAATGACTCTAACGCACACTCAAATGACGCGGAAAAATCTTTCAGAGCACTGACCTCCTGGCTAGGATGCGGGAGATTACACAGTTTCGCTATGTGAGCTGCTTTGATGCGATCCTTTTGACCATAACTGTTTTTCAGTATAGTGACCGCTGGTTCATAACTTGCAGCGACCAAACTAAATCCACTAACAATTTGTAGAGCTCACCACTAAGTTGTCCCTTTAGATACATAAATTTCTTAATGTCAGTTAAGTCTGTTTGGGAGTGGACACTACAATCAAAGAGTTCCCAGAAACCCACCCACTGTGTTGGATCCCCATCAAAAACTGGCAACTTCAGGGAGGGTAGCTTAATACCCTTCTGTTTCCTACTTGCTGCACCATCATGAGATCTACCAGTAGTGGTTGTCTGTAGAGCACTATCTAACTCAGCTAACTGACCGTTTACTTGATTAACATACTGCATATCTTTCACCATCTCATCCTCTAACTGATCATCTGAATATAAGCTATACAACTCTACGTTATACGACTTTATATCAGTTAGGGCCTCTTCTAAAGTTATTTTCACACCCTTTACATCATGCAGTGTAGCAGCATGTTCAATAAATTCAGACAGATTAGAGGTAAGCTTAGTAATCCCTCCCTTCTTGGCGGCCCTGAACCGCCGCAATGACTTTATTTTCTCATCCATTCTTAAAAAGTTTACGGTAACTAAAGCTTAAGGAACAACAATATTAATCGTTACTGTAGGCTAACCTATTCTAATCTATTCTAAGCCTAGGCTAACCTACTTACATTGATGACGACAGCAACCAAACAAATTGAAGCATGCAGATCGCGTGCCCCCTGTGAGTTTACAAATGATCAAAGAAAAGGAAAATTACCCTATGTCATATTACTCTACTTTACAATATTTACTTTACTAGGCTAGGCTATATTAAATTTTAACAAATTACAAAAAAAAAAAAGAAGAAGGATCAAGACTCCTCTGAAGGAGGAAAAGCCTCAGCCCTCGTCCTAGTCTTGAGATCTAGCCTATTGCGTCGACTGCTCCTCCTCGGCCCCGTCCTTCTCCTCAAAGAAGGCACGCGCTCTGTCCAGTAGCCTATCTAATACATTCCTGCTCCCTGGCACATCTAACCCAGGCTGAGGTCTGCCTGACAGTGTCCACCCTTGCCCCTGGTCTATAGAACTGCTTAACAAAAAAAAAGCAGGGCACTGCACTGGACGGTCCAGCGGAAAATCCCGGACATAGGCCTAGCCACGGTATAGTAACATAGAAGGTAGACGCACCAAATTCTTGAACTCATATACATAAAGGCTTCTAAAAAGCACTAAACAGACTTCTATTAATTATTTTTATTTTGTGACTTCACGCTCAACCATGGTACCGTCATAATATAAGATATAGTTGTCGGAATAACGTTGATTATTCTATAAGCGAATATTTAGTGAAATATTCGTATACCATCGTTTGTTGACATAGGCTGCGCTATAGTGTTCTCTCTGGCCGTCAGAGGGCACCACCATCCGTTCTTCTCCCCCAACTCACCATTTCGCTTCGTAGAAATCTATGTTCCCTCTAGCTGGCCATATATTTATACAAATCATCTCTCCACATCCCCTAGGCCTTCATACACCCTCACACGCCATCACTGGGTGAAAGTTGATGAGTGTCAGAGGCAAACTACGTGAATTTAAAGGAAGTTAAGCAAGGGATAAACGAGAATCCGTTTAGGCTTAGCTTTTCTCCTGACCGACGAATCGAATATCACCAACACCTTCGAAATATCTCTTCATATAAACTACACATATATCAAATAACAATGCTAACATGTAGCTTGGGTCCTACTACAATAATATTATCGATATCAATCGACATTACTCTACATAGGCCCTATTAGGTAATTAGGTCAACAAAAATATCATCGCATTTCCGCGGTAAAATTTGAAGCGACGTCGGCTATATACTACCTCATAGCCGTATATATATTCTTCAAATGCAAAAAATAACAATTTTAGCAAATAGACTAGGGTCCTGTCACACTATAGGCCTATATGCATATGTTTATCCATGTCACTTTACATTTTCGGTGGAAAACGCAATATACTGATCCTGTTAGAACACCATATTTAGCTTGGGAGACGGTACAAGAGTCATTCAGTGACGTCACGGAGGCCCAAACAAGTGACTGTCGTGGTTCCAATACTACCACCATGCGCCTACCTCCTTATGTTACTATACCGTGGGCCTAGCCTATGCGCCCCTCAACATTTGTCCACTGGATTGCCCAGCTCTACACAAAGGCAGACAAGTCAGGCCTAATAGCCCCCCCAATTCTTATCAATATATAACAGATGGCCCAGTATCCTGGTCACACAGCACCAATTATATCCTGTTTATTATTCCTAGGGGGTAGAGTAGAAACGGATATAAATTAAATGTTTAGACCTGGGAAGATGAAATGGCCTAGGCTATAAATATGATACCGGTTGGCGTTGGACTTACGTGTTAAATTGTATATGTAGGCTATCTGTGGTAGTCCCAGTAATATCTATGAAGTACTTCTAGTATTAAAGGAACTTAGCTGTGATGCAAAGAGTGTAGGTTAGGTGATGGACATGTCGGTAGGTGTAGATCAGTGAAGTTCTGTTATGTGGCAGCAACTGGTGGTTTGTTATGAGCGGGACGAAGTCTCTGTGTGAAGTGTACTGAGATTCCCTCTTATCGTAACAATATAAATATATTTAAGGGTTCTATATCGTCCCCCGTGATTAAATAATAAGGGAAAATAAACTAAGATATAATTGGTGCAACCACAGTAATACTTATCCACAAAGATAAATAAAGTAATGCGTATAACAAAAAGGAACCAGCTGTCGTGAACCCGGGAAATTCAAACTACGGTATATATACCAGCTAGGATTCACGACACCCCTAAGCTGCCACAACTAAAACGTCAAGGCGCCTTAACCCTTTGGCTGCGGCCATTTTTGGGCTATTTAGGGCATATTCAGGCAATCCTGAATGATAAATCAAGCATCTGCATTAATTGAAGTGTATTCTGCCGAAAACTAGGCGAGAATAGCTTCAAAATGACACCAGAACGGGCCCCGTACGTGGTCTGGTTCACCCGCAGTGGTGCCAGTGAAACGCGGGAAATCCGCTATTATGTAACACTCGCTCGCTTGGCTACACTGTTGAGAGACACAGAGAGAGACCCGCGCGAGACACAGGCAACCTCAGTGAGCCGCTCGGTGCTCTGAGGGTCGGAGGTGGGCCCCTCACACTCCCACCCACTGACACTTGATTTTTACGGTTTTTACAGGCTTTTAAAGCCTGGAAATTGCTGTAACTTGCCAGGACGTTCCAGAACGTCACCCGCAGCGAAAAGGTTAACAGCCTCAAGCAAAACGGCCGCTCTCCTAAACACCCACAAACAAAACGGCCCCACTCCTTTACAGTCACAACAAAAACGGCTACAATACAAATGGCCGCAACTAAACAAATATATCAATCTCAAATAATACGCCTTTGCAGTCTGACATTTTCTCCTAAAGGGACTTATTTTCTGTTATCCTTCGACCTTGGGCATGTAGTCCATATCTCCCTATCACACTGGCTTAACGCTTTGTTGTATATGTTTATAAAGGAAGCAGGAGGCAAAGCTACCTGCAACAAGTGTCATCCCCCAAAGTTGAAAGAGTGATAGTCGCTATTTTAAACGCTTGTGTGTGGGTTTGTGTGTGTGTGTGTGTGTGTGTGTGTATCTGTGTGTGTTGGAAAGTGTTGTGTGCTTGTTTAGTGTAGTGAATTGAACAGGAGGAGAAAGTGTTTGTGGAAGCTAGCTGGATTACTCTGTGTAGATAATACACAAACTGAAACAGTGAGGGAAGCCAGACAAATAAAGCAACAGTCCCAGCAACTCCTTATAACATGCTTATGAGGCTTCCCTGGGTACTGCCCTGCTCGATTGGTGTCTACAATCTCCCCATCGTCATTTCCCAATGTTGGCTGAACTCGCTCCTTGGCTTTCATTACTCTAATTTTGGCCTGAATAAATTCCCTCTGTATTATTATTGTTTCGCAATCACTAATAACAAGTCGAGTATATACCATATTATTGCAATTATGATCATTATGACCGATAATACAATGACAAAAAGTGTACATGAATTTAAGGTAACAAATCACGTGTAAGATAATTATGAACAAGAATACACCAGCGAGTGTCAGTTTTAGTAAGTAGCACTGTGGAAACTAATAGTCATAAATTCAAAGTGTAAGACTTGGAGTCCCTCGGACGACGACTTTTAACATTTATAATTCGGGTTATTTTAGTCTAATGCATGGTAGCCTATTATGTTTAAAATAGGTTAAAATATATTGAGTTCATTAAATATATATGTTTCTTGATTCCAGTAGGCTTACAATATTTTAGGATCAAATGTTATTACACTTAGAATTGTTAGGAGGCTGTAGGCACCAGCCGAACAGGGCGGTACTCCCGGGGAGTACGGGGTACCCCGTAAGATGAATATACGCATGCATAATAGCACCGCATGTAGGATATGCAAGCAACCATACCACTGGATTTGCATAGGATTGATACCAATAAATGAGGCGTACAATACAAGAGGGAAGAACCTCCATTTTTGCGATAGTTGTTTCGATATCACATGGCAAGTCATACAGACTGTAGAAAATACAGAAGTACAAGATAGACCGAAATATAGCCAAGACATAGCTACTTTTCACAGAAAATGGGGAACTATTGGGGCCTCAGGGCCCATACTAGTATCACAACCCACACACGCACACCTTCCCATGCAAAAGACCACATTGCCTCCTGCACATCAACACACATCGCCTGCCGAACAACAACCTTTCGCACCCTATAAATCCACAAACCCTTCCGCACATCTCCCCAGACCCAGAAATCCCCCACATTAATCCCATCTATGGCCATTGACCACCCTACTGCTGTTGATCAAATACATTTGCAGGATGAACGTAGGATGCAACAAGCCCCCATATCAGGCTCCCCTTCCACATCGCCTCCCTCCTCACCACTGCCACCTGCCCACCTACAACCGACCCGTAACTCCACCCCCCTGCAGGCCTCACCCACCCATACACCAAGCCCACTATCACCCACAACCACACTTAGCTCACCACATAACCCCTCGCAGCCCCAGCCACACCTACTGGGGTTGTCTACACCAGTGTGCAGATATTATCTGGAAAGAAGATGCTACTTTGGTAAAAAGGGCCAATATAATGGGAAGTCATGTAGATTTGCTCATCCCAAAATTTGCCAACAACATAACCAGTCATGGAAAATGTAGATTTGGTGAAACCTGCAAATACCACCACCCATCCCTTTGCAAGACATCACTTGAGAACAAGACCTGCTACAATATGAAATGCCCAGCTTTTCATATTAAAGGGACTTGGAGATATGCTAGACCTAACACGAATGGTAGCCCAAAAAACTCTCTAGCTATGCAAGGACGAGACAGAGGAAAAAGGCAAGGAGGGAAAGGGCAGACGAAGATGAAGAGACTGAGGGAGATGGAAGAGCACATAGAACACCTCGAGCACCTCCTGGACTCCCAAGAGTGGCAAATACATCCCGAAGACTATTAGGTACACATAGTACTCCAAACAATCCCTCCCCAATCTTGTTTGCAATATCCAAGGCCTAAAAAATAGAACCACGAACAAAGTACCATTTATTAGGGGCCTGCTAGAAGAAGGAAACGCTATATTTGCGGCTCTCACAGAAACTCACATTAAAGATCAGGAAGATAGTGAGGTATGGATTCCTGGTTACAACCTACATAGGGCGGACAGAACGCATAGATCACATGGAGGTGTAGCCTTGTACATCCATGACTCACTGATATGTACTGAATTCCTAAATAACAGTAATGAAGTGATGGAAATACTTGGAGTTAAAATAGAATCCCTAAATTTAGCAGTTATTGTTACATACAGGCCTCCAGACTCATCCCGAGAAGAATTCAAAACCCAGCTCAAGAAAATAAAATCAGAAGTGGAAACCCTGGGAAACCCAACACCAAATATTATATGGCTAGGAGACTTTAACCTACCAAACATTAAATGGAGACAACTAGAAAACCAGTTAGTGGCAAATAACACCGGAGAAGCAAATACTAATACGAGAGAGCTTTTTGAACTTTGCAATTTTTTTAGTCTTACCCAACATATTGCTGAACCCACACAGGAAAACAATATCTTAGACCTGGTCTTCACTAACAACGACTCTCTAGTACACAGCATTAACATATCCGACACAACATACTCAGATCATAAATTAATTGAGATCAAAACAACCTTAGAAAGTGTACATACAACCTCAGAATCGAGAACAAAAACCGGCCCCTTCAGTAAATTTTACTTCAATAACAAAAACATTAGGTGGGAAGAGGTAAATCTAGAAATGGAGGAAATAGACTGGGAAGATTTAATGAATAACCTGACACTAGCAGAATGTCTAGTCTTAATAACAGAAACCATGACCCAAATCTGTAGCCACCATATACCTGCAAGACAAACAAAACGAAGAAGCAAACAAGATCGGGAAAGGAGGAGGCTGTACAGAAGAAGAAAATTACTCGCACAAAGACGCACACATCAAAATCTACAGGATAGGCAAAAGGCCGAAATAGATAGAGAAATTGTGGAAATTGAACAAAGGCTAAGAATATCATATGAACTACAACATATGGAAGAGGAGAGGAAAGCTATTGCAGGTATAAAGGAAAATTCCAAATACTTCTTTTCATACGCCAAACAAAAGGCTAAAACAACATCAAACATCGGCCCACTGAGCAAAGGGGATGGCTCTTTCACATGGGACAAAAAGGAAATGAGCGAACTCTTAAGCAGGCAGTATGAAATGGCATTCAGTGAGCCTGATGAAACAAAAGTCATCAGAGACCAAAATATATTTTTCATGGAAACCTCCCCCACGGAAACCCCTCAGATGCTGGATATTGATTTCGGTCCTAAAGACATAGAAGAGGCCATTTCCAACATGCCATCCCACTCGGCACCAGGCCCGGACTCATGGAATTCGATCCTAATGAAGAAATGTAAGGAAAACCTCTCAAAACCCCTGGCTATAATGTGGAGAAGGAATCTAGACACTGGTGACATACCAGATAGCTTGAACAACGCAATTATTGCCCCACTGCATAAAGGAGGGAGTAAAGCACTACCAAAAAACTACCGCCCGGTAGCTCTAACCTCTCACATCATTAAAGTTTTCGAGCGAGTCCTGCGAAGCAAAATTTCAACATTCATGGAGACAAATGAACTACACAACACCGGTCAACATGGGTTCAGAGCGGGAAGATCATGTCTCTCACAACTTTTGGAACACTATGACAAAATTCTTAAAGCGCTAGAAGAAAAGAAAAACGTGGATGTCATTTACACCGATTTTGCTAAGGCATTTGATAAATGTGACCATGGTATAATAGCCCACAAACTGAAAGCAAAAGGTATAACTGGGAAAATCGGACGGTGGATATACAATTTCCTCGTAAACCGAAAACAATCAGTAGCAGTAAACCAAGTCACATCTGAGCTTTCAGATGTCAAAAGCTCAGTGCCCCAAGGAACAGTGCTAGCGCCCCTTCTGTTCCTCATACTAATTTGCGACATAGATACCAACACCAGACACAGTACGGTGTCGTCTTTTGCTGATGACACAAAATTAAGCAAGATAGTAAACACACAAGAAGACACAGGCCGACTGCAGGAAGACATGAATGTAGTGTTCCAGTGGACCAGGTAAAACAACATGCAATTCAATGAAGAAAAATTCCAATTAATACGGTACAGAGATAATAATGGTGTTAAAGAAGTTACAAATTACTTAACAGAATCTAACCACATAATAGAACGGAAAGACAGTGTGAAAGACCTTGGGGTATTAATGTCTGAAAATATGGGTTTCAAAGTACATAACCAGGTCAAAGTGGCGGCTGCGAAACGTCCAACGGGTTGGATTCTGCGTACTTTTAAAACACGCGGTGAATTACCTATGATAACGCTCTTCAAATCACTAGTGCTACCGCGGGTTGAATACTGTAGCGTATTAACATCCCCATACAAAGCAGGTGAAATAAATGACGTAGAGAGTGTACAAAGAAATTTCACTTCGCATATAAGTTCGATAAAACAGCTACACTATTGGGAGCGTTTAAGAGCACTGAATCTGTACTCACTGGAACGTAAAAGAGAACGTTACCTAATAATATACACGTGGAAAATCGCAGAGGGTTTAGTACCAAACCTACATACTCCGATAGTCATGAAATTCAGTGATAGGAGAGGCTGGGAATGCGAAATCCCCCGGATGAATAACAGGGGTGCTATGGAATCTCTGCGAGAGGGCTGGTTATCACACAGAGGCCCACGTCTCTTCAACAAACTCCCACGGCGAGTAAGAGACATGAGGGACGTCTCGTTAGACAGCTTCAAGAGAGCCCTGGATGTCGAACTGCAAAAGGTGCCAGACGAGCCCATCCTCACAAGGGAGCGAGCTGTCGCTTCAAACAGTCTACTGCACAAATCACCACCCATAACGAGGGGCGTCGCACTCCTTGGTGCCACTAGAAGAGTGGCGAACACATCATAAGGTATCATAAGGTAAGGTAAGGAACTCCTGTTTCACCACCTGGCCTTCCTAGCTGATCCTTTCTGTGCCTCATCAAAATTGAGGGCAACCCCAGCGTGCCATTCAAAACACCTTCTCCTCCTATCAATACATTATATTACAAACACCTTACATACTACACTATCTTTTCTATTACAAAGAAAAGAAAAAAAGGATGACCCGATCACAACCCGCTTCTGAGTCCCCAGGGGTGGGGGTGGGGGGGGGGGGGGGGGGGCAGAAAAACCCCCATCAGTTTGACCTCTGGAAATTACTTCCCTAAATGCCCTGGACCACTACCTAAATTTCTGCAACATTCGTGGCCTTTCCTCTAACTTCTACTCTGTGGAACACCACTTCTCCTCTGCCAACCCTGATCTTCTCTTTCTCACCGTAACTCAGGTGTCTGGGACTACGGCAGCAAACCCTTCTCTGTATCCTCCTACTATCTCTATTCTCATTTTCAAGCCAAAGGTGCGTGTATGTGCGCAACAATCTCACTTTCTCTCGTGTTCCCAACTTAGACTCTTCTGAATTCTCAACTCTCTGGCTAAAGCTTTCTTGTCACTCTCTACCTAAATATTTCTGCGCTGTTTATCTCTCCCCCTAACTCTATTGACTATCCAAAATTCTTTGACTATCTAACTTATAAAGTGGAACACATTCTATCCATCTCTCCTTTCGCAGAAATCTCCATCCTAGGAGATTTCAACGTTCACCACCACCAATGGCTCTCCTCTGTTTCCACTGACCAACCTGGTGAACAAGCTTACATCTTTTCTATCCTAAATGACCTAGAGCAGCTAGTCCAGCAACCTACCCGTATCCCGGATCGCTTCGGAGATCAGCCAAAAATTCTTGACCTATTTCTAACCTCTAACCCTTTTGCTTAATCTATAAATTTGTTCTCTCCTTTGGGCTCTTCCGACCATAAACTAATATCTGTCACCTGTTCTATCTCTCCGGTACGGCCACCTGATTGTCCAACTGGCGGCGCTTGTGGCACTTTCGCGCTGCCGACTGGAAGGCTCTTCGGCAGTACTTCTTTGATTTCCAATGGAATTACTTTTGCTTCCATGGTCGGGGACCCTCGGAGAGTGCTGAACGCATTACCGAGGTAATCCTCTCGGGCATGGAAGCATACATTCCATTTTCTTTTTTTCAGTCTAATGTAAACAAATCTTGGTTTACTAACGCTTGTTCTACTGCTGTCCGCAACAAGGAGGAATTATTCAAATGGTACCGACGCCTTAAAACTCAAGAATCTCATTCTTCCTATGTTTCTGCCCGGAATCAAGCCAAATGTGTTCTTCGACTTGCCAAGCACTCTTTCATCAATAATAAATGCACTGAACTATCGAACTCTATCTCTTCCCAAGCTTTCTGGCATCTAGCCAAAAAGCTCTCCAACAATTTTTCTTCTCGTCTTTTAATTTTCTCTCATTTTCCACTCTGATGGCACAACCATCACTTCTTCCTCTGACAAAGCTGAACTTTTTGCTCAAACTTTTGCTAGAAACTCCACTTTGGATGATTCCGGTGCTATTCCTTCCTCTCCACCCCCCTCTCTCCTATTTGTGCCTAATATCCTAATCTCTTCTAAAGATGTACTTTCTACCCTCTCTGGGCTTAATACTAAGAAGGCGTACGGTCCTGACGGTGTTCCTCCTGTTGTACTCAAAAACTGTGCTTCTGTGTTGACTTCCTGCCTAGGCAAACTATTTCGTCTCTGTCTCTCCTCTAACGTCTTCCCTTCTTGCTGGAAGTTTGCTCTCATTCAACCTGTCCCATAGAAGGGTGACCGCTCTCAACCCTCCAGCTATCGTTCAATTGCTCTCATCTCTTGTATCTCTAAAATTTTTGAAACTATTCTTGCATCCAAATTTCTTAAGCATTTCTCTTCTCATGATTTACTCTTAGATAGCCAGTATGGCTTCCTTAAGGGTCGCTCTACTGGTGATCTTCTTTCATATCTTACTAACTCTTGGTCATCCTCCTTTCGGGTCTTCGGTGAGACCTTTTCTATTGCACTAGACATATCGAAGGCCTTCGATAGAGTCTGGCACAAATCTTTAATTTCTAAACTACCCTCCTTCTGTTTCTATCCCTCCATCTGTGCCTTTGTCTCTAATTTCTTTTCCGGCCGTTCTATAGCTGCATTTGTGGACGGCCATCGCTCACTTCCTCATCCTATCAACTCCGGTGTTCCTCAGGGCTCTGTCCTATCTCCCATTCTCTTTCATTATCTTCTCAACTGTACCTCCAGTCCCATCCATTCATACACAGCCAATTCTACCTTAGACTACTCAATTAGGTTTCCTGAATGCCCCAGCCAGCGATCCCTCCAACTCAAACGTAATGAAGCCATGAAACACTTATCATCTGATCTAACTACTATTTACAATGGGGGCAGAGAAAACCTTGTTACCTTTAATGCTTCCAAAACCCAATTTCTTCATATTACTACCCGTTCGGATCTTCCAGAGGACTATTCCTTACTCATCAACAATACAAATCTCAATCCTTCATCTTCTCTCAATACTCTTGGTGTCTCCTTTTCTTCTGCTCTCACTTGGAAGGACCATATTACCAGTCTTGCTAAGGCAGCCTCCCAGAAGCTGGGCGTGCTCAACTGCTTCAAGGGGTTCCTTACCCCTGCGTAGCTTCTTGCTCTGTACAGGAGCACAATGCGTCCTTGTATTTAGTAATGTTCACATGTGTGGGAAGGATCCTCTCACACCGCACTCCTAGACAAAGTAGAAAGGAAAGCCTTTCGTATCATTAACTCCCGTCCACTCACCAACTCTCTGCAATCTCTCTTCGCCGCAATGTTGCATCTCTCTCGCTATTCTATCACTACTACAATAATCAGTGTTCCTCAGAGATTTCCCAGTGTACACCACCTCCTCTACGTAGGGTATGTAGTACCCGTCTTGCAACATAATCCCACCCCTACTCTGGGCAACTATCCAACCCAGGAGTGAAATGCTATTCTGTCTTACTTCTAAATTCAACTGCTGAGCTCTGGAACTCTCTCCCAGAATCAGTCTTTCCCTCTTCCTATGACTTAAATTGCTTCAAAATCCGTATATCCAGGCATTTTGACTCGAACGTCCCTTGATTTTGGCCCTGTCACTCTTTCAACTCTTGGGGAGGCACTCGCTACAGGCAGTTCTGCCTTTTGTCTCCCTCCCTCACATAGAAAAAGAAAAAAAAACTACCCCAATTTAACGAGCCTAACTATGCTAACCTAACCTTATCCTTTCATAACTTAGCTTATTATATCCTAACTTAATTTTGTTTCTTAACCCGTTGAGCCCCGGCTAGTTATAATATTTTGTTCACCCCTGTCCCAAGCCATTTTCACTTATTTTTTTTTGTTTGCTAAAATGGAAGACAAGGATGAGAAATGAAAAAAAAAACAAAAAAAAATCACCTCTGACATTTTTTTGGGGGGGGGGGGGGGGGGGGGGGGGGGGGGGCCCGGTGGGGGGGTGGGGGGGGGAGCTTCAAAAACATTTGTTGAGCCAAAATGGAAGAGAATGGTGAGAAATGAACACACAAATAAAAAAAAACTCATTTCGGTCATTTGGGGGGTGGGGGGGGGGTTTCAATAGTTCGTCTCCCCCGCATGACCACCCGCCCGGGAGCACTAGGGTAAAAACTGAGTATGGCATTGTACGGCATACATCCTAAGGAGTATCTCACATAAATCTCAAGCCTCTAGCTCCCATACGACCGGAGTAATGAAGGTTCAAAGTGGCGGTAAACTAGGGGTGTAAACTATCCCCACTAAGCTCACCACCACCAGCCGCGCGGCTGTCTCGGCCCGCTCACACCTACTGGCCTGGCTCCCCCACACACTACGGTACCGCCCCCTCCTATTCTCCCGCCATTTCCTACCTTACGAGCCACGTAAGTGTTTTTTATATGTCGGACGCACGTGATGCGTCGCTGGGAGTTGGTGATCAAAGACTGCCGACGCAACACGTGCGACGCTGGGTCTCAACGGGTTAACCTAGATTATCATATCCTACCATATATCCTAAACTACAATATTATTGCATATGATAACCCAAGCCAATCAAAACGTAATATATATAAAATTAACACAATATATACAAATATTTTATTTCACGTCATATAATACCATTCTAAGTAAACAAATAAAACACATAATACTAATAAAATATTTACAAACATATCGCTGCTACGGGAGACTCGGTCCCCGGTTCTAAATATTACAGCCGGTGCCTCCCGCATGAAGCCACCAAAACGATTACTGAACAGTGAACACACAAGAACACAAGAATAAAGGCAATAGAGGATAATGTTACACAGAGTACAAACATAGATTATTCTTATTCACATCTACCTGTAGGTAGAGGTTCAATGTTACATAAGACATGGATAGGTTATATATAGCAGCACGATCGAGGATCCTCTAGGTGTCTCAAGGGGAAGATATAGGCAGGTTCCGACGATCTCTGAAGACTTGGCTGCCTGGTATTCCCTATGACGTCCTGGTCCGTGGTGGTGGTCCTGTCGTGTGACGGTGATAGAAGGCAAGGAAAGACTTCATTGTAGATCTTCTGAAGACTGTAAATGTTAGTGTCTTACATGAAAACGAGCTGTTTCACCAGTGTCTTACACTCTCGTATCATGGGATTAAAGAAAGGAGCCGTTTCACCAGTGTCTTACGCTCTCTCTTACAATCCAGACCTAGACTTCTATGGGAGTCTTTGGAGGAACTTATGTGGTGGAATTTTGGGAATTTACAAGTACGAGCCGTTACACTAGTGTCTTACACTCTCGTATTGTAAGGACTAAGTAGGGAGTTGTTTCACCAGTGTCTTACACCCTCCACTACTAAAGTCCTGACTTAGAGGGATGGCGTTTTACTAGTGTCTTACGCTCTTCCAACCAAGTCTTACTAAGGGGGCAGGTTTAATACAACTAAAGCACGTGGCCAGTGCTGCAGAGTAATTCCTATATCAAGGCAAAGTACTCGATGTTGGGTTGCACCAGTGTGGCCCAACAAGGGTACATGTAAATCCTTGATATCTTCGAGAAAAAGCGTTGAGTAGTTACACCAGTGTCTTACTCCCTCAAGGCACTTTTCTCGGATATAATCCCAAGTCATCCAGATATCTAGCCTGTCAGTACGGTCTAGAATATCGTTCCAACTGAACTGATGATGGTTTTGACTGGAGAGGTCTTACCAGTTTCGCCGTTCCTTCCGGTTGCGCATTTCGGTGTTAGAAGGGCGGTTGTGCTTGGAGGAAGGTCCATGTTGATGGCGGTAGCCCTTCTCAGGATTTGCGCCACGGCGATGATGCGTCGTGGGCAAGATGGGCGCATGGTGATTTTCGTTTTATGGAGGATTTCTTTTCCCTGATATTGGTATTGAACCTCTCTTATTTCCCTGGTGGTGTCAGTGGATAACCTCACTGTTATATCATTTCCTGGGGTCGGGGGGTGAGGAGGCTCTTGTATCCTTTTGCCTTGGCGGCGCGGTGACAGGAGTTGGTTTTGTTTTGGTGCTTCTATCCCCCATCTGGTGCTTCTATCCTCCATCGTGCTTTTATCCCCCATCTCATTCTCCTCTCCGGGGTAGTAGCCACGACCTCGTGGCTGGATTTCAAAGCACCAGACGTCCCCCTGGCGGGTAAACGTGTGACGCCCTTCTAGATACGCCAACCAAGCTGGGGAGCGGGCGTCTGCAGGTCGAGAGGTGTTGACATAGATGGTGAGGTAAGAGGTGATGGGGGTTGGGAGTGTGTGGAGAGGGGGGGGGGGGGGCGTTGTAGAGGGAAAGGGTGATGGGGTCGGAGATAAATGATTTTGGCAGGTTGATAGACATGCTGGATGGATAGGGGCGGAGTTGTGGGGCAAGGCGATGGGATAGCAAAGGGCGGGGAAGAAGGGGAGAAGAGGTAGAGGGTGTGGAAGAAGAAGGTGTGGGGAAAACAGGGATTTGCCTGCGGGTGGGAGAAGGGGTGGTAGGTGAGGATAGTGAGGTGTGAGGGGGTGAGCGTGGAGGTACTGACGAAGTGGCTGGCGAGGATGATGAGGGAGGGGGTCTGCGGGTAGAGAAAGGTTGAGGGCGTCTTGATCTAGGGGGTGGGGTGCTCGAAGGGCGTCGGCTTAGGGCTCAATGTGTGAGTTGGGAGCGAGAGCGAAAAGAATATTTATGGCGAGTGGGAGCTGACGAATGCGGAAGACGTCTAGGAAGGGGGTGAGTGAAGGGGCGTTGATGAGGTTGAATGGAAGGAGGTTGAGGTGGAGGGGGTGAAAATGAGGGTGATACGGGTGGTGAAGGAGGGCGTCTAGAAGGCTGAGATGTTAAGGGTGGGTGAATATGGAACTCACGGCGAGGGCGTTGGCGAGGTAAATCAAGCTGTGGTGTGGTGGTTGTGGTAGGCGTCTCAGGGGGCGTGACCTTGTACCCATCCATAGTCAGAGGACGGTGAATAAACACGTAACAATTCGGGTAAATCCGGGATTGGCTGTGATAATTCACGATAATCTGATGCAGGTTGGGGACCTTGCTGACTTTGTAAGGTCTGATGTACCTCGGGCCCAGCTTGCTGGAGATAGGTAGTTTAGCCACCATAACTTGGTCATCCACGGCGTAAGGGCTCGGGGGGGGGTCTTGAGCTATGTCCTAGCAAACTTGGGCAGTGTGGAGGACATTATATTTTGAGATGGTTCGGCCATATGGAACGTATGGGTAGCAAGAGAATGACTAAGAAGGTGTACGAGAGCGAGGTGGAAGGACAGACAGAGAGAGGTAGACCGCAAGAGAGGTGGAACGATGGAGTGAGGAAGCATATGGGTAAGGCGGTGCTGGTTAGGAGGAAGGGCATCAACTGACTGGAGACAGAGGTGTATGGGGGCGGTTCGTTCGTGGCCACCCCTTTGGGGATCACAGCGTCAGGCAATAGATAGATAGATAGAGGGTCGGTGGAGATGGTGGAGGAGGTTGGTGGTTTGGCTAATTTCCTGAAGGGTAGCAGCAGGGGTGCTACGCCATACAACCTCTCATGGGGGGTGATGCCGTCTTCTCGGGGGTAAGTATTCATCCCCCACTGTATCATTTATAGTTGAGCCGGCCAGTCCTGGGTTTGTAGGGCGACGAGGCGTGTCCGGATCTGGTTATTGATGGTCTTGTGGCTCCTCTCGCAATCTGAGTTCCCTCATGGCCAGTAGGGGGACGACTGTGACACCTTGATGCCATAGAGTTGTGAAAACTGATCCTAAGCTTGGCCAGATAATTTATGGGCGTTGTAGGAGAGTAGTACTGTGGGGAATCCGAAGTTGGCAAATACTTCACTGGCGAGGACTTCTCCTACTGTAGAGGCGCTGTGTTCTTTCACAGGGCAGGCGACCACGAAGCGGGAGTAGACGTCAATGAAAGTTATGACGAATCCCTTGCCTTGTTTAGGGGGAAAAAGGCCCATCACATCCTGGGACAAATCTGCCATGGCTGGATGGCGGTTAGTTTGCCTGCTGGTCCTGGGGTTCTGGTCCTGTCCTTGCCCATGACGCAGGGTCTGCAGGCTTTAGCGACTCTCTTGGCTATGGTGGAAGGGCTGGTTACTTACTTACTTGTTACTTGGTGTGGAGTTTCTCAGCCGCGCTCCGTCACTAGATGTGACGCTCGTCGCAGCTGCCCTTTAAACCATCTAGCACTTGTAGTCTTGTCTCACAGTGCCATCTTCTAAGTCATAACACTCCCTGAACAAATGTGTTTTTAGTGACTTTTTAAAGGCCTTTATGTTCGCACACCTTTTCACATTAACTGGTAGATTATTATAAAGTCTCGGTGCACTCTTTTCGAAGGCCCTAAATCCAAATTCATGATTGCACCGTGGCTCATTCAATTGATGCAGCACGTTGCCATGTCTCAGCATCGTATCAGTGCCAACATTGAAGTCTTCCAATAAGTCTCGCACATATTTCGGCTTTCCAAAGTTCAAAGCTTGATACACTATAACACACAGTTTGAATATGATCCTCGCTTTCACCGGCAGCCAATGCAGGTCAATTAATGCCGGCGTTATACTCGCACGGAATGGTAAACTCTTTATTAATCTTGCTGCTCTATTCATTATAAGTTGTAGTTTTCGTAGCAAGTAATTTGGTAGTCGATAATATAGAGAATTACAATAGTCTAATTTACTAATTACATGATTGTGGATCAACATTTTGGTTGTATTAATATCCAGATATTTTCTCACAAAAGCAATATTCCTCAGATGATAGGCAGAGATTCGCACTGTTTGATTAATCTGGTTTTTAAATGACAGTTCACTATCAACCAAAACTCCCAAATCCTTCACCACACTACTCACAGTCATCACACTATCATTGATATTGAGGCTTTGCACGCCCAGTCTCTCAAGGTTCACCCGTCTGCCTACTAATAGGCATTCAGTTTTATTTTCATTTAATTTCAGTTGCTTTGACTCCATCCACTTCCCAATGTCTTTTAGTAAACCACTAATCTTCTCCTCAACATTCACCACGTCACTTAGTGCCAGATAGAATTGGGTGTCATCCGCAAACAGTTTGAATTTCACTCCATGTTTCATTAATATGCTAGATAGTGCAATTGTATATATACAGAATAGAATTGGTCCAAGAACACTCCCTTGAGGGACGCCCCTCTCTAGATGCTTCATCTCTGAGAATTTATTACTTATTTGCACACAATAAGTTCTGTTAGTAAGGTAACTTTGAAGGTATTCCAGCGCATTACCATCAATACCAATAGCTTTACAGTCTTCTATTAGTAAGCTATGCACCACTGTATCGAACGCGGCACTCAAGTCCAACAAAATTAAGATTCCACACTTCGCGTTGTCCATTTGCACGAGTAAATCATTAATCACAGAGCACATCGTGGTTTCCGTAGAGTAAAGTCTTCTATATGCGGACTGGTTGTCTGGGAGAGCCTTCACTAAACTCAAGTGATCCCATAACTGACCCAGAATTACATTTTCAGTAATTTTTGATAGAAATGTTAAATTGGAAACAGGCCTAAAAGAGCTCAAGCATTGAGAATCAAGGCTCCCTTTAATAATAGGCTTCACAATCACATTCTTTTCAGACGATGGAAATACATTATTTGCAATGCTACAGTTTATTATGTCAACATATATGTCCAGAAAACTGTTAAAATTGTTACTGTGCACTATTTCACGTATCGGTATAGGATCATTACTACAATGGGTAAGTTTTGCTTTCGTAACTATGGATTTAACTGTATTCAGATCCGTCATAGTAAATTCTGTTAACTTAGTCACAGTAGGCTCAGCTACAACAACGTCTTGAGTCTCGACTACTCCAAAATTTCCAACAATGGCATTAATTTTATCACAAAAAAAGTCAGAAAAATCATTCGCCAATGTCATATCCGGAGTCCCTTCTGGTAACTTATTTTTCTTCTTGTTTCCCGTCAAGTTGTCAAGTACCACATACAGCTTATTCATATCAGATCCAGCTTCTTTTGCTTTATTCATATAGTATTCACGTTTTCTAAGCACAATGAGCCTGTTTTCTATATTCCGAGCTCTTTTATAGTTATCTCTTGCCTCTTCGGTTCATAGACGTCTCCATAGCCTCTCATATTTCTTCTTGGCCTTTTTTGCTCTTTGAATATCAGCATTAAACCACGGCGCACTATCAACTACTACTATTTTCTTTTCAATAATGGGGCACATATCTTCGTATTTTTCTCTAGCAATGCTGTTATACAGATTAGTGAAACATGACATACAGTCATCTATTAATTCACCGTGAGCACAGTGTTCTCTTTTCTTAATTAGTATTTCATTCGCAACAGTCGATATTAGTAGTTGTGGCTCAAATTTTCTTTTTGACCTACACTTTATTGTCTTAGATTGTCTAGGTTTACTTACAAACGGCATGTTAAAAGTAACTAGTTTATGGACCGGCGAAATACAACACTCATCTTCAACATACAGCTCATTTATCATATCGCTTTCTCTATTCGTAAAAACCAAGTCTAATGCATGACCACCTCTTGAAGTTGCAGTATGCACTTTATTTATTCTATAAAGATAGTAGCATAGTAATCATTTGGAACATCCACCCACAGATTAAAGTCACCAAAGACGAATGTATTCGTACTAACCATATCAATTGTTTCCAAATATAATCTAAAATCATCAATAAATGTACTGGCACTTAAATTTGGAGGTCATTAAACAACAATAAAAGTACATTTCCAGCCTCCAATCTCACAGCCCACCTGTATATGTTCAAAACTACCGAACCTTGCAGATTTACATATTTTCGTCTTCTTAACCCGGGAACTGCAGGGAGACTCTTAAGAGTTCCCCCGGCGGACTGCGGGGAGACTCTTAAGAGTGAGTGAAAAAAAAAATCAACTTTTGACATCGAATTTTTTTTTTTTTTTTTTTTTTTTTTGTATTTTTTTTTTTTTTTTGGCCCCTGGGCCATGCAAAATCTCAGTCCTCTACCTCCCCTCCTTCCCCACTTTCCTCCTCTCCTTCAGTTATCACCTATTTTCCCTGTTATTCCCTTATTCTGAGGTATATTTTCGTGCTAACATTAGCGAGTTGCAAGCAGGGTGTTGTCATCACTGATGGCAAGCGAGTGCAAGAGAGAGAGAGAGAGTATCGATCGACTGTGTCTCAGTGGCCTTGGGGGAAATTGGCGGGAAAGCAGCTTGCCTCACCCATACATTATACAACTCGCGGGCTATATCTCCGATTTTGACCATCCAAACGCTGTTTTCACTCGTTTTATTGTTGTTTCAGGTTAATACCTTTATAATCAACCCATAATAGGCGCATATGGATAAGTATTAACCCTCCTCTAGCGGGTGCTCTGTGGCCGTTTTGGGCCTTTCTGGGCCGTTCTGACTGCTATATCAACCATCAGTATGAAAGGAACTGTATTGCGCCGAAAACTAGGTGGAAATCGCTACACAATGACGCCACATACAGCTACGTAGCGCTCGTGGAGCACTGACAGTGTTACCTCGAAGATGGAAGTTTAGCTGATTTTGCTACCTTGCTCACTTTTAGCGAACTATTGGTTACACTGTCATCCACACGCGCGGTGGGGGAACTGGAGTTAGTGTGGGCCGGGAGGCCACAGATGTCGGACGTATGGATCATTACTATCCCACCCATTTTCACTCGATTTCCACCCTTTTTTCACCCATTTTTTGCCAGTTTTTTCAACTCGACTTATGTGGTGAGCCGCTTTTTAAGGGTTAATGCTATTAATGGTACAATGAATATTTTAGTGACGGAAACACCTCAAATACGTCAGCACAGGGGGACGTTTCCAATTACCCCCATGCGCACTTGTTAGGTTAAACGTGTTTGTAAGAAAAATTCCCACACCACCACCTCCCTTCCCTCTTCGTGGATTGTGCAAGAAGGTATGCGTTAAAGGAGTCATTTAAAGTATTTTAGCAGTATCGTATTCACTCAGCCATGTTTCAGTTACCGCTAGTACATCATATTATGCCTCATTAATTAAGTCTCGAATTTCAAAGGTTTTATTTCCCACTGATTGAATGTTTATCAGTCCCCCCTTTATCTTTATTTGGTGGTCCAATACACTTGCTGGAATACCTGCAACATCTTGCTTTGTCCCAGGTGGATTCCATTTCCCTCATTGATGATTAGGAAAATGTCTTGGACTGTGTGAGGGTCGACAGCTATGTGGCCTGAATCGGTGTAGAGCTGATCGCCTATCCGATGCAAGTTGTAGAAGACGTCTTTGGGGATCCACATGGGTTTTTATTTTAGTCAGCCATGTGTTAATAGAGTGGGGGCGTCGTTTTCTTTGGGCTGGCCTGGTCGCATTTTCTGTTATGTAGTTGATGGGGTTACTATGCTGTTTATTTCTTTCTTGTTAGGTGGGAGAGGGCGTCGGCGTTTATTTCCAGGGCCTGTAGTGGATCTCGGAGTCTAATTCCTCCAGGGTTTCCTGCCAGCGGACGAGGAGTGCACAGGTAGTCTCCGATCATCGTAATCACTGTAGGGATTGGTGGTCGGTGATTATGTCGACTTTTGTACCCATGAGGAAAGACCGGAAATGGTTCAGGGCCCAGATGACACCTATACATTCTCTTTTGGTGGCAGCATAGTTGTGTTGGGCTGCATTCAGAGTGGCACTGCCGCAGGCAAATATGTGCTCCCGTCATTCCTGTACCTGAGCTAAAACAGCTATCGCGTAGAGGGACACATCCGTATACAGGCGGAACAGTTGAGTGTAGTCCAGGAAGGCAAGTGTAGAGGCTTGTATTAGATGTTGTTTGAGGAAGTCGAAAGCTTGGTCCCTTTCTTTGGTTCATTCAAAAGGCTCGTTCTTCTTAGTGAGTTCGTGAAGAGGGCGCGCAATGGCTGCAAAATTCTTCACGAACCTCCTGTAGTATGTGGCGAGTCCCAGGAACGAACGGACGTCCTTGACAGTGCGAAGAGGTGTTTGAGTTGCGATAGCGGAGAGTTTGTGAAGCTTGGGTGAGATGCCCTCAGCTGAGATGACGTGGCCGAGGAACCCGACGGGGGTACGAGCTACCGAACATTTTGTGGGTTTTAACTAATTGAGTCCGGCTCCTCGTATTCACCCCAGCACCTGCCGTAGTCTTTGCAAGTGTTCTTCCCAGGTCCTACCATACACGATCACATTGTCCAGGTATCCCAGGCAGATCTCCCAGGTGAGGCCTTTGAGGACGGACTCCATCAGGCGTGAGAAGGTGGCAAGCCTTTTGCAGAGACCGAAGGGGAGTACGTAGAACTCGTTCAGGTTTCCCCCACTGGTCGAGAATGCAGTCTTCTGATGGTGTTCTTTTTGGACGGGGCACCTGCCAGTATCCAGCCTGCAGGTCCAGAGTGGTGAACCATCTGGAGCCGTGTAGGGAGTCTAGGGAGTCGTCTATCGTGGGTAAGGGCGTGGCGTCCTTGATTTTTTTTTTTTTTTATGTGAATGAGGGAGACAAAAGGCATAACTGCCTGCAGCGAGTGCCTCCCCCAGATTTGAAAGAGTGACAGGGCCAAAATCAAGGGACGTTCGAGCTAAAATGCCTTGAAACACAGAGTTTGAAGCAATTTATGTCATAGGAAGAGGGAAAGACTGATTCTGGGAGATAGCATTTCACTCTTGGGATGGAGAGTTGCACAGAGTAAGATGAAGGATTGATTTTTGTATTGTTGAAGAATAAGGGAAAGTCCTCTGGAGGTTCCTGACGGGTAGTAAGATGGATAAATTGGGTCTTGGAAGCATTTAATGCAACAAGGTTTTCTCTACCTCAATTGGAAATAGTAGCTATAGATCAGAAGATAAGTGTTTTTTGGCTTCATTACGTTTGTTTTTGAGGGACTGCTGGCTGGGGCGTTCTGGAAAACTAATTGAGTAGTGTAAGGTAGAATCGTCTGCATATACAGTAAATGGATGGGACTGGATGTACAGTTGAGAAGATAATTTATACAAATTAGAAAGAGAATGGGAGATAGGACAGAACCCTGAGGAACACCGGAGTTGATAGGATAAGGAAGTGAGCGATGGCTGTCCACAACAGCAGCTATGGAACGGCCGGAATGGAAATTAGAGACAAAAACACAGATTGAGGGATAGAAACCGAAGGAGGGTAGTTTGGAAATTAAAGATTTGTGCCAGACTCTATCGAAGGCCTTCGATATGTCTAGTGCAACAGAAAAAGTCTCACCGAAGTTCCGAAAGTTGGATGACCAAGAGTTAGTAAGATATGAAAGAAGATCACCAGTAGAGCGACCCTTAAGGAAGCCATACTGGCTATCTGAGAGCAGATTATGAGAAGAGAAATGCTTAAGAAATTTGGAAGCAAGAATAGTTTCAAAGCCTTTAGAGATACAAGAGATGAGAGCAATTGGACGATAGTTGGAGGGTTGAGAGCGGTCACCCTTCTTTGGGACAGGTTGAATGAGAGCAAACTTCCAGCAAGAAGGGAAGACGTTAGATGAGAGACAGAGACGAAAGAGTTTGCCTAGGCAGGGGGTCAGCAGGGTAGCACAGTTCTTGAGTACAACAGGAGGAAGACCATCTGAACCGTACGCCTTCTTAGTATTAAACCCAGAGAGGGTAGAAAGTACATCTTTAGAAGAGATTAGGATATTAGGCAAACATAGGAGAGAGGGGGTGGAGAGGAAGGAATAGCACCGGAATCATCCAAGGTGGAGTTTCTAGCAAAAGTTTGAGTGAAGAGTTCAGCGCTGTCAGAGGAAGAAGTGCTGGTTGTGCTATCAGCGTGGAAAATGGGAGGGAAAGACGAGGAAGAAAAATTGTTGGAGAGGTTTTTGGCTAGATGCCAGAAAGCTTGGGAAGAGCTAGTGTTGGATAGTCCAGTGCATTTATTATTGATGAACGAGTGCTTGGCAAGTCAAAGAACAGATTTGGCTTGATTCTGGGCAGAAACATAGGAAGAATGAGATTCTTGAGTTTTAAGGTGTCGGTACCGTTTGAATGCTTCCTCCTTGTTGTGGACAGCAGTAGAACAAGCGTGAGTAAACCAAGATTTTTTTGCATTAGACTGAGAGAAAGAAAATGGAATGTACGCTTCCATGCCTGAGAGGATTACCTCAGTAATGCGTTCAGCACTCTCTAAGGGTCCTCGGCCACGGAAGCAGAAGTCATTCCATGGGAAATCAGAGATGTACTGCTGGAGAGCCTCCTAGTCGGCAGCGCCAAAGTGCCACAAGCGCCGCCGGCTGGGAGGATCAGGTGGCCATACTGAAGAGATAGGACAGGTGACGGAGATAAGTCTATGGTTGGAGGAGCCCAAAGGAGAGAAAAGATTGACAGTATAAGAAGAAGGGTTAGAAGTCAAAAATAAGTCAAGAATATTGAGCCAATCCCCGAAGCGATCCGGAATACGGGTGGGATGCTGGACCAGCTGCTCTAGGTCATTTATGATAGAAAAGACATTGGCTTGTTCACCAAGATGGTCAGTAGTGTGAGAGGAGAGCCATTAGCGGTGGTGAACATTGAAATCTCCTAAGATGGAGATTTCAGAGAAGGGAGAGATGGATAGAATGTGTTCCACTTTAGAGTTTAGATAGTCAAAGAATTTGAGAAAGTCAGTAGAGTTAAGGGAAAGATAGACAGCACAGAAATATTTAGTATGAGAATGACAGGATAGTTTGAGCCATAATGTTGAGAATTCAGAGGAGTTCAAATCGGGAACACGGGAGCAAGTGAGTGGCGTCGCTAAAGCTGGAATGTGCATGGCCTGAGTTGTGACTGCTGGGGCCACTATGGTGATGGAGGCAGGTGCGTGTGGTCTCTGTGGTTTGGCACAGGTGGTGGTTGTCTTGGTAGGTGGGCAGTGGCTTGGCATTGTAGAGGCGGTAGTGGGGGGCCTTTCCTGTCAGCATTCGAGCTCGGCTTGTCTTTTGAGTATTTCCGCTGAGCCCTGTTCCTTGGGGTGTTTTTAGGAGTTACAGGGAGCTGGAATTGTTTTTTCTTTGAAAATGTGAGGCATCATTGACCACAGTCTAATTGTGCTTGCAGGTTCTGCAACACGTTCAACCCCATGTAGCCGTCATAATGCGTGCATTCCGAGTAGAATACTACGAAGGGGTGGTGGCAGGAGGCTTCTGGGTAGGTGTGTGTCGCCAGCACTGATGAGATTAGTGGTGGTGGCGTTCAACATTCCAAATCTACGGCGGTGTTGGTCGTAAAAATGGTTGAACAGGCAGGATATAGCAGCTCCAGTATCTATCAGGAGACGTACTGGTACCCCTTCAAGTTTTGCAAGGTAGATCAGAGGTGGTTTGATTAGCGTGGAATCCCCTGCCAAAGCCATGATGGGCGGGGGAACCTTAAAAAACCTGAAGGAGATCTTCTTCCTCTTCCTGTTCTTCCGGATTCTCCTCAATGGCCTGGATTGAGGTGGGGGCTTCTGGGGAGTAGGCTACTCTTCCTCTGAATCGTTGTCCTCAATTTCCAGCATCCGAGATTCTTCATCTGCGGCAAATACTCTGGAAGCCTGCCATTGTGTTGCTGCTTTGCATGATCCCTTATGTAGTGTAAGGGGCAGGTGGTGTTGCAAGCACTGAAGTCAAACGGGTTGATCAGTATCAGGGGCCTGTTCCGGAATCTGGGAGTGGTGGTGTTCGTGGGTCGGCCTCAATTGATGGGGTTAGTGGGCGGAGGAACCCTGTTTGGGGCGTGGCTTGGTGGATACACCCTGTTACAGGATTGTGAGTTCTGGAGTGGTGGTTATCATGACCCATAGCTGTGTGAGGGTCCTGGCCTTCGTCCTCCTTGAGGGTGGGTGGGTAACCTTTTCATAGCTCCAATTGTTGAGGTCTTGTGTTTGGTGGCCAGGAGCTTCCTGATGGTGATGATGTCTCAGTCGTAGCCTACAGGGTCATGGATGGTGAAGTGCTCTCTGATGAAGTTGGGGAGCACTCGCAACAGGGTGTTAAAGATGTGCTGTTGCTGCTCCATGTTGTTTTGGAGAGGGTATGCAGACCTGACATGTTGTGCCAGGAGTCCGAGGGTGGTGTTTAAATCTCCTAAGTAGGTTATGTCATCTATTTTACTCAGGGCGACGACAGAGCCCAAGGGGTGTTGACCGGCATCAATTACAATCTGCCGGAATTGTACCCAGGTGAGATCAGGGGTAATGTGTCCGGCTACCAGGGACACGGCCTTTCCCAGGTGAGTTAACAGAACAACAATTCGTTCTCTGTCTGTTTGATACGCCAGGCTGAGCACTGGGTTGACCATATCCATTATGTCCTGATGTCATCCGTGTCTGCCTCATACTTAGGTATGGGAATGTAAGATCGATTAGTCATGATGACTTATGTTAAAAAACACTCTATTTCCTTTGATTTTGTGCCTAATGGCCTTTTCCTCCCGAATCAAGAACCACCGTCTGCTGCCAATGTTATACCAGGTTTTTACTGGGGTTGTAATGCCTTTATAGTTAGGTTCTTACTTGACTGGGGAAGATGAGAACACACATGAACACAAGCACAAAGGCAATAGAGGATAATATAACAGAGTACAAACATAGAGTATTCTTATTCTCACAAATCATATAGGTAGAGGTACAATGTTTTTTTTTTTTTTTTTTTTTTTTTTTTTTTTTTTAAGAGACAATGAACGGAGGAAGGAAAAACACAGATAAAACAAAAAGGTCCATGTGCCTAAAGGCATCCTCCATTCATAAAATGTTTGTAACAACTGGATTTAAACATTTGTAGATTGTAAGTTTGTGGAAAGCAATTCGAGGGAAGTGAATTCCAAAGAGTAGTAGCTCTGGGGATAAATGAATTCTGATAAGCAGAAGTTCTGCATTGTGGAGGAGAAAGTGTAAATTCATGGGCGCTCTCAGCTGCCCTAGTTCTACGGGGAAAGATGTGGAGAGGCGGCACAATTGAAGCAAGTTCCTCGGAACAATTGCTGTGAAAATATCTGTAGAATAATGCAAGGGATGCAACGTTTCTTCGTATGGATAATGTAGGAAGGTCCTGTGTGATTGCAGGGTTATTGATTAATCTAATAGCTTTATTTTGAATTTTGTCCAACTGCCTCAATGCAACCACTCCACTTCCACCCCACAGAGGTGAACAGTAATCCATCTGAGAACGCACATGACTTTTATATATCACGGCCAACTGCTCGTCAGTGAAGAATTCTCGAACTCTGTACAGGAGTCCCAGTTTTTTAGAGGCATTCTTAGCAATGCTTCTAACATAATGTGTCCAGCTCAAGTTAGTAGTTAATGTTACACCGAGAATGTCAATACTAGGGGAAGTGGGAATATTTACATCATTAAAAAATATATGGGAGTCAGTGAGATTCTGTCGGTTAGAAAATTGAATGTATTTGGTTTTCTGTGCATTAAAGGAAACTAGATTCTTTTGTCCCCATTCATTAATTCTAGAAAGGTCCTGGTTCAGAGAAATTGCAGTGTTTATTTTTGAATTTATAAGATCGGGTTGGGTGAAAGAATTGGTAAATGTGAAGGAACTGTGGAGTGTTGAGTCATCTGCGTAGGAATGTATTGGATTATGAGTGGTAGATATGAGATCATTGATATGAATGAGGAACAAAATTGGGGCCAAAACTGATCCCTGGGGAACACCAGCATTTATTGAGTGAAATTGAGAATAAAGGCCATCTACCATTACACATATTTTTCTGTTATGAAGATAAGAAGAAATTAGTGGAACTAATGATGCAAGGCCGTAGTGTGACATCTTCGACAATAAGGATTGATGCCAGACTCTATCAAATGCCTTTGATATATCCAGTGCTATTGTATGTGTTTCACCATGTTGTTCTGTAGCTTGGTTGATTTGATGCGTAAGAAAGCAAAGCATGTCTGCAGTTGATCGACATCGTCTAAAACCATAATGCCTATCACTGATTAATTTATTATTCTCAAGATGCTTAATTATGTGATTATTTAATATAATTTCAAAAACTTTACCAAGAGTGGAAGTTATAGCTATTGGTCTGTAGTTTGATGGATCTGAAGAGGCACCTTTTTTAGGAACTGGATGGATGTTTGCTTCTTTCCAGGGTACTGGGAAGCATGAGGTATGAGTACACAGACGGAAAATTTTTGCCAATACAGGAACAACATAAGACAAGGATAGGTTGTTGTTGTTGTTGTTCCCTAAGCTGCCTGGCCGAACAGCCCCGAGACAAGGATAGGTTATATACAGCAGCACGATCGAGGATCCTCTAGGTGTCTCAAGGGGAAGATATAGGCAGGTTCCGACGATCTCTGAAAACGTGGCTGCCTGGTATTCCCTACAATGTCCTGGTCCTTGGTGGTGGTCCTGTCATGTGACGGTGACAGAAGGCAGGGGAAGACTTTATTGTAGATCTTCTGAAGACTGTAGATGTTAGGGTCTTACATGAAAGCGAGCCGTTTCACCAGTGTCTTACGCTCACGTATCATGGGATTAAATTAAGGAGCCGTTTCACCAGTGTCTTATGCTCTCTCTTACAATATAGACCTAGACTTCTATGGGAGTCTGTGGAGGAACTTATATGTTGGAATTTTGGGATTTTACGAGTACAAGCCGTTACACCAGTGTCTTACGCTCTCGTATCGTAAGGACTAAGTAGGGAGTTGTTTGACCAGTGTCTTACACCCTCCACTACTAAAGTCCTGACCTAGAGGGAAGCCGTTTCACCAGTGTCTTACGCTCTTCCAACCAAGTCTTACTGAGGGGGCAGGTTTACTACAACTTAAGAGCGTGGCTAGTGGTGCATACTCGAGTTATAGTTATTCCTATATCAAAGCAAAGTGCTCGATGTTGCACCAGTGTGGCCCAACAAGGATACGTATAAATCCTTGATATCTTCGAGAAAAGGCGTTGAGTAGTTACACCAGTGTCTTACTCCTTCAAGGCACTTTTCTCGGATGTAATCCCAAGTCTTCCAGATATCTAGCCTTTCAGTACGGTCTAGAGTATCGTTCCAACTGTACTGATGATGGTATTGGCTGGATAGGTCTTACCAGTTTCGCCGTTCTTTCCGGTTGCGCATCTCGGTGTTAGAAGGGCGGTTGTGCTTGGAGGAAGGTCCTGTCAATGGTAGTAGCCTTTCTTAGGATTCGCGCCACGGCGGTGGCACGTCTCCGGGCAAGATGGGCGCGTGGTGGTTTGGGTTTTATGAAGGATTTATTTCCCTGATATTGATATTGATCCTCTCTTTTTACCCTGGTGGTGTCAGTGGATAACCTCACTGTTATGTCCTTTCCTGGGGTCAGTGGAAGTGGCGAGGTGATGCCGGCAACCTAGGCCTGACGTGGTGAGGAGGCTCTTCTGTCCTCTTGCCTTGGCGGATGCCGGGCGGTGACGGGAGTTGTTTTTGTCTTGGTGCTTCCATCCCCCATCTCAAAACTGGTCTAATAGGTGGTGACGAAACGGGTTGGTGATGAAACATTCTGTAGGGATGCAGAATTAGAGGCGAGATCGGGGTTTAGTGAGGGAGGAATGGAAACTAAAGGACAATATTAATATAGCTAACCTTCCCTTAGTTGAAACTACTATGAAAAAGTATACCGGTACTTTGGAATATAAAACCGCATTATACAGTGTTATGCCAGGGTTTTTACCGGGTTTGTATTGGTATTTAGTAGGTTCTACTCGACTGGAGAAGTCAAAATCATACAACACATGCACAGAAGGAGTAAAGGGTAAAATATAACACTGAGTACATCTCGTTAACAACTTTGATTAATAATTCACTAGGTAGACCAACTATATATATATGAGCCTAGCATGGACGAGGATCCACGAAGGAATTAGGAATATACTTTTCTCTCTCTCTTCTACTATGCATTATACACCTTAAGTCACTGGTGTAAGATATACTTTACATTGATACTCTTTTATACTTTATCTCATCTCTCATAATGATTATAAGAGATAAACTTAGGTTTCTCAGCGTATTCAGGGTTTATCACTTTTATCATATAATATAGAAATAGCATAAGACACCGGGTCACACTGGTGTAAGAATGAACAGAGTCGGGATACTCTATTCTCTAAGTATTACACTGGGGTTGCACTGGTGTAGAAATAAACCAGAGTCCTATGAGTGGCTCTATTTTCCTAAGTATTACACCGGGGTCGCACTGGTGTATAAGTTAAAGACATTTTAAGTAACACTCCTAATATAGCACTTTGAAGGGCTGGAGTGATGAGCACAGTCTGAGTAGAGATGAGAGTGGTTAAGTCCGGTCGTCTAGTTTCCGTCGATTAGCTTAGGTGGTCCTGCCGTGTGGATGGTGTGGATTGGGATACAGATGGACTAGTTGGTTTTGGGTCTTGAATGGTAGCTCCTTTATGTCATGACATAGGGTACATAACGCGAGCTTGAACGAGGACATGTCCTGAGTTACTAGTGCTCGTCTATCCTGACCTTTATACTAGTCGGTGGTGAAGTTCTGTTCCAGTACTCTTGACTTAGGGTCTATAATACACTGTCGCTAGTGTCATGACACAGTGACAAGGTATCGGGATAACGCGAGGAGATAGTAAGATCATGAACTTACTAATTTCACTCGATCTGCCACTGACCGTTTTAAGAGTGTTCAAAGAACCCAAGTTCGGTGTTTAACCCTTTGGCTGCGGCTATGTTTGGGCTATTTAGGGCATATTCAGGCACTCCTGAATGATAAATCAAGCATCTGCATTAAATGAAGTGTATTCTGCCAAAAACTAGATGAAAATAGCTTCAAAATTACACCAGAACGGACCCTGTATGTGGTCTGGTTCACCTGCAGTGGTCCCAGTGAAACGCGGGAACCCCGCTATTATGTAACACTCGCTCGCTTGGCTACACTGGTGAGAGAGACAGAGAGAGACCCGCGCGAGACACAGCCTAGCTCAGTGAGCCACTCGGTGCTCTGAGGGTCGGAGGTGGGCCCCTCACGCTCTCGCCCACTGACACTCGATTTTTACGTGTTTTACAGGCTTTTAAAGCCTGGAAATTGCTGTAACTTGCCAAAACATTCCAAAACATCACCCGCAGCGAAAGGGTTAAGCCTTTTTACTGCATATGTCTTTTACCATGATGTTAGACAGATGCAGTGTGGACTTCTTTATGTAGAGTGCCATTATTGAGATGGTATCTCACAAAGCCCAAACTATTAGAATTACATTTACCATGGCAAGTATCTTTCTATAGTTAAGAGTGCGGTTTTTGGCAAAAGAAGTAAGGTGGGGACATGTCCTTGCAGTTATGCTTCTAATGCCAAGGTGCAGCCTATTAGAGATCTTAATATTAAGCACTATACCATGGCATGTGATAATAATTCCTTAATAGGGAAAAGAACTTCTCAGACCTTGAAAGATATTCACCATGGTTTCAATCTTTACTTGAATGGGAGGTTTAAATTTAGAACTTGATAGCTTACATGTAAGTAAATCAAGCCCTAGAATAACTTGCTTTACCTTGGTTTTCGTCGGGGTAGTGACGACTTTGGCTGCTATGTCCCAGGTCAAGTGTGCGGAGGTCAGAAGGTCGTAAGTATAGGGGGGCGTTTTCTGGGGGGTTTAAGTAGACCCCCTAGAAGTTCGCAGGCTGGTGGGTAGGCCTCTGCACGGAAGAACGGCGCAACTGCTCCTTTGTTTTGTGTCTGTGTTGGTCCTTCTGTTCCTGACTGTACACTATCATTTTCTTTGGAGCCTCGTTGTTGTTGATGGTGCTCTGAATTATCTTGCCTGGTGTGGGTGGTAGAGGAGGATTTATGGTGGCAATCTTTAACCTGGGTATCTTATATAGTAATGAAGATGATTTCAGGTAGAGCCAGATTTAACTAGATATTGACTGGATTACTCGTTATTGAGCTGCTGCTTTATAATTAATAAAATATATAAATATTTAGTGGAAGTGTTAATCATGCAAGGACTAATATATTTAATCTTTAAAATCTATCTATCTATATACTCTGGCACATACCCCATTTTTAGGTGGTGGTGGCCGACTCGAGACAGAGCCCGAACAGGGACGAAAACAAAAAAAACATACGCACACACAATTCACACACATATTACATTCTTAACGCCAAAGACACGTGATTAATATGATATAAATTATTCCTTATTGTGAAGTGCCTGCGTGGCGTGTAGTGTATGACAGAGGTTTGGAGGGTTAGTAGGAGTGTATGAAAGCACTCTTTGGCGTCCTTTCCCTGCATCTTCCAACATCACCACCACAATCTTTAACACTTTCTGTACTGGTAACTTGAATCCTTCCTAATTACAGCGGAACATTTGACAATAATTGTATCTGTTATATTGATGTTTATAAGGCGTGCTTACAATTAGGTTGACCTATTGACTACGATACATCATACATCTTACCTTAGCTGAAAAAGACCGTCTTGTCTGATAACAAAAATAAAAGAAAAAAAGTCAATGAACCGAAATAATAACTGGATATTTCTATTTAGCCTTTTGACTACGAGAACTATTTTTAATAACAAATAACAAACTAGTGATAACAGAAAAACAAACAATGTATCATCGTTCTAAATTGCCTAATGCCTATGTTTATTATATGTGTTATTATATTACCTACGGTAGCCTAACATAGCCTAATACAAGTTAATCGAATATACAGTATAATAACTAAACTCAAAATATTGGTAACTTATCTTATCCTATTTTTTCCAAACCTGATCTAACCTAACCCAAACAAGACTAACCTGCACTAATCTAACCTAACTTTGTTTAAGCAATTACTGTATATCCTGTAATAGTCTACCTATGCCTAACCTACATTATTAATATCATTGTAATACCATTGAAGTATAAATACAAAATATATTATTATGGTAAGAATTTGAATGCACAACACCCGAGCATCCAATAGGTGCGTTCACAGAAGCCATATGCCCAACATGATCTTGTCCGATTCGTTTGAATGAAAGCTATACTGTATATGGACCATAGAGAACAATGGACAAATCTTGCCCGGGCAGGCCTGAACAATGCAATTTAAAATCCTTACTAATTCTACGTTTTGATCTTGGATGGCACCATTTAACAAATGTAAGCTTTTCAATGAGCTCAACAACCATATGTGTCTTATTTCAAGCCATTTGTCACGTGACTCAAACACAAAATTTGCATCTGTGAAGGCGCTGACTAAGCAGTGACGTTGATTCCAGTGTTCACTCACTACAATTGCCGAGATTTTGTCCATAGACATAATGTCTTAGGAGAAATAGTGTTATACTACGTTTTCAAGTAACGTGATATTATTCTGATTGCTATTCCTGGACTGGAAATGTGCAGATATCTCCAACAAAGGTACCTCTCCACTGGGTGAGGACTGGCCTTATTTCCCCAAATCACCACACAAATAACAGACAATAGACATAAAACACAAGGAAAGATTACAATGGTTTTTATTCTTAACTGCTAGGGTACACAACATCAAAGTAAGTCTTAATAATGGGTAATAGCCTTATTTATAAATAATAGTTATACAAGATACACAATAAACAATACGTCTGAATATTAGATACGTCCATATGTTATGGCAGAGTATGCTCCCGAATAATTCAGATAAGATAATATATATATACAATAATAATAATAGTGACAATATAATATTATGTATACTTCTCAAGATAAACATATGAAGGACACACTGAAGGTGTTGAATATAATAATAATTCAACAAGAATTCTAAGTGAACTTAAAGTCTGCATAGACTAAACAGTTAATACAAGTATGAAAGTTACTTCATAAATTATGACAAGCAGTCTAGATCAAGTGACTGTAAAGCATTTAACTGTGACGAGACCACTATTTTGATATGAACCCGAATGATAAGGAACGAATAAACTCAGATCTGCGACAAGTGTTCTTGATGTCGTGTAGGCGTATGTATATGTAATAGGTGATCTTATATATATATCTCCTAAGCGAGGAACTCAGGAGAATGAATTCGAGGAAGTATGTATTATAGATCCCCGGTGAAGGATAGGTATGGATTGTTTTCCAACAAACGGGACAACGAGAGCAAATCAAGAAGGGAAAGGTAAAGCCTACTTCAAGTCTTACGTTGCACTTGGTAGAATCTTGGCTTATCTGGGTCTAGACCCTCACTATAAACACTGTTACCACTACGAAACTTAGAAAGGCACTTAACCCCTCCAATCCCAGCGACGTATATATCCGTCAGTAGATAAGTAACTCCCCACTCCCAGCGATGTATATATCCGTCAGTAATGTACTTTCCTTGTAACTGCCTGTACAACCCTGTACCAGTTACAACGACCTTTTGAACACTGCTCCCGTGTTGGCAACACTTCTCAGCTTATATGAGACCCACTGAAGGGTGACAGAGCCAGTTTTGCTTCATCTTTGGAGGTGGATAGGTGATCTCTCCTGCCATTTTTGCCACATTGCTTGGGACTGCTGGGGACTTTTATTACTGTATCCTACATTACAGTATGGGTTAAAGGAGTTTGTAGAGGAGAGCACTGGGAGAACGATTTTAGCACTGAATTGAAGTTATGTCAAAGGCAGTATAATGTTCGGAGTTACACTTCTATGACAGGGATTCAAGGCACTTAGTTCCCTCTCGCACTCAAGGGCTTGGTTCTGGCCAGAATAACTTTCATAATCGTTTGGCTATGTTACTCCTCCTTCTCGGTTTCTTGCTCGTCCTCCTACACTCACTCACGCTGGACCTGAGGGATATAGATAAAGTTTACCCTACTTAAGGACTGACCAACATCTTTCCAGGAGTAGGAGGTAAGTTTGTTTGCTTAGTGGTGACTCGTGAATTATCACACAACTGTTGATCTTCGTCGTTAGCAGCAGACAAAATTGAACAAGAGCAAGACAATTCCGCAAGTCTGGGGGTGTTCCTTTTATATGCGCTGTGTTGAGGACTAACTCTGGCCTGAGTGGTGTTGGGTTGATTCACTCTCACAACACAAAGTCCCTTAAGAGGTATTACAGACCTTGGGGGGTTGCAATAGGTCTTGGACTTATCAGTTACTTCTAATTTGTCAAATATGTCAATTTCTCACCCGGCATGATAACCTAGTTGCTTCAACTGTCCTCTACCTTCAACACAATAATTGGGTGGCTTCGGATGTCTAAATTGACTATTACGACAAGCTTTAGAATTTGTAACTCAACTTTCTTTCCTAGGATTACTTGACAAGGATCCAAAAATAGGATGCAAACCAGCAGGCTGAATGCTTGCTGATGGGTTGGTCAGCATGATTAGTGTCTCTTCTTTCTGAGGTGTCCTGTGCACGGGCTCCCCAGTTATCAAGGGCACGGTAGGTCGTCTGATTTGTTTTGACAAGATGCACTGGTTGCAGCTGGTACTTCTTGTAGGTTGAGTAGTTGTGCAGGCGGCAGAACTGGGTTGGTGTCTGAGAAAAGTGAGGGTTTGTAGATATTAGGGGTAGAAGTGGGTTGCACTTTCCTCAAGTCTGGCATGTTATTTCTACCTCGTTGATTTGGAAGATTAGGCGTTGCAGCTGTTGCTAGGAATTTTTCCCCGATGCACACCATAGGGTCATTGATGTATTTGATGTTTTGGCTGTGCATATGTGCACAACAAACTCACTTGCTCTCGTGTTCCCGATTTCGACTCCTCTGAATTCTCAACTTTATGGCTCAAATTTTCCTGTCATTCTCTTTCTAAATATTTCTGTGCTGTCTATTTTTCCCGTAACTCTACGAACTTTTCCAAATTCGTTGACTATCTAAACTCTACAGTGGAACACATTCTATCCATTTCTCCTTTCTCAGAAATCTCCATCTTAGGAGATTTCAACGTTCACCACCGCCAATGGCTCTCCTCTTACACTACTGATCCACCTGGTGAACAAGCCTACATCTTTTCTATCCTAAATGACCTAGAGCAGTTAGTTCAGCAACCCACCAGTATCCCGGATCGCATCGGAGATCGGCCCAACATTCTTGACTTGTTTCTAACTTCTAACCCTTCTTCTTATACTGTCGATCTTTTCTCTCCTTTGGGCTCCTTCGACCATAAACTTATCTCTGTCAACTGTCCTATCTCTCCACTATGGCCACCCGATCCTCCTAGCCGGCGGCGCTTGTGTCACTTTGGCACTGCCGACTGGGACGCTCTCCGGCAGTACTTCTTTGATTTCCCATGGAATTATTTCTGCTTCCGTGGCCGGGGACCCTCGGAGAGTGCTGAACGCATAACCGAGGTAATCCTCTCGGGCATGGAACCATACATTCCATTCTCTTTCTCTCAGACTAATGCTAAAAAATCTTGATTTACTCACGTCTGTTCTACTGCTGTCCGCAATAAGGAGGAAGCATTCAAACGGTACCGACGCCTTAAAACTCAATGCTCTCATTCTTCCTATGTTTCTGGCCGGAATCAAGCCAAATCTGTTCTTCGACTTGCCACTCTTTCATCAATAATAAATGCACTGAACTATCCAACTCTAGCTCTTCCCAAGCTTTCTGGCATCTAGCTAAAAACCTCTCCAACAATTTCTCTTCCTTGTCTTTCCCTCCCCTTTCCCACTCTGATGGCACAACCATCACTTCTTCCTCTGACAAAGCTAAACTCTTTGCTCAAACTTTTGCTAGAAACTCCACCTTGGATGATTCCGGTGCTATTCCTCCCTCTCCACCCTCCTCTCTCTTACTTATGCCTAATATCCTAATCTCTTCTAAAGATGTACTTTCTACCCTCTCCGGGCTTAATACTAATAAGGCGTACGGTCCGGACGGTGTTCCTCCTGTTGTTCTCAAAAACTGTGCTTCCGTGCTGACTCCCTGCCTAGGCAAACTCTTTAGTCTCTGTCTATCCTCTAACGTCTTCCCTTCATGCTGGAAATTTGCTCACATTCAACCTGTCCCAAAGAAGGGTGACCGCTCTCAACCCTCCAACTATCGTCCAATTGCTCTCATCTCTTGTCTTTCTAAAGTTTTTGAAACTATTCTTGCTTCCAAATTTCTTAAGCATTTCTCTTATCATAATCTGCTCTCAGATCACCAGTATGGCTTCCTTAAGGGTCGCTCTACTGGTGATCTTCTTTCATATCTTACTAACTCTTGGTCACCCTCCTTTCGGAACTTCGGTGAGACTTTTTCTATTGTACTAGACATATCGAAAGCCTTCGATAGAGTCTGGCACAAATCTTTAATTTTTAAACTACCCTCCTTCGGTTTTTATCCCTCCATCTGTGCCTTTGTCTCTAATTTCCTTTCTGGCCGTTCCATAGCCGCGGTTGTGGACGGCCATCATTCACTTCCTCATCCTATAAACTCCGGTGTTCCTCAGGGCTCTGTCCTATCTCCTATTCTCTTTCTAATTTTCATAAATGATCTCCTCAACTGTACCTCAATTCCCATCCATTCATACGCAGGCGACTCAACCTTACACTACTCCACTAGTTTTTCAGAACGCCCCAGCCAGCAATCCCTCAACGACAAACGTAATGAAGCCATAGAACTCTTAAATTCTGATCTAAATACTATCTCCAATTGGGGCAGAGAAAACCTTGTTACCTTTAATGCTTCCAAAACCCAATTTCTCCATCTATCTACCTGTAAGGAACTCCCAGCAGACTATCCCTTATTCTTCAACAATACAAAAATCAATCCTTCATCTTCTCTCAATATTCTTGGTGTCTCTTTTTCTTCTGCTCTCAGTTGGAAAGGACCATATTACCAGTCTTGCTAAGGCAGCCTCCCAGAAGATGGGTGTGCTCAACTGCCTTAGGGGGTTCTTTTCCCCTGAACAGCTTCTTGCTCTGTACAGGGGCATAGTGCGTCCTTGTATTGAGTATTGTTCACATGTGGGGAGGTTCCTCTCACACCGCTCTCCTAGACAAAGTTGAAAGGAAGGCCTTTCGTATCATTAAAGCCCGTCCACTCACCAACTCTCTGCAATCTCTCTCTCTCCGCCACAATGTTGCATCTCTCTCGCTATTCTATCGCTACTATAATAATCAGTGTTCCTCAGAGCTTTCCCAGTGTTTACCACCTCCTTTACGTAGGGCACGTGGTACCCGTCTTGCAACTCAATCCCACCCCTACTCTGTGCAACTCTCCAACCCGAGAGTGAAACGTTACTCTGTCTTTCTTCTATTCAACAGCTGAGCTCTGGAACTCTCTCCCAGAATCAGTCTTTCCCTATTCCTATGACTTAAATTGCTTCAAACTCCGTGTGTCCAGGCATTTTGGCTCGAGCGTCCCTTGATTTTGGCCCTGTCACTCTTTCAACTATGGGGGAGGCACTCGCTATAGGCAGTTCTGCCTTTTGCCTCCCTCAATCACATAGATTTTTGTTTTTTTTTGGCTTGTCTAGGCTTGCCAGTTTGAAGGGGAATCGTTGATTCGTCTGAGGTGGCTAGGTCCACGTGGGTGCTACTTTTTCGCAATTTTAAGGATGAATGAGGTAATAGATCAGGTTCTCTGTTGGTTCTGCTGGTGCACGTTTCTGGTCTGGTGGTGTGGCCGGAATATGAGGTAGCTTGGGCTGGTGCAAGGTTCATAGCAGTGATATGAAGGCTGTTGCGGGTGGCGATGCTCATGTTCTCGGTCAGTTTAGAATAGTCCTTCCCATTTGGTGCGTTCTCTCTCGAGGGGTTGCGTGGTACGTTTTCTATTAGGCGGTTGGTGTTGGTGTTGCACACTTGGATGGTAGCAATTCGGTTTGGTGGCTCTGCTGTTGAATTGAATGGTGTGGATGCCTGGTGATGCTGGTTTGGCATTTCTTTAACTCCTCACATCTCAAATAGTTTACATATTATTTATTTGAAAATAATGTCCACTCGTTCTATAGATTTTTTGTTTTTGCTACATGAAATCATTCTTTATCTTAATAAAGTGTTTTAGAGAGAATTGTCTGATGACATGATTATAATGAATCGTTTTAGTGAAGGATTTTTTAGATATATTTAGAGAACCTCTTTATTATGAGACTTTTTTCTTAGAGGTGGATCATATATACTTTAATTAATTTCATTGGGGGTGTGGTGGTGAGATTAATAAAAATAAGATTATCAAAATCCCTTCTTGTTATCTGGAATAAACAACCTGATAAAGTTCTTCAAACTTCAAACTGAAGGGGTTAATGTTAAGATGATACGGGAAACCCTTTCCATTGTATTATTTATATATTCACATACATAAGCTTTAGGATCATCTTATTTAACCCTTGTCTAGCATGTTTTTTTGGGCTTATTTGGGCATATTCAGGCCCTCCTGAATGATAAATCAAGTATCTGCATGAAAAGAAATGTATTCAGCAAAAAACTAGGCGCTAAAAGCTTCAAAATGAGACCAGAACGAGCTACGTAGCACTCGTGGTTCTCATACAGTGGTACCAGTAACATGGGAGTTTAGCGTATAGCGGTATATTTTTCCCAGCTACGCTCACTGCTACACTGCCGGCCTCTCGAGAACACAGGGAGGGTGAGTCAGTGGGCGGCGGTAGGCCCTGGGAGTCGGACGTGTGGCCCGCTGCGCTCCCGGCCATTTGCACTCAATTTTAACCCTTTAAAAGCCATAATAATGCTCCTAACTTGCTGCAAATTGGTGCACAACTTAAGTCGAGCGCCGCCAATAAGGGGTTAAGATACGAGCATCTTATGAGCATCAGACTTTCTTCAGAAGTTTCCAGGTCTATGCTGTAGGAATATACTTCACTTTCTTTCAGATAGGAGTGAAGAGTTTATTGTTGTTTAGAGTAACTGTATTGAAGCATCTTTTTATTGTATTAAATCTTGCAGTGATTTAATTGATCTTTCCATAGATTCCTTTTTATGCATTTTAACGTAACTTGCATCTTGTTTGTTATCAGGCTATACCAGTGCCGGTTAGCCTGAAGTAGAGTACATTTATGCCCAGTTAAGGATACCCCGCTATCGCAGATAGCCGCTCTTTAAGGGTTAAACTTTATCATAACAAACAAATATGAATGGGTTAAGTAGAGTACATACAGTATAGGGTGACTACAAATTTCTTTTCAAATCTTGAATTGTGCGTCAATAGTGCATGTAGCACAATTGGTACAGAAGAAACAATAAAACATATTAATTATTATATTACTTTGATGGAAATATTTATCATGAATAATATCTAAACACAGAATGCTAGTTAGCAGCTCAGTAACTGTGGGAGAGTTGGCGGAGAGGGTTCTGGATATTCGTTGAATTTCAGGCTACTAAAATACAAAATATTTAAAACATTTTCAAGATAATAATTCGAGCTCTTAACTGCACTCTGGTATCTTCTACACGGAATAAATAATTATTTGTTTGCACTTTATATATTTTTTCTAACTATACACAAATTTCCTTTTTTGCGATCAATAGAATTATAATTCTATATAAACATGAAGCTGTAACATTTGGAATAATCACACAATACGAATACTAAGCAAGGAGGGGATAGGGGAATATTAGTATGAAAGGTAATTAAGGGTTGGCAGCGCAGGAAAAGGCCAGAGAGATATTCACCATACACCATCAGAAATTCATCTGTAAAAAAAACTCCTACACATATTTTGCATCACACACACACACTAACATATCTAAAAATATTACAAGCAAATCATTCAATTTCGCAAGTAATAAATTAACATTAGTAGTAGCAAAACCTAAATTGCATGTAATTGTCCAACCATCAATCGTAAAGTAACCACCAGCAAATGCCTGGTTCTGTTTGCTAACCGGTAGTTTGCCTATCTTATTCAGCAGCATCTTGTTTAGACAGGTAACCAGTTGCACTAAAGTGTGTTTGTAATTGGGAATCAGTGTCACTTGAAGATGATTCTCGGGGTGTTTTGACTTTCTTATTTACTCTGGGCTGTACTTGAAGGGTATTTGATAGTGATAAGCTAGATTGTTCATGTTCAGTTAGTTTTGGCCTGGGGGTTTCTGCATTAGCCACACTGGTGGGGAAAGTTATTTCTGATTTGGAATGTTTGTTTCGCATCATAGTACTATACTCATAGCTATTATGGTACTCTACAGGGGTGCACTGGGGGGTTTGGTGGTATAGTTGCATAGTTTCGTGGGCATCCCTGGTTCCCACGTGTTGAGTAGGGTGGCTACCATTGTGTCCCCTTGGAATCCCATTATCTCCGTTTTCTCTGATGGTTTCCCTTTGAGGCGCGTTTTCTGGTGTTGCTTCTTCTTCTTCTTCTTCCGTTGAGCCTCTCTGGTTGTTGTCTCTTCTCCTTGAGGGTTGTGGCTCGTAACTTCTTATGGAAACAATGCGGCTGGTTTGATTTGTGGTGTTATTAGTAGACGGGAACAGGTGGCTTGTGATGTTTGGCATAACTTCTTCAGACCTCGTCATCTCAAATAGACTTTTTATTGTTGTTATTTTGTTAATGTCCTTCAGAGGGGGCGGATGGATTAGGTCATTTCTGGTATTTTTGTAGGCTGGAAAGCTTCGGAAAAAAGTTGTATGGATTTATCCTTTTGATGTCGATACCCATCTACAAGAGGCTCGTGCATAATGCCAGGAGACATTTATACTGTTATTATGCAAGAAAAAAACACTTGTGTTATTACAGTTTGGGATGACATTAATATCAAGGCCAAAATACCTCAAAATATTTTTGTATGACTTAACCCGGCAACAGTGAGAAAGCTCATAAGAAGTTTTACTGGGCGAGGGCGGCAAAGCTCTTAAGAGGGAAGGCCTAAAAAAACAATTTTTCCCTATACCTCATATCACTCCTCCACATCCCCTTCTTCCCCCCTTTCCCCTCCCCCTTCAATTATCACCTATTTTCGCTGCCTAATATGCTCGCCCAGGGGCATCGAGTTCAATACCCCCTGCTCGCCGTTTAAAGGTTAATGATGCAATTGATAACACTAACATTGAATGTCTAGGAACGTGCTGGAGCAATAACATCATGTAATCAGCTCAGAGAGAGAGAGAGAGAGAGAGAGAGAGAGAGAGAGCTATCCCTGGTGTACCCTACTACATACATTGAATCCATTTGGATGCATTACCGTTTATGACTGCTCTGTACTTTCTGTCCCTGAGCCAATTTTCTATCCATTTCAACACACCGTCATGTGTTCCATGCGCATTTAGTTTTATCACTAAACGTTTGTGGGGAACTTTGTCAAAGGCCTTTTGAAAATGAAGGTATATAATATCTAAAGCTTTGCCCTCATCATATACAGTAGGTTGAGGATATCGTGGATCATATATGTTGAGGATATCGTGGATAGAGATGGTGAGAGATGGTAGTGGGTGAGTGTGAATGGAGAGACAACCTGTGTGTGTTTGTGTGTCAATGTCGGGATTACCACACTGTCATGAAAGGACTTGTTTACTTCCATACTGATCACCCAATTTCTTGTTACTGCTTTCAGCGTTCCTACAACCATCTTCCCCTGTTGCACCCTCTCCTGCACTTCTTCATCCATACTACCATATTTACTCAACACATTGCCCAAATACTTAAATAAGCTGACATTCTTCGTAGCCTGACCGTTCAAACCTCACCTCACACTCTGTGGATGTACCCTTTTCAAAGACCATAACCTTACTCTTCCCCGCATTTACCTTCAGATTCCGTTTTTCACACACTGTTCCAAACATAATTTACCAGACCCTGCAACTCCCATTCATCAGATTTGTATCGTCAGCAAACAGCAGTACAGGCAACTTCTACTCGTTTCCTTCCCTTGTCAACGGTACACCAACATTCACTATTCACTATATATATTAAACAACCATGGGGACATCACACACCCTTGCTTTAACCGAACATTCGGATCAAAGAACTCGCTTTGTTCATTCTCCACATGTACTGACGTCTTTGCACCCTCATACATGCTCTTCACTGCTTTCAGCTATTTGCCATCTACTCCATATATTCTCAGTCTTTTCCACAGACCTTATCCATCAACTCTGTCATAGGCCTTCTCCAAGTCCAGCATACAGCTTTTGTCCCTTCTCCAGATATTTCTCCACAACACATTTCAAGGCAAAAATCTCTTCTACGCATCCTCATCCCCTCCTAAACCCGCCCAGCTCGTCACCTACCCATTTCTCCGTTTTCGCTCACTCTCTCGATCACTACCCTACTGTACATCTTCCCTAATACGCTTAGAAGACATATCCCCTGGTGATTACCACACACTCCTCTTTCCCATTTACCCTTATACAGGGCGACTATTATGCCTGTCTTCCAGTCATCAGGCGCACTTCCCTTCTCCCATGCTAGTTTACACATTTTCCATACCCATTCACTCACTATCTCACCACCCATACCTCAGCATTTTCCCACACATTCCATCTATTCCTGATGCTTCCCCATCTTCATTCTTTTCATGGCTTCACACACTTCTGACCTTATACATATAGTATACACATATATATATATATATATATATATATATATATATATATATATATATATATATATATATATATATATATATATATATATATATATACAGTATATATATATGTTAGTCAAGCCAGGTAATAAATTGTCTTTGATGCACACAAGTTTGAAAGATATAGCAATTTCAGCATTAGAGATTTTATTGTTCCGTTTTCCAGGGATCTGACAATTTTGCGTTGAGGGGCAGTAAGGAGGTACAGTAGATTGGCGAAGTTCATGATGAAATGGATACAGGATGGTACATGGTGAACAATGGTTACGATGTTTCGCTATACATATAGCATTTTCAAGTAATGAATGGTATAGAGAATATTATGAGCTTATATAGGAGCTGGGAAGGCTGAGGGGGCGAGGTGAAGGCAGGCTATTGTCTGTCATTGGTGGATGGTATGTTCGCTATGCGGGCACTTCTCCTGGTCTGTGATTGGCCAGTGGGTGATGACGTCAGGAGTTGCGCACTGGAGTCAATCGTGGCTGGGGGTGTGGGGTGGTGGAGAGAAGGGGGGACCGTAGTCATCGCTGATTGGCTGGGAGCTGGGTGGCGTGAAGTGAGATGCGTGGATTCGAGGGGCGGGGCTGAGGGGCGTCTCTCCAGGGACAGCATGGCTGGGTAGTGTCTTTTAGCAGAAGGGAGTATCTGTAGGTCTAGAGTTTGATTATTAATATTAGGATTCAGGGTTGTATGTATAGGGCTGCTAATATTGGGAGTCGTCTGGGGTCACTTTCTTTATCATCTATGGTGGTGTGTTTATTT
>CM064509.1:52192480-52309980 GCA_032716605.1 Paralithodes platypus | reverse complement strand
AAACAAACCCGAAAGAATTCTATAGTTATATCAGAAAGAAAAAAGTAGTTAATTCAACTGTTGGACCGTTAGGTTAGTCGATGAAAATGGAGAATACACCAAAGACGAAGTACAAATGAGTAATGCCCTCAATACCTTCTTTGCATCAGTTTTTACAACAGAAGACCTCAGTGATATCCCTACACCATCGCCGATTCAGATTGATAATTCAGATGTTCTAAGCAATATCACCGTTACAGAGAGAGAAGTATTGAATTGTTTAGATAAACTCAAGGTAAATAAAACGCCTGGACCTGATACAATCTCGCCTAGAGTTCTAAAGGAAGCTAAGGATGAGCTCTCCAAACCACTGACATTACTATTCAATAAATCCTTGCAGTCTGGAACTATGCCTGATCAGTGGAAGATAGCCAACGTAACACCGATATTCAAGAAAGGCAGCAAATCCCTACCCAGTAACTATCGTCCAATTAGCTTAACCTCAGTTGTATGTAAAATGCTAGAAACGGTCATAAGAGACAGACTCATAAATCACTTAGAGGAAAATAACATACTTAAAGATACTCAACACGGCTTTCGTAAAAAACGTTCCTGTTTAACAAACCTCTTAGACTTCTTCCACGATATCCTCAACCTGTACGATGAGAGTAAAGCTGTAAATATGATATACCTTGATTTTCAAAAGGCCTTTGACAAAGTTCCCCACAAACGTTTACTGCTAAAACTAAAAGCGCATGGAATACAAGATGGTGTGTTGAAATGGATAGAAAATTGGCTCAGCGACAGAAAGCAAAGAGTAGTCATAAACGGTAAGGCATCTAAATGGACCAATGTAAGTAGCGGGGTACCCCAGGGATCGGTACTAGGACCAATTCTCTTTCTAATTTACATCAACGACATAGATGAGGGTCTCACCTGTACAATCTCAAAATTTGCTGACGATACAAAAATTGCAAATAGAGTACTCTCAAAAGATCAAGTTGACGATATGCAACACAATCTAGATAAATTGTCACATTGGGCCCAAATTTGGCAAATGAGTTTCAATGCGGATAAATGTAAAGTACTACATATCGGATACCTAAATGAGAAAGCAAACTATTCGATGAATGGCACTCAGCTTAAGAATGTAAACAGAGAAACCGATCTGGGAGTAACAATATCGAGTAACCTAAAACCGAGTCAACAATGTTCAGAAGTTGTTAAGAAGGCAAACAAAATAATTGGCTTTATAGGCAGATCATTTGAGCATAAATCCAAAGACGTAATCCTAACCCTTTACAATTCCTTAGTCCTCTTCTGGAATACTGCGTTCAATGCTGGTGCCCTTATTACCAAAAAGACATAAACAAGCTAGAACGAGTTCAACGTAGAGTTACCAAAATGATACCTAGCCTAAAGAACAAACCATACGAAGAGCATCTTAGAGAATTAAATATATTTCCTTTAACCCAGCGCAGATTAAGAGGTGACTTAATTCAAGTGTTCAAAATCATCAAAGGCATCGACAATATGAACTGTAGTAAGTACTTCACTATCGACCAATCTAATTACACGCGTGGAAACGGTTGCAAAATTATTGGTAAATCTTTTAACTCACACGAATCTAAGAATTTCTTCTTCAATCGAGTTGTCAACTTGTGGAATGGGCTTCCCCGAGACGTTATAGACTGCAGCACCGTTGATTCATTTAAATTCTGCCTAGACAAATATCTCGCATCAAACCCGCGACTGACTGCGTTTGTAAATGAATAACTATATTTTATCCTCCTCTCAGTTACTAACCCATATGTCCCCTACTAACTTCCTAGTCCTGCCACGTTAGTGGCAGGGCAGTAGTTCCCTTTCCAATGTTCCCTTACCCACTCTAAACCACTGTTTGGACACTTGATCCTCAGTGTTTTGGAGGACAAGCAGCCTAGAAGGGTCACTCTATCTGTTGTTGCTTGATTTCCTTTGTACTCCTTTGTACTCCTTTGAATCCTAAGACCGGAAGGTGTGAGGTAAATTTCCTTCACCTCTGGGAGGTAGGGAGGAGGCTAGATAGGAAGGTGAACTGTCAGATAGACTTTAGCAACGAGCAAGAGAACATAGCTCAGAGATTCCTCTCAATATAGGGAATTCTCTATTTACTTATATATGTAGTACTTCTGTATACTATTTCAGTTTGTACTTGAATAAATATCAAAGTTGGTTTTTGGATAACCACAGTCCTTTAATTTCCTTTTACCTATAAGTATTCAATCTAATATTTATATGGTAATCGGTGGTGGCGGCGATACAATTATCTACTTAATATAATTATCAAACTACGAGCAGTGAACGAGAGCTGAGATCAACCTACACTAAAATCTACAATCAACCTATAACTAAAACATAATATATTAACTCCTAAGGACATCGATACCTTAAGTCATCCTTACTAAGAGTTATACTTAACCCTTAAAAGATAGGAGCGTATCTCAAAACGTCCTCCTAATCTTAACCCATACTTACAGTGACTGTCAAAAGTCCATTCGTAACATATATACAGTATATATATACTGTATATATAAACCGGTTTTACTAAAGAGGTTAAACATCAATTTCAGAACTCTAAGTTGCATAGTTGTATTTGCAGGAGTTGTTTTATGCGAAAACTGCTCATTTATATTATATAAATATAATTTTACTTGTAAAAATGAATACATCATTATATAATGTTCTTGTATACAGAAGTTGGGGGAGTCTATAATTGCAGTCATAATGTACAGTCAAACTTACACACGCACGCCGTGGCAGCTCAGTAGGTTTAGCAGTGAAAGCTATAATAATTATGATTTAAAAGAGTTCCGGCTATATTTAATGTGATTTTATGATAAGGCATTAACCCATTGACTGAGGGTGACGTTCCGGAATGTCCTGGCAATTTACAGCAATTTCCAGGCTTTAAAAGCCTGTGAAAGCCGTAGAAATTGAGTGTCAGTGGGCGGGAGCGTGAGGGACCCACCTCCGACCCTAAGAGCAGCGAGCTGCTCACTGAGGGAGACTGTGTCTCGTGCGGGTGTCTCACAACAGTGTTGCCGAGCGAGCGAGAGTTAATAATTAGCGGTTTTCCCGAATGTCTATGGCACCGCTGCGGGTGAAGCCCGCCACCTACGAAGCTCATTCTGGTCTTATTTTGAAGCTATTTTCGCCTAGTTTTCGGCAGAATACAGTTAATTTAAAGCAGATGCTTGATTAATCATTCAGGATTGCCTGAATATGCCCTAAATGCGCAAATAAACCCACAGCGTAAGTGTTAAAGACTATGTGATAGTCTTGTCAAATTGATAGTAATCGTAGTATATTAGGGCTATATACAGTATATGATCCAATCAGGAAGAGTTCCTTAGGGGGATTTGAAGGTAGCAAAGGGGACAGCGAATCCTTTCATAATCACTAAATCTAATGGGGAAAAACGTGTTAAATTTGCCAAATTAATACGGCGGAGCAGCGGGGCCAAAAAGACCACCCTCGGTGTAGTTAGTATGTCATTTCAATAACTTTTTTGTATTATTACATGTTAACACTAAAATATATTTATTAATCAAAATGGTAAAATCTCTCGATCTTATGACTCCCGCAGTTCCCTTCAAGCTCAATAAAATCATCTAATGCTAGCCAAAATCAATGTAAACAATGCATCCTGGTATACTAGAAGAATTGAACAAGTTTATTACAGTGTGTTGTAAAAAGCTCTCTTCATATGTGTGTTAGGTCAATGTTGGTCCGCTAAAATAGGTGAAGACAGGTCCTCCCTTTGTAGCTGATCTACTGATATAAAACCCTTTCAGAATTATGATCGCCTTTTATCATTTATTCTGGCTATATTAGGCAATTGCGCTGTTTTGGAAGGATCTATAGAAGTCAAAGGGTTAACTGACATAGCTTGTACCCCTTTAATTCTTCGAGGTCATTCATTATATGGTTAAGAAAATAATGTAATATTAACCAGAATAAAATGTGAAGTACGCCATTGTATTGAAGAGGTTGAAGCACTTGTAGAACATGTGACTATCCGCCTTTCAGTATCACTTTATTACAATTAACCTCTAAAGCGCAATAGGCCTCACGGAAGTATCTGTATAACGCATGTGATAGGCCTCACAGAAGACAGCCCATGAAAATATATCCCCAAAACAGGCACACCAATGGAAGTAATATGGGATTAGGTAGTATAATCACTTTCCAGTACCTCCTTTCTATATGTGTCCCAACCCCACCCTCCTTCTACTTCCCCCCCTTGCCCCCTCCTCAATTATTGGCTAATAGTCCTCTTATTTTCGTGATTCCTCCCATTCCGCGCACAAAATATGGTGAGTAACACTCCCTCCTCCCCTTCCCAGCCGCGGGAGAGAGCTGCAGGGCCAGTGTGCCTCAAGTTAATGCACTGATGCACTGAAGATATTATTGGGATGGATTTTGTGCTGTACCTAGTATCAGGGCATTACCACAAAGCCCACCGAAATGCCAAAAGACTGCCCTTGTTGTTCCCTGATTAAATAGCACTGTATGAATATTCCCATATTCAAAATATGCTACAGCGGAGTAATGCCTAGCAATTTAACTGCTAAATAGGTGGCGTTTTGAGAGTGATGGTCCGAGTCTAGGGCGTGAGACAGTGAAGCACAAAAGGTGAAGCAGCTTCAGAGATGGGGCTGCTTTGAGCCGTGAGTGGAACTCTAAGTGCTTCACATGTCTCACTCCCTAGACTGGAACAAGACCTCACAGGCTTCACTGTGTTGAGCGGTTGGATGTACTGTACAGGCTCTCAGCATATGCCCGAGAGGGAGTAATTGGAATATAAATAAAAAAGTAGGCTCAGGAAGTAGACCTATGCCTCTCTCTTTATTATTGCCTCCATCCACCCTTCCTGCCACAAATATACATTTTCCACTAGATATTTACTGTTTACACATATGTTTTGGTCTTCACTATTCATATGTTCATCATATATGTAAAATAAACGCACATTGAGAAGAAATAATGCTTTAATTGGCAAATATAGCAAAAATGTTGTCAGAAACGAAGCTATTTTTTCGCATACGCGGCACTTTTAACCCTTCTTTGGCGGCGCGCAATGTCGTGTGAAATAAATATGGACTAAGTGGCGGTTCACAACTTATGTCGTGTGCCATTTTCACCACGTAATGTTCCTGAGAGAGAGAGATAAGTGGTGGGAGGAGAGTAGCAAGCGTATGACTGCTCCAGACCACCGCGGCGGACCTACTGACATGAATCCTACCCTCCCCCACCCTCACGCACTCGCTACACAGGGAATTATGTAGGGAAACTACCTAATTACATGGTTTTTGCACTCGTGTTGCGCGATCGTTGCAAGAAAACTAGCGGTCGTACAAGGATGGTTCAGGTGTCATTGGAAAGCTCTGTTTATGCCCTTTCAGGGATAGATACTTGTTTTACGCTCTGGGTCTTATTTAGGCATGAAAATGATCACGTAAACAACCATATTTAGGGTAAAAAGACCCCGCTGGGCGGTACATATAAATTACCGCCTAGGCTGCTCGTAAGGTGTTAAACACCTCAATTACGCGTTCCTCGGATTAATACTGAATAGCATTACTTAACTCTGGCACAGCTCAGTATTCTAGCTTGGATTAACTACATTCTAGCCTATTTGTAGTATAGCGTAGGTGCGGTGAAGTTGTTTTACTACTGGAACAGTAATTTAAAAGTCCTGGATTCAAAATGCTGATGTGTTAATGGGAATATGTTATTCGGGTGAAGTTTTACCTGTATTTGGTTTCAGATTATTATCACAAAAGCCTACCGCACTAAATAAAAATACACTTGCTGTTTCCAATATACATTGCATTGTATGAATATTCCCATATTCAAAATATGCAATCGGAGGAGTGCATCATGAGTGATCAGTTTAATAGTTAGCATTAATGAGAATTGTCAGAGATTAATATATACAACAGAGAGACAGGGGCGATGCAGCTTCGAGACATCGAAGCTACAAAGGGCCAAAGAGACAACCAGAAGTTGTAGGTCTACGAAGGTAAGACTACAAACGAGGTGGTTGCAACACTCACCTGCCACGTTGCTTTACTCACAGTCTGGAGTAAGACCTCATGGCTTGCTATAGGTTATAAGCCAGATACTATACATTTAAAAAGTATTTTCTCCTCTGATCATTGTATATCGCCGATAGCTTATTTCTAGCGCCATTGATACAGAAAACAGGCCATTACCAGGTATTATAACTTATGATAGTCTCGTATTCCTGAGTATTAGGAAGATATGATGTCGTGGGCTGTCAATTCCTTGGCTTGGTATGCTGTTTCATCTCGCAGCATAGGCATATTGAGTATCTGGGCCCTGGATTTAATTGTGAGATAGGGGAGAAAAATAAAGTACGAGATGGAAGCACCAGTATAGAAACAACCCTTGTCACCACGCCGCCGAGACATGAGGACGCAAGAGTCTCCTCACCCCGGCAGGCTCGAGTTGCCACCATCATCTCGCCACGTCCGCCGACACCAGGAAATTACTTTACGAGAAGGCTAACCAAGGAAGGCCAACCACAACACACAGGGGAGAAAACCTTCCAAAAATCCCAAACCACCATACGTCCATCTTGCCCGGACACTCACCACCGCCGTGGCGTGGATTCTGAGAAGGGCTACCGCCGTCGACACACACCCTCCTATGCGCACAACCACCCTTATAGACACGAGATGCGCAGCTTGGAGGAACGACGGAATTGGTATGACATCCCCAGCCAAATCCAGAAGTGGGACAGTTGGAAAGATATCTTAAAGGCACTGACTGAGAGATATCTGGAAAACTTGGGATTATCTATACGGAGAAATTGCCTTGAGGGAGTAAGACACTGGTGGAACTACTCAACGCATTTCTCGAAGGTACCTTGGATTTGCTTCGTATCTTTGTTAGACCACACTGGTGGCCAACTAACATTTTTACTTTTACCTTGGTACGGGACTTTACTACAATTACAGTATGTCACACGGAGTGAGTGCTATAGTTTTAGTAAGCCCACAAACATAGGAAGGCTGGTTGGAAGAGCGTAAGACACTCGTATAACAGCTTCCTTCTCAGTCAGGACTTGTAGTGGAGGGTGTAAGACACTGGTGTAACAACTCCCTATTTATTCCTTACGATACAAAAGCATAAGACACTGGTGTAAGGGCTCGTCTTCGTAATAATCCCAAGATTCCATCATGTAAGTTCCTCTACAGAATCACATAGAAGTCTAGGCCTGGATTGTAAGAGAGAGCGTAAGACACTGGTGAAACGGCTCCTTACTTTTATCCCATGATACGAGAGCGTAAGTCACTGGTGAAACGGCTCGTTTTCATGTAAGACCCTCACCTCTACCGTCTTCAGAGATCTGCAAGGAAGTCTTCCCTTAACTTCTGTCACCATCACTCGACAGGACCACCCCACGGATCAGGACGTCGTAGGGAATACCAGGCAGCAACGTCTTCACAGATCTTCAGAACCTGCCTGTGTCTTCCCCTTTGAGAGGATCCTCGATCCTCGATCGTGCTGCTATTTGAAACCTATCCCTGTCCTATGTAATATTGCACCTCTAACCATATGATTTTGTGTGAATAAGAATAACCTATGTTTATACTCTGTGTTATATTATCCTATATTACCTTTGTGTTTGTGTTCTTGTGTGTTCTCATCTTCTCCAGTCAAGTAAGAACCTACCGACAAGTCAATACAACCCCAGTAAGAACCTGGTATAACATATTGACATTTTATTTTTGCTCTGTTTTAGGATATATCAGATAATCAGTCAGTTCAGTCTCCCGCCATATTAAAATTACGTTAGGTGGAGTAATACTTCATCTATTAGTATAATGTTAACTAAGTTAATCTACAGTAACTCTCATAAAGGTTAGTTAGGTTGATTAGGTTTACTTTTTGTTGGTTAGGTTTCGTAAGCTTAGATTAACTTACGTTAGCTTTGTTGGCTAATTTACTTCAGGCTAGGTTAGATTAGATTGGTTAATTTGGTTAGATTAGTTTTAGGTTACCAAGTTTAACTTCAGACTAGGATAGGTTAGGTTAGGTTAGATGAATTGGAGTAAATTAGGATATATTTACTTTTGTCAGTTTATTAATTTTTATGTTTGCAATGTTTACCCCAATCACAGATTGGTTAGGTTCGATAGGATCGCTTTAGATAGATTTTGTTAGGTTTATATAAAGCTAATTTTAGTTTAAGGTAAGCCAGGTTTACTCTGGCTAGGTTATATTAGGTTAGGTTATAATACGATTGGTTTCAGTGGATTACGTTAGGCTACCTTAGATTCGAATAAGTTTGGGTCAGATACTTTACATAACTTTAAAAGTGTGTTGGCTAGGTTGAGAGGAGAGGTTGAGCTGCCCAGGGATTGACTGGTTAATGAGCCTGTTATTTTCTTTTTACCAGAGAGGAACCAGCGTTGATTTTATGAATGAAGGACAAGACCTTTGGGCTTGACTGTGTTGCACCATGGCTGAAAACTTTGCTTTCGACCACGGCGGAGAGAATCCCGAATATAATGGAATTTCAAACAACTCTATCAGACTCGATCCAACCGAACTCAACGCAACCAGTTTCGATAATGGCAACTCAGAAAACACAACCCAAATCAACCTTAGTGATGTCAGCGATACCACGAATGAGCAGGTAAGATTTTAGTCTGATGCACTTCAAAGATAAAATTGTTAAATATTTATTACCTAGTTCTAATACATCTATTGTATATATATCAATCTATCTATATAGTATGCAAAACAGTTCAGAGGTCAAAATGCTATAACAATTATATTATTTAGTAAGGTTTCCTAAAGTGATTCGGAGATCCCCCACCGCAACCCAACCTTTCATTGTGTATTATACCTATCATCAAAAAGACAAACATGAGTGGAGCAGACCGTGTTAGCTCTGTAATTTTAGTTTTCGAAGAGGCTGGAGGACATCCCCAAACTCACGTCTTTAAACTCACCCAAGCTGTTCACTATTGCGGCCTTCTGCCATGGCCATCTCAAAGTCCAAGTCCGTCACCTTTGTCTATACGGGGAGGACCTTGTGCCCCTTAGGCACAGTAGTGCAGACCTGAGAAGGGAGGAGAGCTGGCATCTAATCCATGTTATGACTTGACTTCTCTGCTGCCGCTTCTTTTCCAATATTTGTTCGGCTAACATGGCATAGAAGACACTTGCTGAAGGTCCCATTCCTCCCGACGATGAAAACACCAGTGGAGTAAAGCCCCCTTGATCCCTGATCAACATTTGTTCTCCATAGGTTCGTTTTTTCTCATTTTCGTTTCTCAAATATGTCATCTTGAGTCCTCGTTCGCAATATGTCTGTGCTTTTGAGTTGAAGATTCTGATGTTGAAAAAAGCACGCTGTCCCCTCATCCAAAATCTTCGAGCACTTCCGTCCACTCTTGCTTCATTTGAAGTATTTGCAGTATTGTGGGCCAAACGCTGTCTGTCCATAGGCAGGTCAGATCAGGTTATCAATTATTTCTGATTGGAGAATATTTTGTTACTTTTAATGCATCCAAGACCCGATTTCTCCCTCTATCTATCCATCGTAATCCTCCACAAGACAATAAATTATTTTTCAACAATGCACAAATTAACCCTTCATCTTCTCTCAATATTCTTGGTGAATCATTTTCATCCATCCTTTCTTGGAAAGATCCTATTACCACTCATGCTAAAAACAGTTTCCCAGATGCTAGGTGTGCTCAACCATCTCCGGTGAATTTTACAAGGGGAGGAGGATTACTAGGCCCCTGCCCCCAGAAGGAAAATTAAAATTAAAAGAGAATACAGAGAAGGGGCTGCTGGAAGTTGCTTCAGACACCTGAGTTTCAGTGAGCAAAAGAAGATCAGGTTTGTAGGAGGAGAGATGGTGTTCAACAGAGGGAAAATTAGAGGAAAAACCACGAATATTGCAAAAGTTAATAGTAAGAGTGACTGGCCGTGGTCCATAGAATTTTGAGAGGTCGTTTTGGGGGAGGTCGGGCGAGTGTGGCGACATTTATAGTCCCCCCTCCCCCCCTGGTGACTGGGCTATTTTTGCTATTCATAATAAATTTATGGATTTTTTTTTTTGTGGCAGAACGAATTGTGGTTTGATTGTTTAGTGCAGTGCAGTAGATAGGAGGAGGAGGTGTTTGTGAGAGCTAGCTGGATCACTTTGTGTAGGTGAGGCACAAAACAAGCAGTAAGAGAAGCCAGACAAATGCAACAGGAGTTCCAGCAACTCCTTATCTTATGGCTATATGCTTCCCCTGGGTATTGCCCAGCTTGATTGGTGCCTACAATCTCCCCACTGACCTATACGGGTCTCAGCTCAAGGATGACCCATTTTGAATCGAGAAGCAAAGAAGGTTGTTCTCCCTTTTCCAACAACCTACCTCTGCGAATAAGGATTTTCAGATCTAGTGACGATAAAAACTAATACAAGAAACCGACTTGATCATCAAATGCCATCAACATAAAACCAAAGCTAGAGGAGCTCACCATCAAATAGAAGCAGTATCATGGTAGACACTGAAAGAAAAAGAAACTGTCGCATCACTATTCTTGATAAGTAATCATTGCTATCAAATAGTATTGCCACATCAGTTTTTATCTATTAAGCGATAGGAATGATTAATATTTTGAAGAAAGTACATATTTTTTTTTGTTATGATAAACATTGTTATTTATAGCCCAGGTGCATGTTAGCCATTTAAAATTATATTCCGTTTTATTTCTTCTAATAAAATCATGGTTGGTGTTGTAATGGTTTAGGTGCTTATGTTCTGGGTGTGGTGTCCCGAGTTCGAATCCCGGGAGGACCATATTCTTTCATTAGTTTATTCAAGTACATTGGGGTTTGTAATTGATGATTAATGTTAAGAATGGGGTGTTACTTATATATATATATATATATATATATTTTCCATTGCACTTAGTACAGGTACTGTTAAAGAACCTTGAATTATCAAGCTTTAGGGTACTTACTAAAATGTAAGACTATAAATTAATGTCTTGTAAAATATTTATGAATAAAAAAAAAAAAAAAAAATGTACCAATCCAGTGTTTCAAGGTGTAGTAGGGTCATAAAGACCATGAAATATTGTATTTAGGGTCGCCATGATAATAGTTTGGGAACCACTGGTAAGTTCTGGGCTGCTACTAAATACTACAGAAGCTTTCTACTAGGGTGCTGCTGATAAGATCAGTGTTACACTGTAGTGTGACTCTGGGAGTTGCTGTTGGATCGCGGTCGCGGTTGGACGTCCCCGGTGCCCGGCGCAATCTGTGGCTTTATTTGGGGGAACTTCAGTCGGTCCCGGTGATTGCCTGCCGCGTCGGTGGTTCCGTAGCCTCTCCCCCCGGCTTCATCCCCTTCCTCCATGCTACCCTGCTCTGCCTTCGTCATCCTCTGATCATCCGAATGTGCCGACTTCACTCTGCGCCATCTTGACTCCTTTCTGGTTTGTGGGGGCCGGCGATTCCCTGGACCTGTGACACGTGGCTAGCCAGCTGGAGGGACGCGGCGCCCACGGTGGTCGGCTCTGTTATCGGCAAATCCTCGGCTTTCTTCGGGGTTCCATAGTGGGCCCCACCATTCCGTTGGTGCCAGGGCCGCCTTCAGCTTCTGGGGTTTGTGTTGGCCCCTCTGTCCTCGCCTCTTCACTTCACCACGTGTCTTCTTCCTGCCGGGTGTCCTCGTTCATCACTTCATCTTCCCTTCCATCCTCGAGTCCTGGGAGTGTTGTTGCCCTTCTGCAGCCCCTCCTGGGTCCCTGACGTTTGAGCCTCCTTGCAGGGAGGCCTCTGCGGCTTTGACCAACGCTGCATCAGGGTTAATAGGGCTCTGCCCTCAAAGCCCTTAAATCAAGAATCAAGATCAAGATCAAGTAGTGTGACTCCTGCCCATTACTAGCAATATCTCTTGGAGTTCTCGGATCACCTCAGGGGTCATGGCAACGACTGGTAGCGTAAAGGCCCCATCACACATTCACGACTTTGACCACGAGAAGGGAAGTGGTTGACGTATAACTGACTTGGCGTGTAATCTCTATTGGGGGAATTACACGAACTATATTTAATTGCAGTAGGCTAAAAAGTGTATGTGCATTATCCGTAGACTTAATTTTTTTCTATGTGAATGAGGGAGACAAAAGGCATAACTGCCTGCAGTGAGTGCCTCCCTCAGATTTCAAAGAGTGACAGGGCCGAAATCAAGGGACGTTCGAGCTAAAATGCCTGGACACATGGAGTTTGAAGCAATTTAAGTCATAGGAAGAGGGAAAGACTGATTCTGGGAGAGAGTTCCAGAGCTCAGCAGTTGAATAGAAGAAAGTCTGAGAATAGCGTTTCACTCTTGGGTTGGACAGTTGCACAGAGTAGGGGTGGGATTGTGTTGCAAGCCATCTTTAAATAACTATGAAACTTCAGCTAAATTATACACGTTAAAATAGCCATTCTTGGGTTTTAATTGCTCGATGTTTCATATAATCAGTGATTCATTATCTGTTTGTAGTTATTAGTTTATGTTCGTATATTTTCTGGAAAGGTTAGTTCATTTAATAGATAGATAGTTTGTATCTTTTTCAACCTATATATATTTATTTACGATGTACTGAAGATAGCTTTTGATCATTAGGTTTAAGGTGTAATGTGTTGGCATTTGCTCAAATAATATTTGTGAATTGTGTTTTTTTTTTTTTTTTTTTTTTTGTTAAGAGACAATGAACGGAGGAAGGAAAAACACTGATAAAACAAAAAGGTCCATGTGCCTAAAGGCATCCTCCATTCATAAAATGTTTGTAACAACTGGATTTAAACATTTGTAGATTGTAAGTTTGTGGAAAGTAATTCGAGGGAAGTGAATTCCAAAGAGTAGTACTTCTAGGGATAAATGAATTTTGATAAGCAGAAGTTCTGCATTGTGGAGGAGAAAGTGTAAATTCATGGGCGCTCTCAGCTGCCCTAGTTCTACGGGGAAAGATGTGGAGAGGCGGCACAATTGAAGCAAGTTCCTCGGAACAATTGCTGTGAAAATATCTGTAGAATAATGCAAGGGATGCAACGTTTCTTCGTATGGATAATGTAGGAAGGTCCTGTGTGATTGCAGGGTTATTGATTAATCTAATAGCTTTATTTTGAATTTTGTCCAACTGCCTCAATGCAACCACTCCACTTCCACTCCACAGAGGTGAACAGTAATCCATCTGAGAACGCACATGACTGTTATATATTACGGCCAACTGCTTGTCAGTGAAGAATTCTCGAACTCTGTACAGGAGTCCCAGTTTTTTAGAGGCATTCTTAGCAATGCTTCTAACATAATGTGTCCAGCTCAAGTTAGTAGTTAATGTTACACCGAGAATGTCAATACTAGGGGAAGTGAGAATATTTACATCATTAAAAAATATATGGGAGTCAGTGAGATTCTGTCGGTTAGAAAATTGAATGTACTTGGTGTTCTGTGCATTAAAGGAAACTAGATTCTTTTGTCCCCATTCTTCAATTCTAGAAAGGTCCTGGTTCAGAGAAATTGCAGTGTTTATTTTTGAATTTATAAGATCGGGTTGGGTGAAAGAATTGGTAAATGTGAAGGAACTGTGGAGTGTTGAGTCATCTGCGTAGGAATGTATTGGATTATGAGTGGTAGATATGATATCATTGATATGAATGAGGAACAGAGTTGGGGCCAAAACTGATCCCTGGGGAACACCAGCATTTATTGAGTGAAATTGAGAATAAAGGCCATCTACCATTACATGTATTTTTCTGTTATGAAGATAAGAAGAAATTAGTGGAACTAATGATGCAAGGCCATAGTGTGACATCTTCGACAATAAGGATTGATGCCAGACTCTATCAAATGCCTTTAACCTGACAAGCGCTAAATAGACCTAGGGGCTAGGGTAGTTATTTGTGCATTTCTAGCCTTGGATTCTGACAGAATTCGTTATATTTACAATATAGAGCATTATTTGTTTTCGGTATGCTTTTATTTTACATATATGATGTATATATGAACCTTCAAGAGTGCTAAGATAAGTGGGAAAAGCATTTGGGTGGTGAAAAACGAAGATATTGGCCACCCGGTCATAATCTCAGGCGAGAGAGAGCCACAGGCAACCCTCCTCTCTCGCTGTCTGTGAGGTAACTGAGACGAGCGGGGCGGTGTGGGCCGGTGTCTGGGTGTTGCATAACGATCTTTTCTGCAACCCACTTGTGCTACATTATCGCGGGAGAGAAAAATAACCGATAAATGATGATAATAAGAGGAAAAATAGGTGATAATTGAGGAGGGGAGGGAGGGGGGAATAAGGTGGGGAAGGAGGGGAGGGGGGTGGGTGAGATTTTCATGGATGAGTACTGGAGGGGAATTATCTCACCTAGAGACAAATTCCTTTGTTTTGATAGGCCCTTTTTTTTTATGGAAGGCTTTTTTTATGGTCTTGCTTCCGTGAGGCCTATCGCGTTCCCTATAGGAAGCCTTCCGTGAGGCCTATCGCGCTTGCCGGGTTAATATATCCAGTGCTATTGTATGTGTTTCACCATGTTGGTCTGTAGCTTGGTTGATTTGATGCGTAAGAAGGCAAAGAATGTCTGCAGTTGATCGACATCGTCTAAATCCATATTGCCTATCACTGATTAATTTATTTTTCTCAAGATGCTTAATGATGTGATTATTTAATATCATTTCAAAGACTTTACCAAGAGTGGAAGTTATAGGTTTATTTTTCAAATCACTAAGTAATTTGTTTTTAAATTTTTCGTTAATAGGTCTGATGATGGGAAATGTTCCCGAAACTAGTCACCAATAAAGATGATGAAGTGGAATATATTAGTCTTTATCCTGAGCTGGCTCTACACTATATATATATATACCGGTATACAGTATATATATATATATATATATATATTAAAATAATAGAGAAACACCACACCACGCCTTCACCACCACCAAGTGATTTTCCTGCTCTGCCCATTACACCTCCAAACCAAAAGGAAACAACCACCAACCCATCAAGATGTGCAAGAGTCGCTGCAATAGATGTGGCACGTCCTCCAACACCCGGGAAGAATTTATTCATCACCATAGACAATCCCGAGGCACAACAGAAAAGAAAAGATGGCAAGGAAAGATGTTACGATCGGGTCTCGTATAAATCAGTGGCTCTTATACATTGGACTAGACTGGCATAAATGCAACAACGGAAACACTAGATCGAACCCCTGATATATAATCCCGTCGAACAAAGAACACATATACCCTCCAGAGTTATATCTGCGATAGCGGGGTATCTTAACTCTCAGTATCTATGTGCTTCTACTATAGGCTGATGTTCTCTGAAACAGCCCATTACCTATAACATATGGTTGCTTAGTTATAGTACACAAGGAAAAGATAGTTAACTTAATTAAATCACAAGAGTGATCTAATGCAAACAAGAAGAAGGTTTACTTAACGTTACTTTACTCAATAATATCTGTCACTCCTTTATGAAAGAAAGTGTTGTAAAGTCCTCAAGCACCGAACAAGGAATCTTCTGAATAATGTCGGATGCTACTAAGAAGAACGTATCGGAAATGGAACCACAAAATAGCAGGAGGCAGGACAATGCACGTGTAGGCTAAATACACAAAAAGGCTGGACCTATAATGTTATTGGACACAAGAATATTATAAGCGGTGCAACAGTAATAATGCTCGCCACGAAAAAGTAGTACTCCTATTAACAAAACCGGTCTATGCTGGTTGTGTCTCTCTACAGCAACCTAGACCTCAAAATGCTTGTGTAGAAATAATGGGTATGCATAAAAGAGTATATGATCTAATCCAGCTAATGTCTACCCGGGTTAATAAAGTCTAGCTGGGATGCGCAAAGGTACAGAATTCTGGTGGAGCAAGGCAGCTCCTAGCCTAGTGTGGACCTTGGGTCTGTGCGGCCTGATTACGTTAATATGAAGGGGTGCTCTCTTGAGGATTCTCGATCACAAGTATCGAGTATCCTCCTGGCGACCCTCAAAAGTAAAAGCAAATAGAGTTAGAACAGTGTTGGGTGGATTAGGCAAGCAGCCCTCACGCACTACACAGTCTAAACTCCAAGGTACACAGACAAAAGATCCACCAAGGTAACCCACAGAATCCGTAGTGTCGTGCAGCTCAAAAGTAGCCTACACACAGTGAAAACACCAACAGCAAGGTACCTGATCCCTAGTCTAGCATTATTTAACCCTGTAGAAACATTAGTGATTGATGGAGACAGTCCGAGCAATACAATCTCCCAAAACGACAATGACTATCTTCAACCTTAGCCTAGTACATAAGAAATGTGAGATCCAGCATATAATACAGTCTGGCCACCAATTCAAGGTGTGGAAGCAGGGAACCAGAGGGGGATTGATATTAATAAAAGGTGAGGAAGTAGTGGAAATGATAGAGGCAGTAGAAGAGAAAGATTCTAAGACAAGAGTGTGGAACAGTTCAAGGGAGATGCTTAGAGTATGCTGTCTGGGACGGATCTGACCAGGATATTTCCAGGGACCGCATGGGTGGAGTCCCAGTTCGCAGGAATGGCACGAGGGCGCGCGACAGTCGCCCAGTAAGCAGCCGCCTAGTAGGCCGTGTTAGGCATGAGGCAACGAATCCCGCGAGGCCTATGTAAGGGGGCTGGCCACGCGCCACACTCACCACCAAGTCACACCACCTGGTCTCTCTCTCTCTCTCTCTCCCGCTCGCCTTCCCATCATTCAACTATTTAACACAATACTTTCAATTGACTAAATATAATAGAAAGGATTGTGACAGACGAAAACAAAGAACAGTTCTGAACTGTCTGCAACACAAGCTTTCTCGAGAAGGAAAGTACACAATGATAGGTAGACTGTAGCTACATTCTCTGCCCTGGCGAGTCCTAGCGAGTAAGCCATGCGGTTCTGGGGGAAGCGGTGAGCGTCACACCCCACCCAAGATTTTTAAGAGGCTCCAACTATGAGCTCTAAATCTGACACGCAGAACCCATACAAAATTCGCCACTCCTAGTCACCCAGCGACAATGAAATGTAAAGCACAGTTCTCTTCAAAATAACACATTATAAAAATGAACAACCCCTCCCAACACAATAGATTAAATTACATAGTTATGCTCATAAGAGCGAGCTTCACTAGGCCAGCCTTCTGAGAGGAGTACAACTCAGAATTTCTGCTATAACATATTTAAAACAAATTTAACTATCAAAGAAAGAGTTTTTATAGGATTTTTATATTTTTAATATGTTTATGGCGGCTGCACTACAGGGGCAGCCTAGTTTTTTTCTTCTATACCAACACAGCAACTCCTACTTTACGACCCCATACGCTGGGCTACCCACGCGAGCCAACAAGCACCAGACGTAAACATACTAATCAAACCAAAGTAGGAGGCTACCCTTGTGATGATCTACCCCGGGTCTTCCACCCTCGATAAGCAATCTGCAATCACATTCTCAGAACCGGCAATATGGCGTATGTCTAGGTTGTATTCCTGCAACATTAATGACCACCTGGTCAGCCTCATATTCCGGTTATGGAATTGATTCAGGAACTTGAGGGGGTGATGGTCGGTGTAGATCACCACAACTGGTCCATAGGCTGGAACATACACCTCAAAGTGCCTGAGCGCTAGCACAATCGCCAGCAGTTCCTTCTCAACTACTGAATAGTTCTTCTGCGCCGAGTTGAACTTTTTTGAGAAGAAACTGACTGGGTGCTCCAGCCCATCTTCGTCTGATTGCATCAGAACGGCACCAGCCCCCACACCACTGGCATCAGTTGCCAGCTGGAATGGTCGGGGCCCTGAGGATTGGGTGAGTACACAACAGGTGTTTTACTAGCAAAAAAGCCCTCTCACACTCAGGCGCCCACTTAAACTTTTTATCTTTGGCTAATAGGTCCGTCAGAGGAGCCAGCACAGTAGAATAGCCCTTTATAAAGCGGCAGTAGTAACCAATCATGCCCAAAAACCTCATGATCTGCTTCTTGGTGGACGGCCTGGGGAAGTGGTTAATAGCCAATATCTTGTTCTGTGGGGGGCACACCTGGCCCAAACCCACCATGAACCCCAGATACTGCACGGTAGCCCGCACAAAATCACACTTTCCCAGGTTGACCACCAAGTTTGCCTCGCTTAATTTCTTAAATAGGGATTCTACATGTTCACCGTGGCTCTTGAAATCGTCATCGTAGATAATGACGTCGTCCAGGTACACGGTACAGTTTGGAATGTCAGCCACTAACTCGTTCATCAAGCTTTGGAAGGTCGCTGGTGCGTTCTTTAGACCGTACGGCATGACATTACAACGATATGTAGCACCATCCACCACAAAACCACACACCTCTTTCGCCCGTTCAGACAAAGGCACCTGCCAGTAACCATTTACCAGGTCCACCTTGGTCAAGAACTTGGCCCTGCCAATCTTGTCTACACAGTCATCGACCCGGGGAAGAGGATATGGGTTGGTGGGAGTCAAGCCGTTTAGCCTGTGGTAATCAACACAGAAGCGCACCTTGCCATCCGGCTTAGGTTGCAGCGTTACGGGAGATGTCCACTTTACCGCCCCCTTCTCGATCAGTCCCTGTTGCAACATATACTCCAACTCCGCCCGGAGGGCCGGAAGTTTAATAGGGGGCACCCAAAAGGGCACTGATTTGAAGGGTGGGTGGTCTCCGACGTCAACGTCGTGCACCTCATGAGTAGTGAGGCCTGGGTGTTCCGCAAATACAGTAGGGTATAAACAGAATAGGCGCTCGACAGCCACACGCTGTTGCTCAGGTAGGTGTTGCAAAGCCTCATGAGCCGCCTGTCTCGTGTTTCCCGCCCACTGATCTGCAGAAACATGATAATGCCAGTTGTCATCCACCTGCGCATGAATGTCCCGTTCTCCTTCTCCACCTTGACTGCTGAAAGTCATCACGGGGACAGTGAGAGGCTCAGGTGGGCGCCTCACATACTCCTTCATCAGGTTGACATGACATAACTGATTCCTCTTACGCCTGTCTGGAGTGGCCACCAGATAATCTAAGTCCGAGAGCTTCTCTGCTACCCTATAAGGACCAGCGTACTTTGCGGATAAGGGGTGACCTACAAGAGGGAGTAGTATCAACACCTCCTGACCCACGTGAAACTCCCTGAGTTTCACCTTGTGGTCGTACCTGTCCTTCATGAGGGCCTGAGAGCCTACCAGATTGCGGCCAGCCAACTCCAGACTACGAAACATTCGTTCTCTACTCTCAAGTTCGACAGCACCGTCACTACACTTTAGAACCTCCGGGTCTTCTAGCTGCAATTTGCGAATATCTGAGGGAGCTAGCCTGTCTAAGTGTTTGCGAAACAACTCATGCCCTCCCCCATCATCGAACTTTGCATCCCGTTGCTCTCTCCGTGTATACCGTTGCTGCCTCTACACTCTCAGTGACAGGTGGTGGTGCTTCTCCAGACTCTAATAACGGTGCTAATACTGAGGCCCCGAGAAGCGCTGCTGGTACTAGACTCTCCACCGTATCAGCTTTCAGCACCTTCTTGTGACCGTTCCTCCGCTTATTTGAAGGCTGTTGGTTAGACTGTGACTCCCTGGATGCGAGAGATCTGGTTACAACACACGCCATTGGTTGCACCTGACACTTCTCAACCGACTCCTGTTCCTCCCTACTCACGTCGGCCGGCTCCTCGGCAACGACTAAGGGTGAAACCTTAAAAACAGGCACCGCAAAGTCATTGCCGAGAAGGAGGTCAACGCCCCCAACAGGCAATTTCTCCACGATTCCCACATCCAGTTCGCGAGTCACACCGTCAACTTCAAGCTCCATTCTAACAAGCGGGTATGACCTAGTTGCATTAACTCCCTGCACCACAACTACCCGCGCCGCGTTTATGGGTCTACCAGTGAAATTCTTCAAGAGCGTCTGAGAGGCACCTGTGTCACGCAAAAGCTGTACCCCGTGCTTCTTGCCCCCCCACTTCACGCAGCCATGCCCTCTATGGTCGCAAAAGGCATCGCGGACAGGGTTCGAGCCTTCCGGATCCTTCTTCACTGGCGGTGCTCCATCCTCTGATCTTATGCCTCCAGCAAACACAGAAGACTTCTGGAACACCCCAATGCTGCGAGCCAATGACACAGCCGCCGTGGGAGGTCTGCTCGGACAAGCTTTTGCCATGTGCCCCTCTTTGTGACAGTGATAACACTCAAATTTCCCCTTGGACTTATACTGAGGTGTAAAAGTCCCATGACCCTTCTTAAACGGGGCGGTGCTAGGTTTGTGATCAGTCTTGGTGTCATTGGTTTTAAATTTATGTGTGTCCATATTCCGGGGAGGGGGAGGGTAACGCTCCTTAACGCCTACATCGTTTCTCTGTGCAGAGCCGCACCCCCGAATTAGTGACAACCGACGATCAGCCATCTCTGCTGCTTCTACGAGAGTTCTTGGGTTCTTCTCTTTAAGGTTTAAAGTCAAGTCGCCGCCCGTACACTTATAAAACTGCTCTAGAAGCATCAACTGTTTCATCTCATCAAACGTAGTTGTCTTCTCTGATCTGAGCCAGTTTCCCATAGCGTCGGACAGGTCCCGGGCGTGCTCCAAGAAGGTACTGTCTCGCCCCTTAGTCACACCCCGGAAGTTTAACCTATATGTCTCGGGTTGTAGCTCATATGCCCGCAGGACAGCCTCCTTGAGCTCCTCATAAACAACGCAGGACTCCAAAGGCAGTGCATCGTAAGCCTTGAGCCCCTTACCTACGAGTCTAGAGGACACAAGGGCCGCCCACTTAACTTCAGGCCACTGATGCTCCCGGCACTTCTTCTCAAATCTATTGAAAAACTCTGTGACACCAGACTCGTCAAATACAGGGACCAGTTTGAGAAGGTGTGACAGAGACTGATCATGCGCACGGTTTCCAGTACCGAGTCGCTGTCCCGTCATCTCAACACGAGACTTCTCTAAATCCATGTCGGCACGGTATCTTGTAGATTCTAGTTGAGTCCTAAGCTCAGCTTCCCTCGTCTGTTGCTGCATCCTAGCCAGCTCTTTTCTCTCTTCTATCTTAGCTAGCTCTTTTCTCTCTTCTATCTTAGCTAGCTCTGTCTGCTGTTGACTCTGATGTTGCATCTTTGCCATCTCGAGCTGAAAGAGCATCTCCGGGGTCAAACCTTGAGGAGGAGGAGATGCAATGATGTTAGAAATACCCGGTGATCCCCCCAGGGGCAAACCACCCTGCCAGTCACTACCCACCTGCGGAAGCGTGCTCAGGGTCGGTACTCCAATAGGAGGATTGGGAGTCGAGTGAAGGGGAGGCTCGGCCAAAGGGCTCTGAGCACCCACCCTACCTCGTACGCCAGTCACCCAACCCAGCACACACGTCATCAGGTCATCCTTGGTCATGCCACTAATACATACATGACCGATAGCTGCGGCTAAGCACTGGAGACCATACCGATTCACACCCACCAACCGGTCGGAAGTAACAGGCCATTGTAAAAAATTCCTTGCATCCTCCTCACTGTTCACCAAGTTAACAACCTGCCCATGCTGCTGCTCATCAGCTTCTACATCACGTACTGTGTCTTCATCCTGCACTGATCCGCTATAAGACATGATGCTCACTGAAGATTTTTCACTTTGATACACAAAAAAGAAGTACCCCAAACTCTTATACCACAATATTCACAATAAAAAATTCTCGGAGACTGCTTAAGTGCTATATTACTTTGCTAAAAAAATAATTCTTGCATGTCCTCAAAAAATATTCCACAAAATCAACAAATGTTCACTGCCTAAACTGTGAGAAAAATCTGCACAATAACCTGCAATTATATGTCAGTTCACCAAATCCTGAGCTAGGTCGCCATTTGTTACGATCGGGTCTCGTATAAATCAGTGGCTCTTATACATTTGACTAGACTGGCATAAATGCAACAACGGAAACGCTAGATCCAACCCCTGATATATAATCCCGTCGAACAAAGAACACATATACCCTCCAGAGTTATATCTGCGATAGCGGGGTATCTTAACTCTCAGTATCTATGTGCTTCTACTATAGGCTGATGTTCTCTGAAACAGCCTATTACCTATAACATATGGTTGCTTAGTTATGGTACACAAGGAAAAGATAGTTAACTTAATTAAATCACAAGAGTGATCTAATGCAAACAAGAAGAAGGTTTACTTAACGTTACTTTACTCAATAATATTTGTCACTCCTTTATGAAAGAAAGTGTTGTAAAGTCCTCAAGCACCGAACAAGGAATCTTCTGAATAATGTCGGATGCTACTAAGAAGAACGTATCGGAAATGGAACCACAAAATAGCAGGAGGCAGGACAATGCACGTGTAGGCTAAATACACAAAAAGTCTGGACCTATAATGTTATTGGACACAAGAATATTATAAGCGGTGCAACAGTAATAATGCTCGCCACGAAGAAAGTAGTACTCCTATTAACAAAACTGGTCTATGCTGGTTGTGTCTCTCTACAGCAACCTAGACCTCAAAATGCTTGTGTAGAAATAATGAGTATGCATAAAAGAGTATATGATCTAATCCAGCTAATGTCTACCCGGGTTAATAAAGTCTAGCTGGGATGCGCAAAGGTACAGAATTCTGGTGGAGCAAGGCAGCTCCTAGCCTAGTGTGGAGCTTGGGTCTGTGCGGCCTGATTACGTTAATATGAAGGGGTGCTCTCTTGAGGATTCTCGATCACAAGTATCGAGTATCCTCCTGGCGACCCTCAAAAGTAAAAGCAAATAGAGTTAGAACAGTGTTGGGTGGATTAGGCAAGCAGCCCTCACGCACTACACAGTCTAAACTCCAAGGTACACAGACAAAAGATCCACCAAGGTAACCCACAGAATCCGTAGTGTCGTGCAGCTCAAAAGTAGCCTACACACAGTGAAAACACCAACAGCAAGGTACCTGATCCCTAGTCTAGCATTATTTAACCCTGTAGAAACATTAGTGATTGATGGAGACAGTCCGAGCAATACAATCTCCCAAAAAGACAATGACTATTTTCAACCTTAGCCTAGTACATAAGAAATGTGAGATCCAGCATATAATACAGTCTGGCCACCAATTCAAGGTGTGGATTGAGGGAACCAGAGGGGGATTGATATTAATAAAAGGTGAGGAAGTAGTGGAAATGATAGAGGCAGTAGAAGAGAAAGATTCTAAGACAAGAGTGTGGAACAGTTCAAGGGAGATGCTTAGAGTATGCTGTCTGGGACGGATCTGACCAGGATATTTCCAGGGACCGCATGGGTGGAGTCCCAGTTCGCAGGAATGGCACGAGGGCGCGGGACAGTCGCCCAGTAAGCAGCCGCCTAGTAGGCCGTGTTAGGCATGAGGCAATGAATCCCGCGAGGCCTATGTAAGGGGGCCGGCCATGCGCCACACTCACCACCAAGTCACACCACCTGGTCTCTCTCTCTCCCACTCGCCTTCCCATCATTCAACTATTTAACACAATACTTTCAATTGACTAAATAAAATAGAAAGGATTGTGACAGACGAAAACAAAGAACAGTTCTGAACTGTCTGCAACACAAGCTTTCTCGAGAAGGAAAGTACACAATGATAGGTAGACTGTAGCTACATTCTCTGCCCTGGCGAGTCCTAGCGAGTAAGCCATGCGGTTCTGGGGGAAGCGGTGAGCGTCACAAAGACCACACAAGAAAAGGCACCATAAACATCATACTTCGAAGCGCCATTATACATCGAAGCCGCATCACTGCCGTGACCGTGAAGCCAGAAGGGACTACCCCAATTACACCAAGAAGTCCCCCCCCCCCCCCCCGCACCTGTGCCTTTATTAACCTGAGACGGACCGGCCAGAACAACCCAATGAACGGTATGAACACCCCAGACAATTCTAAGATAATTACAGTTGAAAGCTCTTGGTATCTCTCACTGGTAGATATCCAATAGCTGGAAGATTTTGGTCCCCTCTTAATATTGGAGTAAAACCCTGATTACACTGGTAATAAAGCCTTACTCCAATCTTATTTAATATCGTGGCTCATCAAAGGAATTTGTTGTTAGACCTTACTGGAGGCTACCTAATATCCGTTCCTCTGCCTCGATCCGGCGTTGTTATTAATACAGAATGCTGATTTGTCAACGCTCTATTAGTAACAAAGCACCCCCGTCTATTAACCCTTTCACGCATTTATGACGCAGAGGTTGCCAGATTAGCAATAAGAAATAGAGTTCTCTCACTCTTATAATTACCTCTCCAAAATTAGTTTTCTGCCCACAACTAATTCAAAGACAACTGCAGAGGTTGAAGTAACTATACTAAAGGTTTCTAAATACCCCTGATGGTAACAAAGGCTTTAACCCTTAAAAAGCGGCTCACCACATAAGTCGAGTTAAATAAAGCTGGACTATGTGGCGGCGCTCGACATAACTCGAGTGGCAATTTCAGCACGTAATGTTGCTGAGAGAGAGAGACAAGTGGTGGCAGGAGAGTAGCGAGTGTATGACTGCTCCAGACCACCGCGGCGAACCTACTGACACGAATCTCACCTCCCTCCTACCTCTCTCACTCGCTATATACGGAATTGTATCGGGAAAGTGGCTAATTACCTGCTTTTTGCACTCGCGTTGCACGGTTATTGCAAGAAAACTAGCCATCATAAAAGGATCGTTATGGTGTCATTCGAAAGCTCTGTTTATGCCCTTTCAGGGATAGATACTTGTTTTACGTTCTGGGTCTTATTTAGGCATGAAAATGATCACGTAAACAGCCCTATTTTGGCTAAAAACACCCCGCTGGGCGGTACATATAAATAAACCGCATAGGCCGCTCGTAAAGGGTTAAAGTATCCCTAATAGGCTTAAAATCGCGAGTCATATGCGTGAAACGGTTAATAGTTCACGCACTGGCTAGACATTAATTAGACAAGGGCTCTGTGAGATACCGTCCTGCATAACGGCACTCAACAACAGAGTCCCTCCGATACGGAAGCCCAGGCAATTGCTCTGGGACACGATATCGGTAAAGGCCAAAATTTCCACATCAAAACTCAGTTCTGAAAGACTCTTATAACGGTCAGAACAGTTAAGAAACATTGCGTCACAAACAACTCTCTTACGTTAGTTCGATAACGTGTTACAGATGGACTGGCATATTGCAGACGATATTTAACACCTTATTAGCGGGCTAGGCGGTCTAGCGTACCGTAGCGCCCAGCGGGGTGTTTTTACCCTAAATAGGGTTGTTTACGTGATCATTTTCATGCCTAAATAAGATCCAGAGCGTAAAACAAGTATCTATCCCTGAAAGGGCGTAAACAGAGCTTTTTAATGACACCTGAACCATCCTTGTACGACCGCTGGTTCTCTTGCAACGATCATGCAACACGAGTGCAAAAACCATGTATTTAGGTACTTTCCCTACATAATTCCTTGTGTAGCGAGTGAGAGAGGGGAGGGAAGGGAGGGAGGCCCCTCAGTTGGTCAACGGTGGTCATGCGGTGCGGTCATAAGGTTGCTAGGCTCCTCACACCACTCAGCTCTCTCTCTCAGCAACATTACATGCTGAAAAGGGCGCACGACATAAGTTGTGAACCGCCAGTTAGTCCAAATTTATTTCACATGACATAAGTTGCGCGCCGCCAATTAAGGGTTAAGACCCAACACCAAGAGTACTGGAAGTTCTGCATCAAAACTCTTATATCGATCAGAGCAGTTAGTGAGTCCTCTCCTACGTTAGCTCGATTATACTATCCAACTGAACTGGCATATTATATATATTATTCAAGACCCAACACCCAAGAATTTGAGTCTCCAACTACTGTCAACTAGCCACGTCAGGACAACCACCACGGCCCAGATCCTCACCAGAAGACTACAGAGTGCTCATATATAAATTATAGTGAAATCCCTCATAAGTAATTGTACTATAACTTATTGATAAAAGGAATGTTACGTCCTGGGATATATAAACACTGGGCTCTTTCTATTGGACTAGGTATGCGGCAACAAGCAACAACGGAAAACGCTAGATCCCACCCTTATCTATAAACCCAGGCAACAAACCACCCTAAACCGTCAAGAGTCCTGCCTGGACAACAAGGTATCCTATGACTCGGTTACAGGGTGCACGCACTATAGACTGCTGATAGTCAAGCAGGCTATATAAAAGATCACACAATTAAGTTGACTTAAAGCTTCAAGGAAAAGATAGATAACGGAATTAAATTGCAGAAACAATTTAATAACAAACTAGAAGAAAGTACATTTAACGTTACGTTAATTAATACAACTAATCACCCCTGCGTGAAAGAAGGTGAAAGCAAACAGTTCTCAAAACATCGTACAGGTAGGCAAGATGCAGGTTTCTAAACTGCATGCGGCTACTGTAGGATCTGATGCTTAGCAAAGAAAGTAAGTTACGGATTTAGAGAACTCTTATCTCATAAGCAGGAAAAAATACTAGTGATAGGCCATACAGTGTATAATGGCATAGGTATAATTAAATAAAGGCAGCAACTCGCAACATAACCACATACAGGTGTGCTTCTCACTCTTAGTCAGGCAAGCCTGCTCGGACAGAGTCTCTAAGCCACACCCTGACTCACAATGCTCACAAAGACGGTAAACTGTGGCACAATAACAAGCATACAGATATAATAAACCGCTAGCTGTTAATCTGCCAGGTGGCAGAGGTCTAGCCGGAAGGATATAGGCTTCGGATACTCGGGCTGAGCCACCTGCTCTAGCCTAGGGACGTTCCCTAGTCTGTGCGCCAAATTACTCTAATTGAAAGGGTGCTCTCTTGAGAGACTCAGATCCCAAGTATCTGACTCTCTCCTGGCGACCCTAAAACAAACGCAAGACGTGCTAGCGCAGTGCTGAATGGACTAGGCAAGGGCCCTCACACAACACAACACTAGACACACAGGCACACAGACAAGAAAATGCCCCCAGACTCCCACGGGTATCCTAGTAAAGTCATGCAGGTCAAAAGGACTTGCACCAGCAGACTTTACTTAAAGAATTGCAAAAAGCCCCCCCTCCGGTCTAGCCCCTGCTCACCTGCCACAAGAACACACTAGCAAGCATGAAACCACCAAATGTGAGACAACAAAAAAGCTTCCTAGGTCTCATTAACAATTATATCTCTGCATAAGGCCCAAAATCCTATCTAGTTATCTGAGAGCTCGTCGTTAATACAATGATAGATATAAGGTCTATCAAGGGGATGGGATAATTAAATAGATTGGTGAAGTAGTGGAAAGAAGGTATACAAAGTAAGAGAGAAAGTTTCTAAGTGGTGTTGAGAGGGATAGATATCAAGGGGGGTCCGAAGGGTACGACAGTGAGGTGAGCTCTGAGCAGAATAGCTCCTCTGGACCCCTCCAGGATCCCACACAAAGGCACGGTGGTCAGCCAATCACAGGCCGCTACGTCACCCGGCAGCAGGCCTGCAGAAGGCGCCAGGAACCACCAGCCAATCAAAACCGAGAGAAAAGACCACGCGGCGACCAACTCCTCCGGGAGGGAGGAGGGAGGAGGAAAAGCAACACTCACCTCCCCCACCCTGCTCGCTCGCTCTCTCTCTCTCTCGTCTCCTCCCACTCTCACTAGACTTACATCTTATATATTATAATGAAACAATCAACTATCGAGAATAAAATATACTAAGATGTGTTGGTTAAGAATAAGGGCAGCTTCAAGCTGTGAAACAACATAAGAATATCCCAGACATTAGTTACATTGTCGTAGGATATATACTAAGGAAAAGCCGGCCAGCCGACTGCCGCCAGCCGGTTTCTAAGCGGCTGGGCAGCCGACGCGCGCGCCTGCCCGCACGTGGCTACTATGCAGGAGCGTCACACCTCCCCCAAGATATAAGACACTTGACTAAGTTCTTCATATCTAACAGAAAGCTTCTCATAGTACCACACACTGTTGCGACACAAGGCACTATATATAAAAAAAATAAAGACTGTTGCACTCCACCGAGCAAGTTCAACTAACTTAGCGACAATAAGCGAAAACATTCAACTTAGATACTGCTACAACATCTTATACAAAATTCTACACGTTATAAAAATAAAGAGTTTTTATAAAGTTTTTGCTTTTTTATTTTTTTATTTTTTCGGCTGAACTACAGTGACAGCCTATTTTCCTCCACCCTCAACACACACTGACTGAACGGCGAGGGTTCTCCTGCAAACAAACCCTCCCGTGACAACCAATCAGCCAAAACATTATCAGTGCCCTTAGCATGCCACACATCCAACTTGTGTCCCGGCAGCAAAATAAGACCTGGCACTGATAAACTGCCCAGTTCATCACAAGACTGGCATTTCTCTTCGCTCTTTCCGGCAACGGGGCCTGCCAATAACCTTTCACTAGTTCTACCTTCGTGATAGGCGATGCAGCCCCGAGGCGGTCTATGGTGTCGTCAACTCTTGATAAGGTATAGGCGTCTGTCAGGGATAATGCACACACACTCTCGCAATCAACACACTCACTGATCTTGCCACTTAACACCGGTTGCAAAGTTACAGGCAAAGACCACTCACGACATTCCTTATCCCTCAGACCCTTCGTCAACACGTAATCCAGCTCTGCTTGCACCACAGGCTGTTGAGCAGGATTTATACGGTAGGGAATTAAACTGAGCCTTGCACTATCTCCAGCCTGCATGTCGGATTCTACCCCATACATCAGGCCTGGAGAAGCAACAAACATGCGAAAGTACTGCCATAGCCTAGTAAACAACTGCCTTGCACTGTCTCCACGAACAACATGCCTAGTGCCCTCCCACAACCCAGCCGAGACCGCAGCTTCTAACCTGTAGTCTCCCTCCTTCTCCACCTTTGTCCCTAGAACAGCCAGGTCATGAGAGGGACAATCAGTACCACCTGTGCAGTCACTCCCATAGTTCATTATTGCTAAGGCTTCCCCGACGATAACGTACATGCGCACCCCCGCATTCCTTGTGACGACATCTGCCTGCGCAGCATCACCGCTTTTAGCGACATGGCCAGATACAGTCGGTCTATGGTAAGGCTGTTGCATTAGACTAGAGCAGCATTGGGAGGCTATGCGACGACCGGGCACATCCACTCCACAGCCAACCTCACCAATCTGCTCAATGTCCTCCTTTTGACCACCACCCTTGGCAGCCATGAGTCGACCCTGACCTGGCAACCATGCCAAAGCCTCGTCGCCCACCTTGAACCACCGAAACAACGAGGCTAACGGTCTTTCAACATCCACGTGACCTGCCCGCGGAACATCTTGCACCGCCCGAGTTGTGAGACTCAGGGGCTCGGCACGACCAGTGGGGTATGAACCGAGCTGGTGCTGGAGCGCTGCACACTGCTGCTCAGGCAGGTGCTCTAGCGCTTCCACAGCCACCAGACTCGTGTCCCCCGCCCACTGCTCCGCCGAGACATGACAATCCCTACTCTCCTCCACCTGTGCCCTACTGCCCCCCTCTCCTTCTCCACCATGGCCGCGGCAGACCAACGCAGGGACAGTAGGCTGCTCAGGTGGTTGCCTCACAAACTCCTCCAACAGGTTCACATGACATGTTTCCCCGTCCTCGTGTTTGATCTCGACAGCACCATTACCACACTTCTGAACTTCCGGATCCTCCAACTGCAGTTTACAAATATCTGAGGGAACCAACCTGTCTAGATGCTTCCGAAGCAACCCAAGTCCTCCCCCAATATCAAACTGAGCAACCCTTTCTTCTCTCTGTGTGTAACGTTGCTGCCTCGGAGTCTCTTCCTGCCCTACCTCCTCACTAGCTGTGACAGGTCCTGGGGCCTCTCCAGACTCTAACATAGGTGCCCATGATGAGTCACCAAGAAACACTGCCGGCTCAAAACTCTCCAATTGACCAACACTTCCCGTTTTCTTGTGACCTTTCCTCCGCGGTTTGATAGACTGAGGTGGTGGCTGCAAGGCTCCGGATGTCTGAGAACGCGTCACAACACCCGCCATGGTTTGTACGCTACACTTCTCAACCCACTCCTGTTCCTCCCTACTAACGTCGGCCGCCTTCTCGGCAACGACCAAGGGTGAAACCTTAGAAGCAGGCACCGCAAAGTTGTTGCCGAGGAGGAGGTCGACGCCCCCAACAGGCAAGTTCTCTACAATTCCGACATCCAGCTCCTTCGCCACACCACCCACCTCCAGCTCCATCCGCACCAGCGGGTAGGACTTCGTAGCATTGATCCCCTGAACTACCACCACCCGAGCAGCGTTAATCGGTCTACCAGTAAAGTTCTTTAACAAGGTCTGAGAAGCCCCAGTATCACGCAATAGCTTAACTCCTCGCCTTTCGCCAGCCCACCTCACAAAACCATGCCCTCTATGACCCCCAAAGACGTCGCGGACAGGGTTCGAGCCTTCCGGACTCTTGAACACAGGCTTTTTTTTTTTTTTTTTTTCTATGTGATTGAGGGAGGCAAAAGGCATAACTGCCTATAGCGAGTGCCTCCCCCATAGTTGAAAGACTGACAGGGCCAAAATCAAGGGACGTTCGAGCCAAAATACCTGGACACACGGAGTTTGAAGCAATTTAAGTCATAGGAAGAGGGAAAGACTGATTCTGGGAGAGAGTTCCAGAGCTCAGCTGTTGAGTAGAAGAAAGTTTGAGAGTAACGTTTCACTCTTGGGTTGGAGAGTTGCACAGAGTAGGGGTGGGATTGAGTTGCAAGACGGGTACCACGTGCCCTACGTAAAGGAGGTGGTATGCACTGAGATAGCTCTGAGGAACACTGATTATCATAGTAGCGATAGAATAGCGAGAGAGATGCAACATTGCGGCGGAGAGAGAGAGATTGCAGAGAGTTGGTGAGTGGACGGGAGTTAATGATACGAAAGGCCTTCCTTTCAACTTTGTCTAGGAGAGCAGTGTGAGAGGAACCTCCCCACACATGTGAACAATACTCAATACAAGGGCGCACTATGCCCCTGTACAGAGCAAGAAGCTGTGCAGGGGAAAAGAACCCCCTAAGGCGGTTGAGCACACCCAGCTTCTGGGAGGCTGCCTTAGCAAGACTGGTAATATGGTCCTTCCAAATGAGAGCAGAAGAAAAAGAGACACCAAGAATATTGAGAGAAGATGAAGGGTTGATTTTTGTATTGTTGAAGAATAAGGGATAGTCCGCTGGGAGATCCTGACGGGTAGATAGATGGAGAAATTGGGTTTTGGAAGCATTAAAGTTAACAAGGTTTTCTCTGCCCCAATTGGAAATAGTATTTAGATCAGAATTTAAGAGTTCTATAGCTTCATTACGTTTGTCGTTGAGGGATTGCTGGCTGGGGCGTTCTGAAAACCTAATGGAGTAGTGCAAGGTTGAGTCGTCTGCGTATGAATGGATGGGAATTAAGGTACAGTTAAGGAGATCATTTATAAAAATTAGAAAGAGAATAGGAGATAGGACAGAGCCCTGAGGAACACCGGAGTTTATAGAGTGAGGAAGTGAACAATGGCCGTCCACAACCGCGGCTATGGAACGGCCGGAAAGGAAATTAGAGACAAAGGCACAGATGGAGGGATAGAAACCGAAGGAGGGTAGTTTAGAAATTAAAGATTTATGCCAGACTCTATCGAAGGCTTTCGATATGTCTAGTGCAATAGAAAAAGTCTCACCGAAGTCCCGAAAGGAGGATGACCAAGAGTTAGTAAGATATGAAAGAAGATCACCAGTAGAGCGACCCTTAAGGAAGCCATACTGGTGATCTGAGAGCAGATTATGAGAAGAGAAATGCTTAAGAAATTTGGAAGCAAGAATAGTTTCAAAAACTTTAGAAAGACAAGAGATAAGAGCAATTGGACGATAGTTGGAGGGTTAAGAGCGGTCACCCTTCTTTGGGACAGGTTGAATGTGAGCAAACTTCCAGCATGAAGGGAAGACGTTAGAGGATAGACAGAGACGAAAGAGTTTGCCTAGGCAGGGAGTCAGCACGGAAGCACAGTTTTTGAGAACAACAGGAGGAACACCGTCCGGACCGTACGCCTTTTTAGTGTTAAGCCCAGAGAGGGTAGAAAGTACATCTTTAGAAGAGATTAGGATATTAGGCATAAGTAAGAGAGAGGAGGGCGGAGAGGGAGGAATAGCACCGGAATCATCCAAGGTGGAGTTTCTAGCAAAAGTTTGAGCGAAGAGTTTAGCTTTGTCAGAGGAAGAAGTGATGGTTGTGCCATCAGAGTGGGAAAATGGAGGGAAAGACGAGGAAGAGAAATTGTTGGAGAGGTTTTTGGCTAGATGCCAGAAAGCTTGGGAAGAGCTAGAGTTGGATAGTTCAGTGCATTTATTATTGATGAAGGAGTGTTTGGCAAGTCGAAGAACAGATTTGGCTTGATTCCGGGTAGAAACATATGAAGAATGAGAGTCTTGAGTTTTAAGGCGTCGGTACCGTTTGAATGCTTCCTCCTTATTGCGGACAGCAGTAGAACAGGCGTGAGTAAACCAAGATTTTTTAGCATTAGTCTGAGAGAAAGAGAATGGAATGTATGCTTCCATGCCCGATAGGATTACCTCGGTAATGCGTTCAGCACTCTCCTCGGGTCCTCGGCCATGGAAGCAGAAATCATTCCATGGGAAATCAAAGAAGTACTGCCGAAGAGCCTCCCAGTCGGCAGCGCCAAAGTGCCACAAGCGCCGCCGGCTAGGAGGATCGGGTGGCTGTACTGGAGAGATAGGACAGGTGACAGAGATAAGTTTATGGTCGGAGGAGCCCAAAGGAGAGAAAAGATCGACAGTATAAGAAGAAGGGTTAGAAGTTAGAAACAGGTCAAGAATGTTGGGCCGATCTCCGATGCGATCCGGGATACGGGTGGGTTGCTGAACTAACTGCTCTAGGTCATTTAGGATAGAAAAGACGTAGGCTTGTTCACCAGGTGGATCAGTAGTGTGAGAGGAGAGCCAATGGCGGTGGTGAACGTTGAAATCTCCTAAGATGGAGATTTCTGAGAAAGGAGAAATGGATAGAATGTGTTCCACTGTAGAGTTTAGATAGTCAAAGAATTTGGGAAAGTTGGTAGAGTTAGGGGAAAGATAGACAGCACAGAAATATTTAGTAAGAGAATGACAGGAAAGTTTGAGCCATAAAGTTGAGAATTCAGAGGAGTCGAAATCGGGAACACGAGAGCAAGTGAGTTTGTTGTGCACATATGCACAACATCCGCCTTTGGCTTTGAAACTAGGATAGAGAAAGTAGGAGGGTACAGAGAAGGGGTTGCTGGATGTTGCTACAGACACCTGAGTGTTACGGCTGTGTCCCAACCTCTGACGAACTACCCTTGGCAAACTCAGAAGATATAGGCGACACCCCTATGCTGCGGGCCAATGACACAACCTTGTTTGGTGGCTTGTTCGGACAAGCATTTGCAAAGTGACCCTCCTTGTGACATGCAAAGCACTCTTTACTCTTTGGTTTCCCTTGGGAGTGGGAGGTACCATTAGACTTCTTATACGGGACGGTATTTGGTTTATGTTCAGTTTTATTGTCAGTGCTACATGGTTTTGTGTATTTATGTGTATCAAAATTCTTGGGAGGGGGAGGGGTACGATCCATTGCACCCGACTCACTCCTAGCTGCTGCTTCGCACCCTCGAATTAATGACAGTCGGCGGTCAGCCATTTCTGCTGCCTCCTGGAGAGTTCTAGGATTTTTTTCCTTTATATTTAATGTTAAGTCCCCGCCTGTGCACTTAAAGAACTGTTCCAAGAGAACCAGCTCACTCAACTCCTCAAAAGTAGCTGCCCTCTCAGAACGCAGCCAATGTCGTAGTGCATCAGACAAGTCCCGGGCGTGTTCTAGGAAGGTACTATCCTTGCCCTTAGTAACACCCCGAAACTTCAAGCGGTAAGTTTCTGGTTGTAACTCATAGGCCCGTAGCACAGCCTTCTTTAGCTCATCATAAACTACACAGGACTCTAAAGGTAGTGCATCATACGCTTTTAGCCCCTTTCCTAGGAGTCTTGATGAAACTAATGCTGCCCACTTTTCCTGAGGCCACTGGTGTTCCTGACATTTCTTCTCAAATCGCATAAAAAACTCAGTTACACATGATTCATCGAACACAGGAACTAGTTTAAGCAGGTGCGACAATGATTGGTCCCGATGTCTATTACCTCCCCCAATATTTCGCCCTGTTACCTCCACTCGAGATCTCTCCAGCTCCCTGTCAGCCCGATACCTAGTAGACTCTGCCTGCAGTTCAGCCTCTCGTATAGCTGTTCTCTCTGCAGCCTCAGCCTGAGGTCTAGCAGCCTCAGCCTGCACACTAGCCTGTCTTTCGGTAGCCTCAACCTGAGCTCTAGCAACCTCAGCCTGAACTCTAGCAACCTCAGCCTGCACACTAACCTGTCTTTCGGCGGCCTCAACCTGAGCTCTAGCAGCCTCAACCTTGGCCATCTCAAGCCGAAACAACAAATCTGGAGTCAACCCTTGAGGAGGGGAAGATGCATTTAATGGGGAGGGTCCCTGTGATTGAATTCCACGCTGCCATTGACCATCAACTTGGGGGTATGTACTAAATTCAGGCACCCTGACGTTTGATATGGGGGTAGAGTGGAGGGGGGGCTGGGGACCGGGGCCCCCAGTCGCCTCTCCACCCAGGTCTCTCCCTTCTAAACCCAATATCAAAGTCCTCAGCTGATCTTTCCTCATGCCACTTAAACCCTGGTGACCCTGAAGACCTGCCACACACTTTAAGCCATACTTATTCAGCTTCAACACCCTGGCAGCGGTAAGGGGCACCTCTAAAAATCTTCTAGCACCCTCCTCGCTATCGACTAGCCACTCCACAGGTCTTTCTCCCTCCGAGCCTGTATCGTGACCTGATCCACCACTGTGTTCTGATGTATTAGACATGTTTGTGCACTGCAGTAATTATCACGGTTATAGAATGTGCCTTATCTCCTATGCAAGTATGTATATACTAATGTTATTTGAAGTCTTTAATGTGTTATATTGGTTGCTCCAAAAAAAAACTCTATGTCCACTGTATTCCTTTAATCATAAGGAATCTCAAAACAAATGACCACTATATTCCTCTGTTCAGTAAATCCTATGCAAGGTCGCCATTTGTTACGTCCTGGGATATATAAACACTGGGCTCTTTCTATTGGACTAGGTATGCGGCAACAAGCAACAACGGAAAACAAAACGCTAGATCCCACCCTTATCTATAAACCCAGGCAACAAACCACCCTAAACCGTCAAGAGTCTTGCCTGGACAACAAGGTATCCTATGACTCGGTTACAGGGTGCACGCACTATAGACTGCTGATAGTCAAGCAGGCTATATAAAAGATCACACAATTAAGTTGACTTAAAGCTTCAAGGAAAAGATAGATAACTGAATTAAATTGCAGAAACAATTTAATAACAAACTAGAAGAAAGTACATTTAACGTTACGTTAATTAATACAACTAATCACCCCTGCGTGAAAGAAGGTGAAAGCAAACAGTCCTCAAAACATCGTACAGGTAGGCAAGATGCAGGTTTCTAAACTGCATGCGGCTACTGTAGGATCTGATGCTTAGCAAAGAAAGTAAGTTACGGAATAAGCAGGAATAAATACTAGTGATAGGCCATACAGTGTATAATGGCATAGGTATAATTAAATAAAGGCAGCAACTCGCAACATAACCACATACAGGTGTGCTTCTCACTCTTAGTCAGGCAAGCCTACTCGGACAGAGTCTCTAAGCCACACCCTGACTCACAATGCTCACAAAGACGGTAAACTGTGGCACAATAACAAGCATACAGATATAATAAACCGCTAGCTGTTAATCTGCCAGGTGGCAGAGGTCTAGCCGGAAGGATATAGGCTTCGGATACTCGGGCTGAGCCACCTGCTCTAGCTTAGGGACGTTCCCTAGTCTGTGCGCCAAATTACTCTAATTGAAAGGGTGCTCTCTTGAGAGACTCAGATCCCAAGTATCTGACTCTCTCCTGGCGACCCTAGAACAAACGCAAGACGTGCTAGCGCAGTGCTGAATGGACTAGGCAAGGGCCCTCACACAACACAACACTAGACACACAGGCACACAGACAAGAAAATGCCCCCAGACTCCCACGGGTATCCTAGTAAAGTCGTGCAGGTCCACAGGACTTGCACCAGCAGACTTTACTTAAAGAATCGCAAAAAGCCCCCCCTCCGGTCTAGCCCCTGCTCACCTGCCACAAGAACACACTAGCAAGCATGAAACCACCAAATGTGAGACAACAAAAAAGCTTCCTAGGTCTCATTAACAATTATATCTCTGCATAAGGCCCAAAATCCTATCTAGTTATCTGAGAGCTCGTCGTTAATACAATGATAGATATAAGGTCTATCAAGGGGATGGGATAATTAAATAGATTGGTGAAGTAGTGGAAAGAAGGTATACAAAGTAAGAGAGAAAGTTTCTAAGTGGTGTTGAGAGGGATAGATATCAAGGGGGGTCCGAAGGGTATGACAGTGAGGTGAGCTCTGAGCAGAATAGCTCCTCTGGACCCCTCCAGGATCCCACACAAAGGCACGGTGGTCAGCCAATCACAGGCCGCTACGTCACCCGGCAGCAGGCCTGCAGAAGGCGCCAGGAACCACCAGCCAATCAAAACCACGCGGCGACCAACTCCTCCGGGAGGGAGGAGGGAGGAGGAAAAGCAACACTCACCTCCCCCACCCTGCTCGCTCGCTCTCTCTCTCTCTCGTCTCCTCCCACTCTCACTAGACTTACATCTTATATATTATAATGAAACAATCAACTATCGAGAATAAAATATACTAAGATGTGTTGGTTAAGAATAAGGGCAGCTTCAAGCTGTGAAACAACATAAGAATATCCCAGACATTAGTTACATTGTCGTAGGATATATACTAAGGAAAAACCGGCCAGCCGACTGCCGCCAGCCGGTTTCTAAGCGGCTGGGCAGCCGACGCGCGCGCCTGCCCGCACGTGGCTACTATGCAGGAGCATCACAGGAAGTACTTCATTAAATCTTTATATCCCCTTTATATGCTATGTGAAATGCTAGGTTTTTCCAGGTTAAATAGGAATGGGAATTATCCCCAGGCTACCTTTAGGATCAACCTTTCCTGGTACCTGGCGCGGGGTACGAACCTCTGAAGGGAATTTAACCCCCCTAAAAACCCACAGGTTTTGAGATGCCTTGGGTGGGGTTCGAACCCTGGTTAGTGACGCACCACCGTCACCACCAGGCCCGCGCGCTAACCCACTGTACTACCACGGACGTACAAAAGTATAGCAACCTTAGTCCGATTTTTAAGAACCACGGTGATGGTCTCTCGAGATGAGTTTATTGGACTTACCATCTACGACTATTTTCGAACCACGGTGATAGTCTCTCGAGACGAGTTTATTGGACTTACCATCTACGACTATTTTACGCTATACCTGACGTCAACTCGCGTTAGTATTATTGTGGGTGCGGGACATTTTCGAGGGCATTACACCACATTCGTTTAATGGCTTCTATCACTATTGTGCGAAATTCGTTCCAGGTGAGATCAGGGTGCACTTGATAGGCCACCAGGGAAACGGCTTTTCCCAGGTGTGGTAATGTTACGGCTATTTTGTGTGCGTCCGTGGTATAAGTAATGTCAAGTAAGGGTTTCACTACGTCCATGAATACTTCGATCCCATAACTTGTTTCATCATAATTTGGGATGGAAGCGGGGGTAGGTTGCGCCATGATGTTCTCGTGTTCTAGCTGTTCCAAACTTGCAATGTAATACAACCTTTTATCCGAATCAAGAACCACCGCTGCCGCCAATGTTATGCCCTGTTTTTCTACAGGTTTAACTTGGGTAATGTGAGTTCTGAATGACTGGGTATATAAGGCTGCATGCACAATACAAAGTATGAGGAATAGGGAACACAAAATAAACACACGGTAACACGACACAAGTTCACGTTTATTGAAGTAAAGAAATAAAGAGCATAGAAAGATAGTTATATTCGCACAAAACAAATAATAGAAGGGAACTGCTAGCATTAGCGGATCTGGATGGAGCCTAGTCTCCCACTTCCAACGTTCAGGTATATTCTTCTGATCACGGGTTTAATTAGCAAGTTTTTATTTTACTGGAAGACCTCAATATATTCGTATAATTCAATGTCACTGATTTGACCTCTTGCTGGCTGGTCGCGTGCCCAAGTAGCAGCTCACAGTTGAAAGCTAGACACCAACCAGTGGTCACTACCCTGCAGTTTACCTCTAGCTCTGCCCTTGTGTTGTTCCGGAGTTGAGAGATTCCAGATCCGGCAGACTCCGTGGCAGAGAAGACTGATAGAAGCATCTGTCCATGTACAAGTCCTAACGTGCACCTTATAACCTTCACACAAATTCGTAGGCATATAAGTGTGTAGCCAGCAACGATCATCAAGAGATCCGACTTGAGAACTTCCTACATTTTGGACCATCTGGACGGCCGAGGAACCAGTCGTTAGCCCCCAACATCACCGGAAGCAAGATAACCAGGACCAGATCTACCCATACTATTCAAGATTCATGTTGCTAGTACTAAGTGTTATAGTACTAGCTTGATACTCACTTATTAACTTTCTATAAAGTGGCTAAGACCTTGCCCAGTGTAATTCATATTTAACCATTCCATTTGGGACGTACTAAGCGATCAGTGCTCTTTAATTAACAGGCGACCTTGACTCTCGTAATTACCTTATTCAGATATTAAAACTCTAGTGATATCTAACGTTCGCCCACTGATTTGTGTTCTACGTATTTCTGCCATAAGAATATAAAACTTAGTTCAGTACCCCCATGAGGTTACTAGAGATTCCGTGTTCTACAATATACGCGTGTCAATGAAATGCCGGGTGTGAAGGGAATTCATGATCTCCTGAAATATCCCCAGGCACACTTTAGGATCAACCTTTCCTGGTACCTGGCGCGGGGTACGAACCTCTGAAGGGAATTTAACCCTCCTAAAAACCCACAGGTTTTTGAGATGCCTTGGGTGGGGTTCGAACCCTGGTTAGTGACCCAACCATCACCACCAGGCCCGCGCGCTAACCCACTGTACTACCACGGACGTACAAAAGTATAGTAACCTTAGTCCGATTTGTAAGAACCAGGTGATAGTCTCGTGGTGTTTCACGTGATGAGTTTATTGGACTTCCCATCAACGACTATTTTACACTATACCTGACATCAACTCGGGTAGTACATTATTGGGGTTGCGGGATATTTTCGAGGGCATTACATTACATCCTTCTTTTAACTAGGCTAGTCCCTAGCCTCTTTTAAGGTCGTAAGGTATCGTAGCTGTATCACCTCAGCAATCTCAATATTGTTAGGGTCCGCGTGATGGGTGCTCTATGTAGCTGCCAGATCACGTTCCGTGACTGCCACCAATTAAATGCCGGGTGTGAAGGGAATTCATGGTCTCCTGAAATATCCCCAGGCACACTTTAGGATCAACCTTTCCTGATACCTGGCGCAGGGTACGAACCTCTGAAGGGAATTTAACCCTCCTAAAAACCCACAGGTTTTTGAGATGCCTTGGGTGGGGTTCGAACCCTGGTTAGTGACCCAACCATCACCACCAGGCCCGCGCGCTAACCCACTGTACTACCACGGACGTACAAAAGTATAGTAACCTTAGTCCGATTTGTAAGAACCAGGTGATAGTCTCGTGGTGTTTCACGTGATGAGTTTATTGGACTTCCCATCAACGACTATTTTACACTATACCTGACGTCAACTCGGGTAGTACATTATTGGGGTTGCGAGATATTTTCGAGGGCATTACACTATGGAAAATGCATAAAAAGTACTAGTGACATGCCTTATATAAAAGGAAGAACTCGAGTGAATATATAAAATCTTATCTATGCAATTAAACCACCACCTACTGTAAGTACTAGTGATTGCCCATCTAATTTAGGGAAGTACTTATATTAATGTTCTGTATATTCATATAAAGTGAATGAAAATAAATATAATAATTAACTCGTGAGAAAATAGGTACTAAATAATATACAGCGTCAAATATTTTAAAAGAAATAAACACGCCTTACCTCGATTGAAGGGAATACTATTTTAAAGTGAAATTATCAGTACATGTGTAATACTTCGTTTGAAGGGAGTACTAAGATAATGTAATGGTGTGTAATAGGGGTATTCGTAGGGTGAATCTAGATGTGAGGCTGGATGGGGAAATATTAGAACAAGTAGAGTGTTTTACATATCTAGAAGGAACAATAAGCAGGAGTGGAGGTATGGCAATGGAGGTAAAACAGAGAGTGTGTGAAGGAAGGAAGGTTTTGGGAGCAATGGGAAATATGTGGAAGACGAGAAATCTCGGAATGAAAGTAAAAAGTGCAATGTATCAAGGAATTGTTGTGCCAACAGTGATGTATGGGGCTGAGACATGGGCTCTGAAGGAAATGGAGAGAAGAAAGCTGGATGTGATGGAGATGAGCTGCTTGAGGAGTATGTGTGGAATCACTCGTAGAGACAGATTGAGGAATAAAGAGATAATTGTAGGAGAGTGGGGCAGCAGGAACATTTGTCGGCCAGAGTGGACAGAAGGACACTGAGCTGGTATGGTCATGTTGAACGAATGGAAGATGAAAAGCTTACAAAGAGAATATGGGAGTTAGATACAAGGGGAGATAGAAGGGCAGGAAGACCCCCCATTGAGATGGAGAGACTGTGTAAAACAAGCTTTGGATGATAGAGGAATGACTATAGATCAGGCAAAGGAAGTGGTAATAAACAGGAATGAATGGAGAATGCTTGTGAATAGATGAATCTAAACACGGTTGTTTGGGAGAGAGGGTCATGCGCCAGTTGGACTAGATAGTAGTCCATCAGGCGCCTGGCCCGGGGAGCCGGTGGTAATGAAGGGTGCACCTTGAAACATGGTGGGTGGGCTTGTGGTGGTGAAGCTTCGCTGCGAATCTGCCTGCGGAAATCGGCGAGTCTCCGGGGGATCTGAAACATGGGAATCTTTTGCAATATTCGCTGCCTTTCCTCTAATTTTCACTCTGTCGAACACCATCTCTCCTCCTCAAAACCTGATCTTCTTTTCCTCACCGAAACCCAGGTATCTGAGACAACTTCCAGCAGCCCCTTCTCTGTATCCTCCTGCTTTCTCTATCCTAGTTTCAAAGCCAAAGGTGGATGTTGTGCATATGTGCACAACAAACTCACTTGCTCTTGTGTTCCCGATTTCGACTCCTCTGAATTCTCAACTTTATGGCTCAAACTATCCTGTCATTCTCATACTAAATATTTCTGTGCTGTTTATCTTTCCCCTAACTCTACCGACTTTCCGAAATTCTTTGACTATCTAAACTCTAAAGTGGAACACATTCTATATATCTCTCCCTTCTCTGAAATCTCCATCTTGGGAGATTTCAACGTTCACCACCGCCAATGGCTCTCCTCACGCTGTACTGACCAACCTGGCCAACAAGCCTACGTCTTTTCTATCATAAATGACCTAGAGCAGCTGGTCCAGCAACCCACCCGTATCCTGGATCGCTTCGGAGACCGGCCCAACATTCTTGACTTATTTCTGACTTCTAACCCTTCTTCTTATACTGTCAATGTTTTCTCTCCTTTGGGCTCCTCCGACCATACACTTATCTCCGTCACCTGTCCTATCTCTTCAGTACGGCCATCCGATCCTCCCAGCCGGCGGCGCTTGTGGCACTTTGGCGCTGCCGACTGGAAGGCTCTCCGGCAGTACTTCTTTGATTTCCCATGGAATGACTTCTGCTTCCGTGGCCGAGGACCTTCAGAGAGTGGTGAACACATTACCGAGGTATTCCTCTCGGGCATGGAAGCGTACATTCCATTTTCTTTCTCTCAGTCTAATGCAAAAAATTCTTGGTTTACTCACGCTTGTTCTACTGCTGTCCACAACAAGGAAGAAGCAATCAAACGGTACCGATGCCTTAAAACTCAAGAATCTCATTTTTTCTATGATTCTGCCCGGAATCAAGCCAAATCTGTTCTTTGACTTGCCAAGCACTCTTTCATCAATGATAAATGCACTATCCAACTCTAGCTCTTCCCAAGCTTTCTGGCATCTAGCCGAAAAACTCTTCAACAACTTTTTTTCCTCGTCTTTCTCTCCCTTTTTCCACTCTGATGGCACAACCATCACTTCTTCCTCTGACAGAGCTGAACTCTTCACTCTGAAGAGTTCTTTCGTATCATTAACTCCCGTCCACTCACCAACTCTCTGCAATCTCTCTCTCTTCGCCGCAATATTGCATCTCTCTCGCTATTCTATCGCTACTATAATCAGTGTTCCTCGGAGCTTTCCCAGTGTATAACACCTCCTCTACGTAGGGTACGTAGTACCCGCCTTGCAACACAATCCCACCCCTACTCTGTGCAACTGTCCAACCCAAGAGTGAAATGCTATTCTCAGACTTTCTTCTATTCAACTGCTGAGCTCTGGAACTCTCTCCCAGAATCAGTCTTTCCCTCTTCCTATGACTTAAAGTGCTTCAAACTCCGTGTGTCCAGGCATCTTAGCTCGAACGTCCCTTGATTTCAGCCCTGTCACTCTTTGAAATCTAGGGTAGGTACTTGCTGCAGGCAGTTATGCCTTTTGTCTCCCTCATTCACATAGAAAACAAAAATGGGCCTGGGTCTCTAGGTATTTTTCCGGGGCGACCTAGATGTGTGTGAGATTTTATGTTTTTTTTGTTTTGTTTTTCTGATGTGTTGTGATGTCCCTGTTCAGACTCTGTCTCGTGTCGGCCACCCCCATTAAAAAAAAAAAAAAATGGTTTTGGAAAACTGGGGAAGGTGCCAGAGTATATACATACATACATACTTACATACATACTAAGATAATATTGAAGTTAATCAGTACAAGTGTAATACCTCGATTGAAGGGAGTACTAGTATAATTATATTACCTTTATTAAGTACATGTGTAATACCTCGATTGAAGAACGTACAAAGATATATTGAGTTAATGAGTACAAGTGTAATACCTCGTTTGAAGGTAGTACTAAATTATATTATCCGAGCCAAGTCATATGAGTGACATAATATTGTGGAGCCTCGTTTGTGCGTCTCACCCATGTATATACCATCTAATATTTGAATGCAATATCTATTTGTATTAATATAATAATATGAATGAACGTTTTGTTATAATTATCCTCTATTACCTTCTGTGCATGTGTTGAAACGAATTCGGCTCCTTCAGTCAAGTAGAACCTACCTAATAAATCCAATCAACCCCAGTAACAATCTGGCATAATATATATAATTATATACTCTCCAACCTAAGAGAGAAATGATATTACCAATCTTTGTTTTATTCGACAGCTGAGCTCTGAAACTTTTTCCATCTGACCCTCATCCTATGACTTAAATTGCTTCAAACTCTGTGTGTCCAGGCATTTTGGCTCGAACATTACTTGATTTTTGGCCCTGTCACTCTTTCAAATCTTTGGGAGGCACTTTTCACAGGCAGTTCTGTCTTTTGTCTCCCTTATCCACAGAAAAAACAAAAACACAAAACAAAAACAACAAATATTTAATGTATTTTTCGCACATTTTCTGACCAAGGATGTTGTAGGTAGGAATGAAGTTCAAAGATTATATTCAATGCTTTTCTTTTCATATTGGGACAATTACAAAAATACCTTACTAGCAACACTATTATTATTATTATGGGTATGGAAAATGTGCAAACTAGCATGGGAGAAGGGGAGTGCACCTGATGACTGGAAGACAGGCATAATAGTACCCCTATATAAGGGTAAAGGGGAAAGAGGTGTGTGTGGTATCCACTGAGAAATATGTCTTCTAAGTGTAATAGGGAAGGTGTACAGTAGGGTAGTGATTGAGAGAGTGAGAGTGAGAACGGAGAAATGGATAGGTGACAAGCAGGGAGGTTTTTAGGAAGGGAAGAGGATGTGTAGATCAGATTTTTACCCTGAAATGTGTATCTGGAGAAGCAACACAAGGTGTATGTTGCCTTTGTGGACTTGGAGAAGGCCTATGACAGAGTGGATAGAGAAGGTATATATGTGGAAAGTACTTAGAATATACGGAGTAGATGGCAAGTTGCTGAAAGCAGTGAAGAGCATGTATGAGGGTGCAAAGGCGGCAGTACGTGTGGAGAATGAGCATAGCGAGTTCTTTGATCTGAATGTTGGGTTGAAACAGGGGTGTGTGATGTCCCCGTGGTTGTTTACTGTATATATGGATGGAGTCATGAAAGAAATACAAGGAAGAGCAGTGGATGTTGGTGTATCGCTGATAAGGGAGGGAAATGAGTGGAAGCTACCTGTACTGCTGTTTGCTAATGATACAGTTCTAATGAGCGATAATGAATGGGAGTTGCAGGGTCTGGTAAATATGTTTGGAACAGTGTGTGAAAAATGGAATCTGAAGGTTAATGCGGGGAACAGCAAGGTTATGGTATTCGAAAGGGGTGAAGCCACAGAGTGTGAGGTGAAGTTGAACGGTCAGGCTATGGAGATTGTCAGCTCATTTAAGTATCTGGTCAGTGTGTTGAGTAAAGATGGGACTATGGATGAAGACGTGCGGGAGAGGGTGCAACAGGGGAAGAGGGTTGTAGGAACACTGAAAGCAGTAACAAGAAATAGGGTGGTCAGTATGGAAGTCAAGAAGTCCTTGCATGACAGTGTGGTAATCCCGACACTGACTTACAAAAGCGAAGCATGGATGTAGGTGGAGAGACTCAGACAAAGAGTGAGAGGGGTGGAAATGAGTTACTTGAGAAGTGTGCGCGGAGTTACATGGAGGGATAGACAGACAAATGAGGAAGTAAGAAGAAAGTGTGGTTTGGAGGTACATGTGCTGGAAAGTGTGAAAAGGAACACCTTGAGATGGTTCGGCCATATGGAACGTATGGGAAGTGAGAGAATGACTAAATGGTGTACGAGAGCGAGGTGGAAGGACAGACAGGGAGAGGTAAACCGAAAGAGAGGTGAAAGGATGGAATCAAGAAGTATATGGATGAAGGCGGTGCTGGTTGGGAGGAGAGGCATCGACTGACTAGGGACAGAGGTGCATGTGGGCGTTTTGTTCGTGGCCACCCCTTCGGGGATCACGTCGTCAGGCAATAGATAGATATATATATAATTTTTATTAATCAGCCGTCCGGCTGGCTCAGTTGATAGCGTGCCTGAATCCCACCTTGAAGGTCTAGCGTTCAATCCCCGCTCAGATTGAAAAGTTTTTCTGGGATATAGCCGGCGGTTACCATCTCCCCATGAGCAAGGGGGATGGGTAATGGTATCTGGTAGACTGAAGAAAGCCAAGCGCTTGTGAATCCTTGAAGGAGGAGAACGAGCGCAATATAAGTAACCAGACGATTATTATTATTATTATTAATAAAAATAGTACTGATGGGCGTCGACTGACTAGGGACAGAGGTGCATGGGGGCGTTTTGTTCGTGGCCACCCCTTCGGGGATCACGTCGTCAGGCAATAGATAGATATATATATATAATTTTTATTAATCATTGCTAATAAAAATAGTACTGATGGTGGTAAAATTAGTAACATAACATCATCAATGTATCTTCTGCTCTATTACCCATCCTGTTTGCAGATGACACTAACCTCTTTCTTGAAGCTAACAACGTAAATAGTATAGTTCAACGTATGAATGATGAATTAGCTAAAGTAATACAATGGATTAATGCAAATAAACTTTCCTTAAACAGTGATAAAACAAATTACATGATATTTCATTCTAAAGGTAAATCTGTAGCTACTGATCTAAATATTAGCATTTGTAGTTTAACAATTCAGAGAGTATATTCTTGTAAATTTTTGGGTATAACAATGGATTGTACATTATCTTAGTCTGAACATATAAAAGAAGTTGAACACAAAATATCTAAGGGTATTGGAATTGTATGTAAAGCAAGGAAGGTATTAAGTGCATATACACCAGAGACAATTATTATATTATAGCTTTATCTCTCCTTATCTGACCTACGGGATAGAGGCATGGGGCTCAACTAGTGGCTGTTATATCAGTTCTGTATTTAAACTTCACAAAAGAGCAATAATAATGTTCTCTTCCTCACATTATTTAGCTCATACAGAACCACTATTCCAGGCTTTTAGGTTGTTAACCATATCTGGAATATATAAATTTAGCATTGGTAAAATGATGTATAAATTCGTAAATAATCAGCTACCTCCAATATTTAATAATATGTTCATAAGAGCTTATGAAGTTCACTCTTATCCAACTAGAACAAATAATAAATGTGTTGTACCCGTGCTCAGAACTTCTTTAGGACAACAAACATTTAAATATAAAGGTGTTCTAATATGGAATTGTATAATGGCCAACTTGAGTCATGACTGTTCGTTTGGTGTGTATAAGCTCAGATTAAAAGGGTTGTTAATTGATAATGCGTTAAACATCAATTAATTGTCTGGCTTAGTAACAACAACTTTATTATTTTTGGCAAATAATCGTAATATCAAAATAAATTTGGTTGATTTTCTAACTTATCTATGATTTTTAGTTTTTATGCACCAATCCCTCGCACTGTGTGTCATACCACCAATGTTATTAAGTATATAATATTTAAGGACATACAGTATATACCGTTAGGTATCAAGTCCTCTTTGTTGCGTATCAACGTTATTTGTACTTATTCAATACAATTATGTAGTCTATGTACAGTCGAGGTTAATAAGTGTTGTCATATATTTCACAAAGTTTCGGACACTGACTAATACTCTAAGGGATAAGCACTTTTCCCAGTAACTATAAAGATACCAATAACACTTGTTGAGCGAAAATCACTGGAATCTATGACAACACTTAATACCCCCGACTGTATGTATAGTTATATGCAACAATAACATTATTATTATTATATATTATTAAAACAAAATATATTGTTAATTCATTTAGTTGTGATGGTGGTGGTATTAACAATACCATAATAGTTTATTCGCTTTTCATTATTATTATTTGTGTGCCAGGGACCAATGACATCAGATAAGGCTACCCGCGGCGAGAGTATTAGCAGCAGAGTCAAGGCAAATACTACCAGTGAACTCCTCTACACCGTGGAAGACATACCTAGCTGGTCTACTTGCTGCTTACTTGGTTTTCAGGTAAGACATAAAATATTATAACATAGCAGAATAATAATATTAGATATGACTGAATGTCACTTGGGTATTATTCTATAATTCCACCTATACGAGCTAAACAAATTATTATTGTATTTAACAGGAAGGTACGACGAGGTAAGTGATGTGGTATAGGTGGCAATATGCGAAAATGGATTATAAGGGCATTCTGCCCCCCTCTTACCCCCTTACGAAAATCTACGGTTATTCACTACAGGGGAGGTGTGGTGGAGTGGTCTTGCTACTGGCCTGGTAATCCAAAGGTCCCGGGTTCAAATCCCGATGTATCAATGGGAAGATATTATTGGGATGGAATTTGTACTGTACCTGGTATCAGTGCATTACCACAAGCCCACCGAAACGTCAATAAAATACCCTCATTGTTCCCTGATTAAATAGCACTGAATGAATATTCCCATATTCAAAATATGCTATAGGGGTGCAATGCCTGGTGAGTTATCTGCTCAACAGGTGGCGTTGTGTGTGTAAGTGTGAGAGTCCGAGTGTAGGGGGTGAGACAATGAAGCACGGGAACGAGGTGGCTTCAGAGATGGGGTCGTTTTGGGCCATGAGTGAGCACCGTGCCTCATGTGAAGGCAAGATGGCAGGTGCTCGTTGTACTCTACGTGCTTCACATGTCTCACTCCCTAGACTGGAACAAGACCTCACGGGCTTCACTGTTCATTGTAAAGCGGTGAATGTTAAGGCTCTCAGCCTATGCCCGAGAGGAAGTAAGTTGGAATATATAAAAAAAAAAAAAAAAAAAAAAAAAAAATGATTTCTACCGTTTTACCCAACCAGCGGGGGTGTGGGGGCGGCAGCCCCCACCCATAATATTAGGTTAGGTTAGGTAAGGTTGTTAGGTTAGGTTAGGTAAGGTTGTTAGGTTAGGCTAATGTCTCTCTGAAACATTGTAAATCCGTGTCACATCTAGATTGATAGACTTTTGTCAGAGGGGGGCGGAATGCCCTTATAATCCATTTCCGCATATTGCCACCTATACCACATCACTGATCTCGTTGTACCTTCCTGTTAAATACAATAATATTTGTTTTAGCTCGTATAGGTGGTATAGGTGCAATTATAGAAATTTACCGTCACTTGGGCCTATCGAAGTCATTCTTATTTGTTATGACTATGATGTACACTTTGCCGCACAAGTGGTGCTTTGACCATCTCAGTGAAATCGTAATTTGACAGCGTCGGACACACCTCCCCAACCCCCTCCCTCATTCACCTCCTTCCTTCCACCTCACCTTTCCTCCCTCTCTTCCGTTGTCCGGCTCATAGTATCTCACGACTATGAAGTAGGTGTATTGTAAATCACTTAAATCACTTACTTTCATTTCAATATATTGATACCCTACCTGTAAATAAATATATAAAACAGGTTCTTAACCCCTTCCGTACCATCAATATCCTTTGCATTTTCTTCTGGCTGCTACTATTTGATTTTATTCAGTTTATAAAGGATATCTAGTAATTATAAAGCTTCGAACTATCTAGATCAATGTTATTCACTAATTTTTTCAAGAGAGCCAAAAGTTCAGGACATATTCAGAGTGAGAGCCGAATAAGCCATAAGGCAAATAAACCACAAGGATAAGTGTTTTGTGTGCTTACGTTTTTTAATAAATTTGTCCATTTTGATTATAGCCTCGATAATTCACTGCCTGGAATATGACAAATTGGTGAACAAATACCCAAATGTGGAAAATACAGCTCGTTTGAATTTGTAAGAATACGAGTTTAGGTCCATACATTTCATGCATACACCGAAACAGTCTTTTTCTCATAAAATAACACTAACTTACGAGGCACCATAACCCACTTTTGTGATGTGGTGTTAATAAAACGAGTGCAGTTCCTGTACAGAAGGCTCTCTCTCTCTCTCTCTCTCTCTCTCTCTCTCTCTCTCTCTCTCTCTCTCTCTCTCTCATCATTCCTGTATAATGGGTGCTCTCTCTGTTCTCCTTTTCTTTTTGTGTTGAATAATTATGAATAGTAAAGAATTGCCAGGGCCACTAGGCCTATTCCCATTAGCAATTTTATTAAGTGATACGTCTGATATGGCATAATGATGCAATATATATCTAATACTTTGATTACTGATGAATTCTCTCTCTATCTCTCTCTCTCTCTCTCTCTCTCTCTCTCTCTCTCTCTCTCTCTCTCTCTCCTCTCTTGTGAGCCGCCAATCAGGTCATTGCGAGCCGCCACTAGCTCGCGCCGCGCAATGAAGACCACTGATCTAGATACACGTTTTTAACTACATCTTCCTAAGCTGCATAACATCGTCTAAATATGGATAATATAATAAAATATAACAAACGTCGCTGGTACAGAAAGGGTTAACAAAGTTATGGCGAGTTATAAATGTGTATTCATATTTCATAAAACAATGCCTGGATAAGTTACGCATGAAGCACACATATTTCATAAAACAATGCCTGGATAAGTTACGCATGAAGCACACATATTTCATAAAACAATGCCTGGATAAGTTACGCATGAAGCACACATATTTCATAAAACAATGCCTGGATAAGTTACGCATGAAGCACACATATTTCAGACAACTTAGAAAGGAAGAAAGAGATTTGATCGTCATTCAACATCTATGACGTCTGGCAATAGATAGATAGATAGATATATAGATAGATAGATAGACCTTAAGTATTCCCAATTAAGTTGTGAATCGGGATATTATAAATTACATATGCGTGAATATTAATATAGTTCTTTCATGAAACCTTATTTCCAATTATATGGTATTATTGCGAAATGGATGAGCAATAAATACGCGATGTCAGAATCATAAACAGCAAGGATAGGTGTAGTAATTATCTAGTTTTAATTCATCCATAGAGGAGCAGAACAAATACCGGTAGTAATGCTTACAATAATAAGAGTGGTGATGAAGTGATTAGATAGGTTGTATAACTCATGGCACTGTAAATGTTGTCAAAAGAAATGTATTGAGTTATGTATAATCCTGAATAATATTGCCATATTAGTTACTATAAGAGAAGAATGACAAAACCAAGTAGGTAATTCTAAAATATGTTAAATACTGAATATTATACTGAAAGACAAACTCTGACAACTAAATATTCATAAACAAATTCACTCAAACATAACCGAGTATAGATTACAAAAACAATACAAACATACACAAATTAATTTATGAGGACACATTTCAGGACTCTCTCTCTCTCTCTCTCTCATTGTTAGACCCCATCTTGAATATGGCGTTCAGTTCGGGTCCCCGTATCTCAAGAAAGACATTACAAAACTCGAATTTGTGCAGCGTAGAGCAAATAAACTAATTCCCTCTCTGAATAACAAGCCATGTTATGAAAGATTAAAAACAAAAATGTGTGTCGCTAAAGAAAAATAAGTTGCGAGGCCAATTTTTCGAGTGTGTCAAGATACTTAAAGGATTTGACAGAGTAGATATCCGTGCACTGTTCACGATTAATAACAATGCTGCAACCCGAGGTAATGGAATGAAATTAATCAGAAAAAGGGACCCTTAGATGTGGCACAACATATCTTCACATACAGTGTGGCTAAAGAGTGGAATGCAAGGGAGGTGGTCGACAGTAATTCAATTATTATGTTTAAGAAAAGACTGGACGATCAGCTGATGGAGATTGGATATATATGAATTAATCAGTAGGCATGTGTAATTTCCCTTTCAAACTAATGCATTTCTATACTCTATAAAACACTTTCCTTGTGGGCAATTCCTGAACCATAAGGTTACTCTTAATCCTATTTTCCGGTACGGCTTCTTAGCCGGAGGGTGGGGAGAGACCCTTCTACTTTACTGTCCTATTATTCCATTATAAACTGTCCCTGTCTAGTAGTATCAAGGCCGGACAACCTAGTTGGCACCACAAGGTATGTGTGGTCTGAGCATCTGTGTAACTATGTGTAACTCTCTCTCTCTCACTCAATTAGGACAAATTACATTGGACAACACACTTTGAACTGTATTTAGTATTTAACATTGAACAACGTTAGGGAAACGGTATATTAATTTACGGCTAGGGTATCAATATTATAATAAAATGAAAACCAGTGGATGAAATGATTCACAACACACCGTGAGATACTATGAGTCGAGGAAGAAGGGAGGGAGAAAGGTGGGGTGGAAGGTAGGAGGCAGAGTGAGGGAGGGGGTTTGGGAGGTGTGTCTGACGCTGCCAAAATACGATTTTTCAGGACTTGTGCGGCAAACTGTACAGTAATAGCAAACGTCCAATCCTAGCAAATCACGAGTCATAACTATAGGTAGCGCCAACGAACTTGACAATAATTTTGACCCCTTAACTTCTTATAACTCGAAATTAATTAAAGCAATCGGGCTGACGTTTCTACCATTTGGGAAGAGTCCACCAAGAAATTAGTGTGGATACTTACAGCCAGTTTGCTCCAGGCCCTTTTAAGTTACTATGAGGTCAGGGATCAAGATTATTGTCAATTTCGTTGGCGCTACCTATACTACACCTTCCAGATCGTAAAGCTAATCCAAATGTTACCAAGAACTGCTCAGAACTAATATTGTGACTTCATCTCACAGATAACCCAGAACCCTATGTATCACGTGTTGACCTTTCGAGTCACTCATTTTAGAGATAAGCCAAAACCCAATTAATCATGTGTCAAAGCTATAATGCTCTACTTAATATTACAAATAACTCGGAATCTTATTGACCATGAGTCAGCAACTATTATTAGGGGTTCAAGCCTACGGCAGGGAACTCCTATTGTAATCATTCAGATTATTATTTTACTTCTTATTCTTCCAAATTATTCTTGAACACCGGTTTTTGCACAATAACTCCGGAACCGCCTGTTGGATCACAACTAAACTTTGACACAAGGTGCGGTTTTGTATTGGGCAACTTTTGATATACTAAACACCTGTCACCCATATTGATGGCCACACACGCCCGTGGCAGCTGCATTTCCGAAATATTTCATAAATAAATACCGTCTCTCCCACTCATAGCAAATTATTGTGCTTTGGTATATGGATATATCAATGCTCCACAAATGTTATAGAGAATGATTTTGCAAAACACGTCGTTTTTTGGCGGCCATCTTGAAAAAAACTAAAATTAACTTGAAAATCCATATCTAGAAAACTACAAGGATGATTAAATCCATACTTAAGTAGTTGGGTGACGCTCGTAATTTCGAACGTCTTGGTATCAAAAGAATAACAATTGGTGGAATAGTTTGGCTGCAGCATTGAAAAACTGTCTATTCAGTATTACGTTTAAAAACATTCTCGAAATTCCACACAACGTTTTCAGTCTTCAGTCTCGGTTCCCCGAATCCCCTAGTTTTGCTTAATAAACCTTGAACCCATCATTCAGATCCATGCATTTTTTTGCTTTAGTTCTCAAAAAAGTTTGAGTCCATAAGAATTCGAGCAATCTTTAACTAACCTACCTATACATACCTATCCTACCAAATAATAATTATAATTCAAATTTATTTTTTTGAATAGCAGAGTATTTGCTAAGGTTTTTAGCAATTCCTTACTTTGCCAAATGCTTACTTAACACAATCACTGCGGCACTTGTCATATGACAATTGCTTAGTCACCACTGTACCATACAGGGGTTTTGGAGTAAAAGTTACCTGTATTCCCTAAATATTTTCATGTATGAACAGGAGATAGAACTTATATCAATGATATACCCCTTAAAGTAGAGGAATATATATTTTAAAAGACACCTGAATTATGTCTGTACGACCACTGGTTGCCATGCAACAGTATTGCAAAGGAGTCACTAAATCGGTAAAAATTAAGATTTTCGGCGTTTTTTTCTATTTCCAAGTCTATAGGGGAGCTGGAGATGTCTCCTAGGTAGGTTAGTTTTCGCCCAGACATGTCTGGCGATGAATGAGGCGGACCCACGCTGCTTTGACTCACTTGCTTACCTCCCAGGCCTTGTACTAGGCCGATATTCAGCAATTGTCATATGACAAGTGCCACAGTGATATCCATATTTTTTTATGTAACAGCCCACAGTCATTGAGTTAAATAAGAATTATATGGCCCGATAAAGTTTTGACAATTTTCCGTGTGACTTGACCTTGACCAAGGAGTCTGGCAGGTGTATAAAAGGAGAGCCCACTCAAGGTTATAATTCTGCGCCGACCTCGACAGTGGTGCCTATAGTGTCCAATAAGTGTTAACACGATTAAGCCTATTATTTCCCCCTTGATATTGTGATAACTCTTGACTTTCCTTTACAAATACACTATTATATGGGTAGTAACTTAATAGTATCGATTCTTATATACTGCCAGATTATGACTATAAGAAAAATATTCATTATTTTCCAAGTGTAAAAGTTAATTATTAGGTAGTAAAAGATTACTTCCATTGATTTATCTTTCAGTAAGATCATGATATTAGTAACCATGTCTGAATTATATTGTTTTGATACAAATTTGATAGCTCAAACAAATACTGTACACCATTGTTTTATAGGTTGCAATAATTTTTGTGATAAATATAACATTACTTTTAATGTGCATGGAATTGATGGCTGATAGGCTACACTTCGACATTTGTATTAATAATGAGTTAAATTAGATTATTGTTCAAGTACAGTACTTTAACACTTTCCCTGCGGGAGACGTTCCCGAACGCCATGGTAATTTACGGGCTTTTAAAGCCTCTTCAAGCCTGTAAAATCAAGTGCAAGGGAGCGGGAGCGCGACAGGCCACATGTCATTCTCCCAGCTAGGCGGCCATGGCACTGAGGGCTCTGAGTCAGAGTCTAGCTAGATATACAGTGCTGCCAAAGGTAAATGTTGCGAGACATTAGCGAGAATTGCTCATTTTAGCGAATGTTTTTGGTAGCGCTGTGGGTGATTCCCTCGAGCTACGAAGCTCGTTTTGGTGTCATTTTGAAGCTGTTTTCTTCTAGTTTTTGGCTGAATACATTTAATTTAATTCAGATACTTGCCTAATCAATCAGGAGTGCCTGAATGTTCCCTAATATGATGGAAATAGGCGGTACTATGCCCGTACCGCTAGTATTAATTGTATCTCATCTATGTCCAAGATTAGCGTTTGTACCAAGCACATCATAATGCAGCAGCTAGGCCTACTATTCAAATGCAACCATTTATGATACATAAAACTTCGCTTAGGACAATTAATAATAGCTTAAGTTATTTAGGAATCACATGCAATTTAAGGGAATCATGGAAGCATTCCATAGACTATGGTTGTAATGACTCATATTAACTATATGCTAAAGCAGTAAAGTTGTACAGTCATGCCTATACAATAACTCTCTCTGTGTGCCTAGAACACTATATAAACTTCCTAATCCAATCCAATTATAAATCCACAAATTAATGTTTGAACCTAGCCAATCCTATGCCTACAAAGTAGGAGGCTACGGATATAGCCTACTAACCCCAAACAAATCCAATTCAATTTTGCAAGCTTTAATACCTCCTAAAGCCTACCTACCTAAGGTCAACTAAGATTGTGTTCGCCCCTCTTCTAGTCGCACCGAGGAGTGCACTGCCCCTCGTTCTGGGTGGTGATTTGGTGCAGCAGACTGTTAGAGGGGGTAGCACGCTCCCCTGTATCGTTACAGGAGGGGTTTGAACCCACAACATTAGCAAACATCTCACAAAAGAAACCACAAAACAGAGATCTATTATTCAGTCTCAATAACAAAGTGGTGTGAACGACTTATCCTTTAGTCAAAAAGTGGTATGATATAACTTCCACAAACTAGTAACTCATATGAGTTACCGAACCCTTTGTAGGTGAAAAGTGGACAGTTAAGAAAATATCAAATATGTCAAATAGCCATTAGCATTAAGAACTCAGAGAGTAATAATTATGAATATAATTCATGAATAATGATTTAGATAATAGTCATGTATGCATGACTGAGTTTCAAAACGAACAATAAGTTATTGTAACTTGAATAAATCATAGAGCGGAATTAGCTCAAAGAATAGTATGTAAATTATACTTTATAAAGATGTGATTATAACAATAGTCATGAATAAGTGACTGAGGAAAAATACTCTGCGAATGAACTATCTAGAATAGTTCTGTACCCAGATGATACAAAGCATGAAAACTAGGTCTGAATATGTGTTCACTGGTTGACGTTTAAGTGCATGTATTTATTCCCAGACAAACAAATATATATTTCCACATAAGGAATACAGGAGCCTGTATTCAAGGAAGTATATAAACATTTACTCCACGATAGATATGTGTAATGTTCTCCCTTAACAGAGCAACGGATAATAACTAGATAGGGAAGAAGGAAAAATCTTCTATAGTATGTTAACACTATGAACCTTAACATACCTAAGTTTGAACCCTGATTGCAATCATCATTACCATTACGAAATAAAAGAACACTTAAAGGTTTGTGAAGAGAAGAGACACTGGTAGAGCGTTTTGAAGAGCACGTTTCTCCTGGCCAAGTTGATTACAGGGAACCGGGGATTTCACACATCCGTACTAGGGTCTGGGCCAAACAACTTAAGGCGCGGGCTCTCTCTTGGTCCTTCTTCCTCTTCTATCGACACACTCGAACACCATCTTCACTAAATCTGGAGGATGATGTACTCGGAGTATCGAGGCGGTACAGTGATACTAATCTAGCATCTAGATCAGCATCAAGGCTACCTGATCCACCTGAGATATTAGAATTCCCTGATCGTGAACTGCTAAGCGTCCGACTATCTGGAACTTGAAAGCTAATTAGTTGCACACTGAGCTCTTCACTAGAGGTTTCTCGTATTGTATTCCTTTCTATCTTAGGAAACCCGATCTCCAAATCCAAAGGTGGATTAAGCCAGTAGGCTGGTTGCTTAACTTCTCTCTGTTAAGTGAAGATAGTAACTCATTTTTGGTCGGCAGAAAATAAAAATAAAAATAGGAAAAATGGGGATTGGGCCTGAGCATATAGATAGAGATAGAGAGACTAGGGGGCTGTTGTCTCGGGGTAATAGGGGCGTGTGTGAAATTCTGATTTGGGGTTTATATAGGGAACCAGTTGCACTAGAGTTTGTTGGTCTTTGGGGATTACTGGAGAATGCTGTTCGGAGTGTTTTTACTTTCTTATTTACACTTTGTTGGACCTGATGGGTATTTGGGAGTGACATTCTAGCGGGGGTAGTTTGCTTAGGTTTGGGGGTTTGTTCATCATTTACACTGGTGGGGGAAGTTATATTTGATTTGGATAGTTTGCTTCGTATTACGAATCTATGCTCATAGTTATTTCGGTACTCTACAGGGGTGCACTGGGGGGTTTGATAGTGTATTTGCATAAGTTTGGGGGTGTCACTGATGTTCACATGTTGAACTGGGTAGTTTTCGTAGTGTCCCCTGGGAATCCCAGTCTCCTCATTTTCTTTGGATGGTTCCCCTAGAGGCTCTCGTTTTTCCTCTTGGTATTGGTGGTGGTCGTAGAAGGCCCGTGTTGTGACTCCTGACTTCAATTATGGAAGCAATGCGGCAGGTTTGATTTGCGGTGTTATTTGTAGACGGGAGCAGATGGCTGGAGGTATTTGGCATTTGTTGCTCAGATCCCGTCATCTCACCATTGCCTTAAAAAAAAATCCCAGTCTCGGGGCTGGAGCATGTACGTTTTCCAAGTTTTGTTGCAGACGTATGGTGTCAGGTGGTGGAGGAAATCACACCACACTCTGGCTTTGATGTTGTTTCGGCCATTTGTATCACGAAACACAGTGAGGGGAAGAGGAACATCTGAGTGTTGGATGATGATGAGTAGCTGGCCAGGTGAGGTGATATTCCTGGACTCATTGTTGATGCCTAGGGCCATGCTGTTCACCTTCATTTTGGTAGGTGTGTCTGGAGCTGCGAATGACTATGTTTTGGGGGTCAGGGTCACTTGTTGAGTCTGAGAGATGTGGAAGGGGCTTAGAGGTATTTGCTTTTTTTTTTTTGGCTGGTATTGACTTTAGGAGGAGTATTCGTGCTAGGTGAAGAGGGGGGGGGGGGGGGGCCACGAAGTTAATGCGGTGTTGGGAGGGGGCATATTTAAGTTGTGGCGAGATGGGGTGGGGGGGTGGGGTGGAGGGGGAGTCAGGTTTTCTCAGAAGTATATGAAGCAGTAGATAGTGACAAGTCATATGATATTATTTATTTAGATTTCAGTAAAGCTTTCGACAGAGTCCCTCATGAGAGATTGATGAGAAAGGTTGAGGCACATGGAATACGAGGATCGTTGTTGGGATGGATTAGGTCATGGCTAATTGGTAGGAAACAGAGAGTCAGCATAAATGGTACCAAGTCAGAGTGGGGAGCAGTCAAAAGTGGTGTCCCCCAGGGATCGGTATTAGGTCCCCTGTTGTTTCTTATATACATAAATGACCTAGATTTAGGTATAACTAGTAGGATAAGTAAATTCGCAGACAATACTAAAATGGGGAGATCAATTGATTCAGATAGCGATATAGAATGCCTCCAAAGGGATCTAGATACCTTACATGAATGGTCAGTAAATTGGCAGATGAAGTTTAACATTGACAAATGCAAGGTATTACAGATAGGGAAGATGCAAACAAATGTTAAATATAAACTAGCTAATTTAGAATTAGAAAATTCAGACTGCGAGAAAGGTCTAGGTGTGTTTGTTAGCAATGATTTGAAGCCTAGAAAACAGTGTATAAGCGTTCGTAATAAGGCAAACAGGATTCTCGGGTTCATCTCTAGGAGTGTGAGTAACAGAACTGCTGATGTTATCTTAAAACTTTACTTGTCATTAGTGAGACCCCATATGGATTATGCTGTCCAATTTTGGTGTCCTTATTACAGAATAGACATAGATTCATTGGAGAGAGTACAGCGTAGAATGACAAAAATAATCGATAATATTAGAAATCTTCCGTATGAAGAAAGGTTGAAGAAATTAGGTTTACATTCGTTAGAGAGACGCAGAGTTAGAGGGGATATGATAGAGGTGTTCAAGTGGGTTAGTGGGATTAACAAAGGGGACATGACAAATGTACTAAAGCTCAGTGATAGCGAAAGAACTCGTACCAATGGTTTCAAATTAGATAAATTTCGTTTTAGAAAAGATATAGGCAAATATTGGTTTGGTAACAGAGTTGTAGATGGGTGGAATGGACTACCAAGTGCTATAGTGGGATCTAAAACGGTAGGGAGCTTTAAGATAAAATTGGATAAGCATATGGACGAGAAGGGTTGGGTGTGAAGGGGGATCAGCCGGGTTGGGCCAATCAGCGCTCTGCAGACCCCCGTAATCCTGCGTTAATCTCTAACCGTTTTGGTAAGATGATCCTCAGGGTATTAGAGTGTTGAGCCTATAATTGGGCTTTGTAATTGAATTGGGGTTGTGTGGGACAGGGATCTGCCTTGCATAGGTCAATCGGCTTTCTGCAGACTCCCATTTTCTTATGTTCTTATGTTATGTTTGACAGGGGATGTGGTGGAGACAGGTGTGACTGGAACAGGTGTGGGAGGGGCTGGAACAGGTGAAAGGTTGACAATAATAGGTGCAGAGGAGGATGGAGCAGGTGTAGGGTTGACAGGAACAGGTGCACATGTGGCTGGAGCAGGTGTAGTGTGGAGCAGGTGTTGTGGAAGCTGGCTGGTTGAGATTTGGACTGGTGTGCAGCAGGCTCCCATCTTTTTGGTTTGGTTAATCTTCTGCCATAACGGAAGTACATCGGCTGTGAGATAGGAGGTGGAGATGGTGTTAATGGTGGTGAGGTGAGGAATCGGGGTTGTCGAAGCTTTGAGTGGGAAGGACGTGGGGGTTTAGGAGGTGGAATAGATGGAATGGGAAAGGAAGTGGGTAGGCTTTGGGTTATGAGGTGGAGGAGTTTGTGTTGTAGGTGAAATGGTAGGGACGAAAGGATAGGTAGGGGTGGATAGGTGGGTTGGAGGAGATGGGGTTAAGATGGGTATTTCGGAATTGGCAGAGGATGAGGGTTGGGAGGAGGATTGAGGACTGGGTATGATAGGTTTTATTGGGGGTGGGTTTTTTTGGATAGGGGTGGTTGGATAGGGGTGGTTGGAAGGGATGAGGAGAGAGGTTTGAGGATAGGGAGAGGGGCGAACCCAGGTGGGGCTGATAGGGCTCGAGTAGGTGGGGGAAGGGATGTAGGATAGCTCGGAAAGTTGGGGTAGGAGTGGGAATAGGACGAGGGATAGGTAGAGGGCATTTAGGTTTAGGAATAGGGAGAGCAGGTAAGGGGAGTAAGGTAGGGGTAGGGTTGGTACTGGTTGGTTCTGTTCTTGGGGTGGTAAAAGGTTTGGACTATTGGCAGTAGGGCATGCATCATTATCGTCTGGGTTAGCTAACATAGATATGTTCTCATCCAGAGGTTGGAATCGGCGTACATAGCGGTTTCTATATGTGTGTGATTCCCTGTAATAGCTAACAGTGACTTGATAGCAGTTATGTACTGTCAGTATTTCGAACTGTCCTTTGAATCTTGGTTTGAGCTTGGGTGGTACTGGCAGTTGTGCTACCATGACAAGATCGCCGACGTGATGAGTGTTGATTTTAGGTGTTTTGTCGGGCTGTAGGTCCTGAAGGTACTGTAGTTGTCTTAATCGGTTTTTGAGGTGGACAAGCGACTGAATTAGGTTGGGTGAGGGCTCATGTGGGACGGACAAGTGCCGTAACGGAAGTAGTAGTGGTGGCTCTCTGAAGACTCTTTCGTGGGGTGTGATTCCGTCTTGATGATGGCAGGTGTTGATGTCCCTTGGCACAATGCGGACTTGGCTAGGCCAGTCCGTGGTATTCATTTGTTGCAGCCTAGTTCTCACCTGATTGGCAATGGGTCGGTGGCTACGATTGCAGATGGAATTCCCTTGAGGCCAATAAGGGGAGGATTGGCTGATTTTGAATATGAACATCTGGGATATTTGGGTTCAAACATGACCTGTGAATTCGGGAGCATTGTCAGAGTGAATGGCTTGGGGTAAACCGAAATAGGGAAACACATGCTGTAGAAGGGACTCGGCGACTGCAAACGCAGAGTGTTCTTTTGCGGGGCAGGATATTACATATTTGGAGTACATATCCACAAAGGTGATTATGTATTAATACCCTTTAACCCCTTCCATTGGTCCCATGACGTCGAGTGCTAGGAGTTACCAGGGCTTGGATGCGATTAACTTGCCGGAAGGACCTGGGGTTCTTGTTTTATCCTTACCTAAGGCGCAGGCACAGCAGGCTTCCATGCTTTTCTTGGCTGTCAGGTAGGTCGATGGGGTCCAATAGATATCCTGGAAGGTGGTGACTAATTTCCTCTGGCCTACGTGGATGCCATTATGGGAATAGAGAGATTGCATAATGCCTAAGGCTGCGTTAGGACTTATTACAATCTTGCCCTCTGCAGTGTAGAAATTAATATTTGTCTCCTTTCCTTTGCAACTGGGAAAAGACGTGTCTTGGTATCCAGTCAGGTTTTTCTTGCTATTGGTATTGTTGTAATAGATATTGTTGGTCCTGGTCGGTGGAGTCCTGGTGGTGTATGGCTCGAATTGCTGCTGTTGGTGGTGGTGGTTGAAGAGGCAGTCTGGAAAGGGCATCCGCGTTGGTGTGGAGCTTGCCAGGTCTGTAGGCTATTTCAAAATTAAACTCCTCTAGGGATTCCCCCTGACCTGACTATTAGAGCGTTTTTTGTGTCAGATTTCCTTAGCCACTGCAAGGCCTGGTGATCGGTGATGATGGTCACCTTGACCCCTGCTAGATAGGCTTTAAAATGTTGCAGTGCCCAAATGATGCCTAAACACTCTCTCTTTGTGACAGGGTAATTAATCTCGGCAGGGTTGAGGGTTCTGCTGGCAAAGGTAATGATGTGCTCTCTACCTTCCCAGGTTTGAGCTAAAAATTACCCAATTCCGAATAAGGAGACGTCTGTGTAGAGGCGAAATGGTTGGTTATAGTCTGGGAAGGAGACGACTGGTGCAGCTACCAGTAAATATTTGAGAGTCTGAAAGGCTTGCAAACGTGGAGTTGTTCAAACGGAGGGTTCTTCTTTCCTAGTTAGGTCGTGAAGTAGTTTGGCTAGGGTGGCAAAATTCTTCACAAATCGCAGGTAATATGAAGTCAAACCTAAGAACGCCCTATAATCCTTTTACATTGTTTGGTGGGGTGATGGCACTTATTGCTCTTAGTTTGGCTGGATCGGGGTAAATTCTTGCCTCTGATACTATGTGGCCAAAAAATTGCACTTCTTTATCTGCCATGATGCACTTTGAGGGCTTTAGTTTGAGGTTGGCATCACGGATCCTCTGGAATACTTGGCATAGACGTTGGAGATGGTCAGCCCAAGTTTTGCCGAACACAATGATGTCGTCCAGATATGCCAAGCATGTTTCCCACGTTAACCCTTGTAGGACTTGTTATGTGTGTCCCAGCTAACTCCATAGATGCACAACAGGCCTATCTTGGGTTGGGGAGTAAGTAGACACACTGTAGATATATAGGTTCTTATTAAGAAGGATATGGGATACAGGCACGAAGCAGAGCCTACAGGGTGATAGCTCTGTCTCGTGGTACACAAACATGTATTGGCCCTCTGGTGAGAGGAGCCCCAGGCTTGAGTTGCCAGAGTGGCTATATGACATAACTAATATGACTGCCTGGATGCTAACATGAATCTTACTCATAGAGAGATATTACATATGCATAAGTGACTGTACTAGATATGAAAGTGATACTGTACAAGGTAAATCATACACATACAGGACTGATTACATGAGTCTGGAAAAAGTTGCGGGTCCATTGCATAATCCTAACGGCAGTACGGTGAATTCATAGAGTCTACCCTGGCTGGTGGAGAAGGCCTTTTTCTGTTGATGCTCGGGCCCCATTGGGACTTGCCAATATCCGGCTTGTAAATCTAAGGTGGTGAACCATCTCGCTCCTAGTAAGGAGTCTAGGGAGTCATCAATACGAAGTAGTGGTGTGGCATCCTTGATGGTGACATCATTTAATTGTCTGTAGTCTATGCAGAATGTTGTTGAGCCGTCTTTCTTTCTTACCAGTACTACGGGGGAAGACCATGGGCTGGTTGATGGGCGAATTACTCCTGTGTCGATCATATCTTGCACCTGGGTTTCCTCTTGGCGTTGGAGAGGAGTTTTCCGACGAATAGGTTGATGAATAGGAAATCCGACGGTGTGGATAGGATGGTGAAGTACTTGCGTCTTTCCTACGTCTCGGGTGGATGTGGCAAAGATGTCTTGGAATGAAGTCATTAAGCTCTGTAGATCTTGTCTTCGTTGGTTTGTTAGTTGTGGGGGAATCTCAGGGAGTTTAGGGGGGGGGGGGAGATGAGGTTTCTTCTTCAGGTAGGGATAGTTCATCATCATGGTTCTCTAATTAACGTATGGTTAACCCTTTAGGCTTTAGGCAAGGTAAGGGTGTGATCAGATATGTTGGCAATTTTGACTTGATTTAGATTATGAGGCATAATAGCAGGAGCGGTAAGGCATTCTTTATCAAACGGGCTTTGGAGGTTTGGTGTTATGATTAATTCCCCAGATAAAGTGGGTAAGATGGAATTCCACTGTTCATGGTGAGGGGGTAGCGTAACAGATTTTGAGAGTATAGCTTGAGATGTTCTGATGGTGCGAACAGGTTGAATTACGTTAGGTTTGCTGCGAACAGATTGAATTACGTTAGGTTCGCTGAGAGAGGATTTTTTTTTTTTTTTTTAGTGGTTTAGAAGCAAAAGTTATCACTCTGTTAACACAATCGATGGTGGTACATAGTGAGGTCAGCAAGTCAAAACCTAAGTACCCATCATAGTTTGTTACAGTGGATGGGAAGATCATAGAGGGATGGTGATGACTGTGATCAGGAACGTTGGTAGCTACGTTGAGGGGAGCTGTTTACCCTTGGTTAGGAATTACGCCATCGTTTGTATCGATTAAGACAATGAAGGAGGTTTGAATAGGCCCAAAAGTGGCCTTGTTTTTGGCAAAATATGAGGAGAAAAGACACGAACGGGAGGCCCCCGATGTCAATTAAAAATCTAGCTTTGACACCTTGAATAGTTAGATGATTATAAATGGGGTTTTTTCCTGCATTTGAGATTGTCCCATCACGAGCCCCTACCAGTTTGGCGACAGGTGGGCGGGGCCGGATTAAAAATCCGGGTTATCTTGAGTGATGGATGACTCCTCCAGTATCACATTTTCTTCAGGGGCGTCGTCGATTCCTGCAGTTCCATCTTCAATGAGGGTGGCAACTTGTCGTGGCTTAATCCAGGGGATTTGTCCCCAAAATTGAGGGAGTTTGGGGCGACAGTTAACCAACTCAGGAAAAGATTGATAATTATCGCGATTAGACTCGCAGCGTTATTATACATAATTTATTAGGGAAAGTGAAGCTCTATGGAGTCCTTATAATAATACTCACATAGATTCCGTTGTGGTAGAATAGTTTTGATAAGTTTTGTAACTCGATTTTGTCAATATAAATAGTCCTGCGCGTAAACAAACTCAGTCCCGCAATCTTGAGAGCTCTGCTACGGACGTGTTCATGTTTACAAAAAGTGTTCGAAATGGAGTACACTCGCTACGGTAAAGTGTTATGTTCTACAAAGATGTTATTGTATGTCTAATATATGAACCCACAGTAGCTGGTATGCAACTTGCAAGGGCTAGTGTTGTATCCCACGTACTGGGTCTAGGGCACTCTAGGGTTAGGTTAGGTTAGGTTGTTTGGTTAGGTTAATATACTAGGTCTCGGAAACAAGATTCGTAGTTGCGGTAGTATTTACATCAAAACTATAGTTAACTATCAAAACTATTCTTCCACAGTGGAATCTATGTGAGTATATTATAAGGATTCCATAGAGCTTCACTTTCCCTAATAAATTATGTATAATAATGCTGCGAGTCTTTTCAAAAAAATTACCAAAAGATTTCTTGAGGGAAAGGAGAGGGCATTTTGGACTGCAGGGTTTCCAATCAGCTGGTCTGACCCTGGCCCAATCTTCCATCTTTTCTAATGAACAAGGATATGAAGCTGTTGAAGGAGAGGCTGAAGATGGTTGAGGTTGGGTGGTGGCACAACTAATGGCGGAGATCTTGTCCTTCTCGTGGCTCTTCTGGAGTGCCAAGATTCGCCGAATAATTGGTAGATCCTCGTCATAACCCTTAGGTTCGGTGATGGCGAAATTATCCCTGACTGACATAGGTATCACACGAAGCAACGCATTAAACATGCTTTATTTTCTTGCAATGGCAGTTTCATTAGGGAATGCTGTTACCACTAGCTGGTTCAGTTGGCTAATGGTGGCATCTAAATTCCCCGCAAACTTCACATTATGGAACTGCTGGTTCGTAAGGAATTTCCCGAGAGACGGGTTAATAGCTCCCTTGGTGTACCTTTCAATTTGAGCCCAGGTTAATTCGGGGGTGTCACGCACATAACCTGAAACGAGGGGCATGTGCCATCCCAACTTCATAACAACTGTGTTGATTTTAGAGGTATTGTCATCCTTGAACACAATGTCAAGCACAGGCTTGACCACTTCAAGATAGGTGACAATGTCATGATCTTCTGGCTTGAAAGGAATACTTTCAAGCGACTTCCCAGCCATGATGTTTGTGTATTGGTTATACTGAGTGAGATATAGAAACAAAGGCTTAAAACAACATTGAGATTGCTGAGGTGATGTGGCTACAATACCTTACGACATTAAAAGAGGCTAGGGACTATCCTTGTTAAAGAAGGATGTAGTGTAATGCCCTGTACCCGCAAAAATCCCACCGCAGCCACCAGTGTAATGCCACGTTTCTAAGAAAACGTGTGATAATCTGATTGCGATTTCCACCTTAGGAATCAGCGCTAATCAACAACTTAGGTTCCTCTCCGCGGGGAAAAAAACTGGCCTTGGCTCTATGAACTACACTCTAGTAATAAACAATGGACACAAAATACACAGTAAAGGTTCACAAGTTTCATTCCTTAACAACTAGGGTACATTCTCAATATGCTTATGGAAATAATATACATAATATTCATATATAAATAATAATAATGTTACTTTGAAACATATGAATAATAATAACACAGAGATGTTAAGTCTCAAATCACAATGAATAGTGACCTGAATAAATATGCAAAAGCTCTCAATATGGCTTTACTCAGGGTAAATAACAGTTACTGCGATAGCATACAGGCGGCACTGAAGTTATGGAAAATAGGACACTATTTGATCTCGGAACGAACAATAAGTTAATGCAACTTGATCTAGAGATAAAACTCTAATAACTCAGAGTGTACTAATTATGAATATAATTTCATGAATAATGATTTAGATAATAGTCATGTATGCGTGACAGTGTTTCAAAACGAACAATAAGTTATTATTGTAACTTGAATAAATCATAGAGTGGAATTAGCTCATAGAATAAGTATATGAATTATTATAAATCATATACTTATTCTTTGAGCTATTTCCGCTCTATGATATGAAGTAGAATTCAATTATACTTCATAAAGATGTGATTATAACAATAGTCATGAATAAGGAGAGCTGGAAGGAGGCGAGAGGAGGATGGAATGGCTAGGAGGGTGGAGAGGCTACAGGAGGAGGAAATCAGGGAAGAGTACAGGAGAGCAAAAGAAAGACGACTAGGTGGGTTCGACCTGGAAGATATGGAGGAAGTGGAGGAGATGAGCAAGGTGTTTAAGGAAGAGATTTGTGCAGCATGTGAGGAGGTGTGTGGAGTAAGGAGAAGAGGGAGGGAAGTGAAAGGTACAGCATGGTGGACAGAAGAGGTAAAAATAGCTGTGGAAGACAAGAAGAAAGCGTATAGAGAGTGGTTGGGTAGTAGAGGGAATGAAGATTTGGAGAGTCAGAAACGAGCGAGGTACGTGGAGAGAAAGAGAGTGGTGAAGAGAGTAGTGAAGGAAAGTAAGAGAAGAGTATATGAGAAATTTGGAAGGAATCTGAGTGTAAAATGGAGGGAGTGTAAGAAACTGTTCTGGAAAGAAGTAAAGAAAGTTAGGGAAGGTAGAAAGGGAAACAGTAAGGGTGTGAAAGATAAGAATGGGAGAATGCTAGCCGAGAAGCAAGAGAGAGTCGAAAGATGGAGGGAGTACTTCAACGAGTTGCTAAATGTAAGGAATGAAGCGCCAGCAAACATAGTTGGATGGGGTATGGAAGGGAGAAGAAAAGTAGTGGAGGAGGAGGTGGGGATCAGGAAGGCAGAAGTGTGGGAAGCCATGAAAAGAGTGAAGTTGGGGAAAGCACCAGGAACAGATGAAGTGTGTGGGGAAATGTTGAGGTATGGTGGTGAGATAGTGATCAAATGGGTATGGAAAATGTGCAAACTATCATGGAAGAAGGGGAGGGCACCTGATGACTGGAAGACAGGCATAATAGTCCCCCTATACAAGGGTAAAGGGGAAAGAGGTGTATGTGGTAACCACCGAGGAATATGTCTTCTAAGCGTAGTAGAGAAGGTGTACGGTACGGTAGTGATTGAGAGAGTTAGAGTGAGAACGGAGAAATGGATAGGTGACAAGCAGGGCTGTTTTAGGAAGGGAAGAGGATGTGTAGATCAAATTTTTACCCTGAATTGTGTTGTGGAAAAATATCTGGAGGTAACAAAAGGTGTATGTTGCCTTTATGGACTTGGAGAAGGCCTATGACAGAGTGGATAGAGAAGGTATGTGGAAAGTACTTAGAATATACGGAGTAGATGGCAAGTTGCTGAAATCAGTGAAGAGCATTTATGAGGGTGCAAAGGCGGCAGTATGTGTGGAGAATGAGCAGAGCGAGTTCTTTGACCTGAATGTTGGGTTGAAACAGGGGTGTGTGATGTCCACATGGTTGTTTACTGTATATATGGATGGAGTCATGAAAGAAATACAAGGAAGAGTAGTGGATGTTGGTGTATCACTGATAAGGGAGGGAAATGAGTGGAAGCTAACTGTACTGCTGTTTGCTGATGATACAGTTCTGATTAGCGATAATGAATGAGAGTTGCAGGGTCTGGTATATGTGTTTGGAACAGTGTGCAAAAAACGGAATCTGAAGGTAAATGCGGGGAAGAGCAAGGTTATGGTCTTCGAAATGGGTGAAGGCACAGAGTGTGAGGTGAAGTTGAATGGTCAGGCTATGGAGATTGTCAGTTCATTTAAGTATCTGGGCAGTGTGTTGAGTAGAGATGGGACTATGGATGAAGAAGTGCGGGAGAGGGTGCAACAGGGGAAGAGGGTTGTAGGAATGCTGAAAGCAGTAACAAGAAATAGGGTGATCAGCATAGAAGTGAAGAAGTCCTTGCATGACAGTGTGATAATCCCAACACTGACTTGCGGAAGCGAAGAATTTACGTTGGAGAATAGACTCAGATCAAGAGTAAGAGGGGTAGAAATGAGTTACTTGAGAAGTGCGTGCGGAGTTACAGGGAGGGATAGACAGACGAATGAGGAAGTACCAAGGAGGTGTGGTGTGGTGGTAGATGTACTGGAAAGTGTGAAAAGGAACACCTTGAGATGGTTCGGCCATAAAGAGCGTATGGGAAGCGAGAGAATGACTAAGAGGATGTACGAGAGCGAGGTGGAAGGACAGAGAGGGAGAGGTAAACCGAAAGATAGGTGGAAGGATGGAGCGAGGAAGTATATTGATGAAGGCGGTGCTGATTGGGAGGGGCGTCGACTGACTGGGGCAGAGGTGCATGGGGCGGTTCGTTAGTGGCCACCCCTTCAGGGATAACGGCGTCAGGCAATAGATAGATAGATAGATGAATAAGTGACTGAGGAAAAATACTCTGCGAATGAACTATCTAGGTTAGTTCTGTACCCAGATGATACAAACCATGAAAACTAGGTCTGAATAAGTGCTCACTGGTTGATGTTAAACCCGTACAGCCCCAGCGACGCGTGTGACGCGTCGGCGATGTATGTAACGCACAGCCCCAGAGACACGCCTGACGCGTCACCCTAATTGCGCCGACCGTAACCTCAGGTGTAGCCACTCAAGAGTGCTCAGATTTGTATGGGGACTGTGTACGTATCCCACGCAACCGTGCCGATGGTTGAAAACTCTCAAAGTCCACGTGCGTGCGCGTGAGCGCGCAATAACCTGGTCTTTTGGGGTAATTGCCTTCAATTTTTTACTCTTGTAAAATACGTTTTCGGGGCTCTGTAGGACCATTTTTAAAGCTTTTTGAGCGGTTTTTCGTGATTTTTCCTTCATTCCTAACCCATTCGCTATTGTTTCTGGAATAAAACCATTTTTTGAAAACCGGCCGGGTTCTGGTGAACAAACATTACAAAACTAGCCGGGGCTCCACTGATTAAGTGCATGTACTTATTCCCGGACAAACAAATATATATTTCCACATGACTAGAGTAGCCTATATTCAAGGAAGTATATAAACATTTACCCCACGATAGATATGTGTAATGTTCTCCCTTAACAGAGCAACGGACAATAACTAGATAGGGAAGAATGGAAATTCGGCAGTAAACAAAGTCTAATTTACCTAAAACTTATAAGAGTTGACTTACTTTAGATGTTGATAGTGAAGGATAGAGTTAGGAATAGATAGAAGCTATAGTGGCCACTAAGAGCTAAGAATTAAAATTATTTAGCATTGTAGTGAGAGCTGCTAGAAGGAGGTGTTGTTGAGTTGATAGTCAAAGCGAATCTGAGGTTCCTTTGCGAGGGACCCCCAGTTTCCAAAATGACGCATGCGCAGTTCATATCTTATTCACCAATGCGTCATTTAACTACTACAAGATATACCGGATTAATTATAATGATAACCTGATATAATTATGGATAATAAACCCATAGAAACTTAATACAAAAGAGTACATATATTTTATAAAGATATATAGTTTAGTCTAGTATTGGTGTCTAATTCAAACTTCCAATATATCTACTTAATCTAAATTGTCGAGTTACTTACGAGTCTCGACCATAGTTACGTTAACGCTATGAACCTCAACATACCTAAGTTTGAACCCTAATTGCAATCATTGTTACCACTACGAAATAAAAAGAACACTTAAAGGTTTGTGAAGAGAAGAGACACTGGTAGAGCGTTTTGAAGAGCACGTTTCTCCTGGCCAAGTTGATTACAGGGACCCGGGGATTTCACACATCCGTACTAGGGTCTGGGCCAAACAACTTAAGGTGCCGGGCTCTCTCTTGGTCCTTCTTCCTCTTCTCTCGACACACTCGAACAATATCTTCACTGAATCTGGAGGATGATGTACTCGGAGTATCGGGGCGCTACAGTACTAATCTAGCATCTAGATCAGCATCAAGGCTACCTGATCCACCTGAAATATTAGAACTCCTTGATTGTGAACTGGTAAGCGTCCGACTATCCGGAACTTGAAAGCTAATTAGTTGCACAGGGAGCTCTTCACTAGAGGTTTCTCGTATTGTATTCCTTTCCATCTTAGGAATCCCGATCTCCAAATCCAAAGGTGGATTTAAGCCAGTAGGCTGATTGCTTAACTTCTCTCTGTTCAGTGAAGTTTGTACGGTAACACATTTTTGGTCGGCACTAGGGGGCTGTTGTCTCAGGGTAATGGGGGTGTGTGTGAGACTCTGATTTGGGGTTTATATAGGGAATCAGTTGCACTAGAGTTTGTTGGTCTTTGGGGATTACTTGAGGATGATGTTCGGAGTGTTTTTACTTTCTTATTTACACTTTGTTGGACCTGATGGGTATTTGGGAGTGACATGCTAGCTGGGGTAGTTTGCTTAGGTTTGGGGGTTTGTTCATTATTTACACTGGTGGGGTAAGTTATATTTGATTTGGATAGTTTGCTTCGCATTACGAATCTATGTTCATAGTTATTTCGGTACTCTACAGGGGTGCACTGGGGGGTTTGATAGTGTTTTTGCATAAGTTTGGGGGTGACACTGATGTTCACATGTTGGACTGGGTAGTTCTCGTAGCGTCCCCTGGAAATCCCATTCTCCTCGTTTGCTTTGGATGGTTTCCCTAGAGGCTCTCGTTTTTCTTCTTGTTTCTGGTGGTGGTCCTTGGTCCTAGAGGGCCCGGGTTGTGACTCCTGACTTCATATGGAAGCAATGTGGCAGGTTTGATTTGTGGTGTTATTTGTAAACGGGAGCAGGTGGCTGGGGGCATTTGGCATTTCTTGCTTAGACCCCGTCATCTCAGATATCCTACGTCTGGTACCACCGTGAAAATGGAGGAACAGGAGGGGGATTGAGAGGGAGAGTGGGGGGAATAGAGAGAGGCAGTGAGAGGGAGAGGGGGGGAAGGAGGGGGAGAGAGAGAACTGGCTTTGGGAATTTCTAGAAGGTTCCTGGATCATCACGTGCGAAATTATGGTACACTATAAATCTGAAATATAGTACCTACACTACTGAATAAGTTTGATAATCTTAACACCCCTGTGAAGATGGGCTCGTCTGGCACTTTTTGCAGTTCAACATCGAGGGCTCCCTTGAAGTTGTCTAACGCCCCTCATGTTTCATACTCGCCGTGGGAGTTTGTTGAAGAGACGTGGTCCTCTGTGTCATAACCAACCCTCTCGCAGAGAGCCCATAGCACCCTGGTTATTCATCCGGGGGATATCGCATTCCCAGCCTCTCCTATTACTGTTTCATTACTATCGCGGTATGTAGGTTTGGTACTAAACCCTCTGCGATTTTCCATGTGTATATTATTAGGTATCGTTCTCTTCTACGCTCCAACGAGTACAGTTTCAGTGTTCTTAAACATCGAGGGCTCTCTTGAAGTTGTCTAACGAGACGCCCCTCATGTCTCTTACTCGCCGTGGGAGTTTGTTGAGGAGACGTGAGCCAATAGCACCCCGGTTATTCGCCCGGAGGATATCGCATTCCCAAGCTCTCCTATCACTGAATTTCATGACTATTGGGAATGTACAGTAGGTTTGGTACTAAACCCTCTGCGATTTTTCATGTGTACATTATTAGGTAACGTTCTGTTCTACTCTCAAACGAGTACAGTTTCAGTGTTCTTAAACACTCCCAATAGCGTAACTGTTTTACCGAGTTTGTATGCGAGGTGAAATTTCTTTGTACATTTTCTAAGTCATTTATTTCACAAGCTTTGTATGGGGATGTTAATATTCTACAGTAATCAAGCCATGGTAGCACTAGAGATTTGAAGAACGTTATCATAGGCAATTCACCGCATGTTTTAAAGGTAGGCAGAATCCAACTTGTTAGACGTTTCACAGCTGTAACTTTGACCTGGTTATGTTCTTTGAAACCCATATTTTCAGACATAAGCACCCCAAGGTCTTTCACACTGCCTTTCCATTCTATTATGTGGTTGGATTCTGTTACGTATTTTGTATTCTCTTTAACGACATTATCATCTTCGCATCGTATTAACTGGAAATTTTCGTCATTGAATTGCATGTTGTTTTCTCTGGTCCAATTGAACACTGCATTTATGTCTTCCTGCAGCCAGTTCGTGTCCTCTTGTGTGCTTACTATCATGCTTAGTTTCGTGTCATCAGCAATAGAAGACACTGTACTGTGTCTTGTGGTGGCATCTATGTCATTAATTAGAATGAGAAAAAGAAGGGGCGGTAACACTGTTCCTTAGGGAACTGAGATTTTGAAATCCGAAGGCTCAGATGTGACTTGGTTTACTGCTACTGATTGTTTCCGGTTTACAAGGAAGTTGTATATCCACCGTCTGATTTTCCCAGTTATACCTTTTGCTTTTAGTTTGTGGGCTATTATACCATGTTCACATTTATCAAATGCCTTAGCAAAATCGGTGTAAATGACATCCATGTTGTTCTTTTCTTCTTGTGATTTAAGAATGTTGTCATAATTTTCCAAAATTTGTGAGACACATGATCTTCCCGCTCTGAACCCATGTTGACCGGTGTTGTGTAGTTCATTTACCTCCATGAATGCTGAAACTTTGCTTCGCAGGACTCGCTCGAAAACATTAATGATGTGGGAAGTTAGAGCTACTGGGCGGTAAATATTTGGTAGTGCTTTACTCCCTCCTTTATGCAGTGGGGCAATTAATGCATTTTTCAGGCTACCTGGTATTTCTCCATTGTCTAGACTCCTTCTCTACATTATAGCCAGGGGTTTTGAGAAGTTTTCCTTACATTTCTTCATTAGGATCGAATTCTATGAGTCCGGGCCTAGTACCGAGTGGGATGGCATGTTGGAAATGGCTTCTTTTATGTCTTTTGAACCGAAATCAATATCCAGAATCTGGGGGGTGTCTGTAGGGGAGTTTTCCATGAAAAATATATTTTGGTCTCTGTTAGCTTTTGTTTCATCAGGCTCAGAGAAGGCCATTTCATACTGCCGGCGTAAGAGCTCGCTCATTTCCTTTTTGTCCCCTGTGAATGACCCATCCCCTTTGCTTAGTGGGCCAATATTTGATGCTGTTTTAGCCTTTTGTTTGGCATATGAAAATAAGTACTTGGAATTTTCCTTTATACCTGCAATAGCTTTCCTCTCCCCTTCCATGTGTATTAGTTCATATGAGGTTCTTAGTCTTTGTTCAATTTCCACAATTACTCTCTCAATTTTGGCCTTTTGCCTATCCTGTAGATTTTGTTGTGTGCATCATTGTGTGAGTAACTTTCCTCTTCTGTACAGCTTCCTTCTTTCCCGATCTTGTTTGCTTCTCCGTCTTGTTTGTCTTTCAGGTATATGGTGGCTATAGATTTGGGTTATGGTTTCTGTTATTAGGACTAGACATTCTGATGGTGTCAGGTTATTCATTACCCCACAGAGCACCAGCTAAAAAATAATAAAAATACACTCCAGGACTAGCAGATTTTTTTTTCTCCCTTAAACAGCTTAAATAGGTGAGGAAAAAAAAACACTCACCTCGGTCATTTTGGAGTCCTAAGGGGGGAGGGGGAGGGGGGGGGGGCTCAACCATCAGCTGGTGCCGGGCGCCTCTTCCTCTTCAAACCTCCCGCGCCAGCACACCACAGCTGGGCAAGGCAGCATGGCAGATGTACGATGCCTCCAGTTTTCGAATAACGGTTATTTACACCACTTGAGCATTATGTGTGCCTTCATAGTTCATATATTAGCCAACATGTATCACATAATGTCATTGTAATGTAAGTGAAGATACAGTATGACAAGTGCATAGATTCAAGTTTTATAAATGCCGACGAGTGGTAAGCCTCGCGCGCGTCCTAGTTACCATGCCGACCGGCGGCCATCTTGACCCACGACGCACACACGTACACAAGGCCAGCTGACTGACACCTGACTCCCCCTTCACTCACTTTCACTATTATTATGCCTCTCTCATGCACTATGTTTATTGAGTTTATACTTTATCGTATGTTTTATAGTGAGAATATGAGTTTTACACATTGTTTTAGGCACTTTTGACTTAGAAATATGGGTTTTGTCATTGTATTTTTAGTGGGGAGTGAGGTGGTGGTGAAGGCAGGCGTGGGGCAGGACCACGTACGCCGCACTTGTGTAGCAAAATGACACACTCTCATCCTCAGCTCGTCTCTTCTGACCCCTACGATGGCCTGGCAAAATTTTGAGAAATGACATGGGGTCGGGGTCATCCTCTTCCTCCTCTTCCTCACTTGGTGGGGAGTCAACTATGTCATGGGGAGCAGTAGGAGAGTGATACACACTCTATTCCCTTTGTTCCAACATCGCGAGGCGACGAGGTAGGTCAAACACTCGCGAAGTCAACGGGACAACTGTCTTCCCTCCTCCTCCTCCCTCGCGTCTCTCTCCCCACTCCCCACCGTGGCTAGACTTGGGGGTTGCCAAGTATTGCCACATCATAAGGTACAGTATATCCCATACAAATTTGAACCCTCTAGCTACCTGCGACAAGAGTAAATAAGCTAAAAAGTGGCAGTGAGATAAGTGGGTAAACTGGCTTTCCCCAAACGCCCGTACCCACCCGCGCGGCTAAACTTGGGGGTTGCCGAGTACAGCCACTGTTCGGCAACATCATAAGATATATCCCATACAAATTGGAATCCTCTAGCTACCATAGGACAAGAGTAAATAAGGTCGACAGTGCCGCATAACCTATGCGGCGCTCGGGTTTAGCGTTACATACATTGCCGATGCATACGCTGCGGCGCTGGTGCCCAGTGGGTTAAATCTTCCCAGTCTATTTCCTCCATTTCTTGATTTACCTCTTCCCACCTAATATTTTTGTTATTAAAGTTAAAGAACCTCTTTTGCAGTTGCCTAAGAATGACCAAAATTATCCATAATATTATATATCTTCCATATATAGAAAGGTTGAATAAATTAATCTTGCACTCGTTACAGAGACCCATCTCGTCCAAATGCCTATCTAATTTTATCTTAAAGCTCTCTATCATTCTTGATCCCACTATAGCACTTGGTAGCCTATTCCACCTATCTACAACTCTGTTACCAAACCACTATTGGCCTATATCTTTTCTGAAACGAAATGTATCTATCTTGAAAACATTTGTTATAGTTCTTTCGCTATCACTGGGCTTTAGTACATTTTTCATGTCCCCTCTATTAATCCCACTAACCCACTTGAACACCTCTATCAAATCCCTTCTAACTCTGCGTCTCTCTAATGAATGAACATAAGAACCTAAGAAAATGGGAGTCTGCAAAAAGCCGATCGGCCCTCACAAGGCAGATCCCTGTCACACCCAACCCCACAAAAACCTGTAGGTATTTAAGGGAAAAGATTAAGTTTCCACTACCATGCATAAGTACCCTAAATCGATGGATTGCAAAAGTTAGTGTGGAACCAGGAGTACTGTCATCAATTATTAAAGTTTTACAATACAAATCCACGTCAATGACAGATTTTGAGCGACTGTGTGTATTGTCATTTGATGAGACAACTATAGCTCACGAATGGACTTATGATAAAGCAACTGACACACTTTATGCACCCAAAAACAAAGTACAATGTGCGATGATAAGAGGATTGACGAGCCCTTGGAAACAACTCATATATTATGATTTTGACACAAGCATAACCATGGACATTCTGTTTAAAATTATTTCTAAGGTAGAAGCAGTTGGATTTTTGGTAGTTGCTATGGTCAGTGACTTAGGACCAACAAACCTGAGGCTATGGAAAACATTAGGTATCAATGTAGACAAACCATTCTTTAGAAATCCAGCTGCTTCTAACAGGAATATATATGTTTTTGCAGATGCCCCCCATTTAATCAAACTAATTAGGAACAATTTCCTTGACTCAGGTTTTCAGTTAGATGACGACAAAGAAAAGAATGTCAACAGTGAATGTGTCCGAGAACTGATAAATATGAGTAAACTGGACCTAAAAGCAACCTATCATTTGTGTTTCAATCATATATATGTGAGAGGGGTGAAGCGCATGAATGTTCGCCTTGCGGCGCAATTGCTGTCAGAAAAAACCGCAAAAGCATTAATGTATTTTGGAGAACAGGGATTACTGCTGAGCAAAGACTGGAAGAATACAAGTATTTATATTGCATTGGTTGATTCGTGGTTCGACTTATTTAATTCCCAAAATCCAACAGATAAAAAACTGTCACGAGCGGCATATGGGCTGCAGTTACCCAATCAAAACAAATTAATGAATGAAATGCTTAACACCACAAAGTCAAAGGTAGGGGTAGCTTGTATCAATTTCAAAAAGGAATTATTGTATCGTGCCAGTCTTTGCTCGGTTTATATGAGATGCTAAAAGAAAAATATAACATCTCCTATATAATGACATCGGTTGAATCAAGATGTATTGGAACATTTTTGTTTTTGTCTTAGGCAAATAGGAGCTTCAAACAACCAGCATCCATCACCTGTACAAGTTAAGTAGCGAATCAAATCATACCTGCTTGGGAAGAACATAGAGTTGGTAGGAAACAATTATAACACTGACAACAAACAAAATGATTCAAGCATATCCGAAGCTGTTTTTTCTCAAACAGAACCATCACAGTCTACTGCAACTGACACAACAGAAAACCTTGAACATGAACTCCTGTTGTCAGCAGTATTATTTTCTAGTTATGAAGGAAATGCATGCAACTCCAGTGACTATGATACTGAAATTCCAGTTGGTATGTCAAGTACAAATTTATCCCAAGAAAATGAAAATGAAGGTGTGAGGTATATTGGTGGATATATTGCCAGCAAGTTTCCCCAGCATGAATTTCTAGGTCAGAAAGTGTCAGAGGATGACACAACCTAGATTGGGAAAATATGCAGAAAAGAAGGGATGCTTATGACACCCAAAAAGGAATTCTTTGAACAGCTTAAATTAATGGAAAAGATATTTGTGTGTTTTCATGGGAAAACGGAGTTCAAAGCTGGCAAAAACTCAGTAAAATCATTGTGTAAAGAAATTGTTGGTATGGTGACTTTACCATGGGAAGTAATTAGTTTTTTTGTAAGATGCCGAATGTTTTTTAGAATACGGATTTTAACCCATAACTAGCGGCGCGCAACATAAGTCGAGTTAAATAAAGCTGGACTATGTGGCGGCGCTCGACATAACTCGAGTGGCAATTTCAGCACGTAATTAGAGAGAGAGACAAGTGGTGGCAGGAGACTAGCGAGCGTATGACTGCTCCAGACCACCGCGGCGAACCTACTGACACAAATCTCAGCTCCCTCCTCCCTCTCTCACTCGCTACATACATATGTACCGAAAGTACCGAATTACCTGCTTTTTGCACTCGCGTTGCACGGTTATTGCAAGAAAACTATCCATCCTACAAGGATCGTTATGGTGTCATTCGAAAGCTCTGTTTATGCCCTTTCAGGGATAGGTACTTGTTTTACGTTCTGGTCTATTAGCATGAAATGATCACGTAAACAGCCCTATTTTGGCTAAAAACACCCCGCTGGGCGGTACACATAAATAAACCGCATAGGCCGCTCGTAAGGTGTTAAACAGAAATATGAATGCTAATGATCCTAGAAAAACTAAATCTAAAATGTCTAAACTAATAATATCAGTGTGAAATCCTCGTGTTTATGTAATCCTTATCCCTCTTTGTGCAAGCTAATTATATTATAAGAATAAGAAAATAGAACAATAACCAAGCAAAATGAAGATACCGGGTATACAAAAATACCGGTACTAATATTAATTAACATGTTTGACACCCCTGGTCTAGTGGCAGCACTTTGGCTGGCAGGCGAGCGTTTTTCTAGCTTTCTTTCTCTCGCCCCACCTTCTGACGACAACAGGCTGCGCGTGCGCCAACCTGTTGTATCTCTTAACCTTGGTATACACCAGTGGTGGGCGCGCTCCGGTGGGACCGGTAATGCGGCAGTGCTCCGCGCTCCTCAGACATAAGGTAATGCGGCAGCGCTCACGCGCTCCTTTGGTCAGCCGACCCGATGTGCTTCCCGCTCTGCGCTCCTGCGCTCCGCGCTCCCAAAAATAGGTATATAATAAAAACAAGTAAAACACAGCTTCTAGAAGTTATTTAATTATTTACATAAATTAATACAATCTTTTGTCTTTCACTTCATTAAATTCATTAAATTAAAAAAAATCAAAAACTTAAAAAAACCTCAAGTCATGGTGTCTTTCTGAAGTTTAAGTTTCTCACTTTCTCAGTTTCTGTAATTCTTTATGTCATATCAATGATATGATTGATATCATATCACGGATGACCCGCTGACCAGTCTTCGACGGTATATAATTATATGGTCGGGACTAGGGTCTTGTCAGTTGTCACGCCCAGTGCCAGGTCCGTATATAATTATATACTGACTCGCCGAAAAAAAATCGTAGCAGCGAAACGACTGCACCTATGGCTTTCATATTTTTATTTTTTTACCACATGTACCTTACCCTTCTGCATACCCACCACCACTACCCCAAACCCCTCCTCCCACCCACTCGCTGACTATCGGTCGCCTCACAAGGAAAACAAAGGAAAATCTGTGGCGGCGAAACGATTGCACCAATCGGTTCCATATTTGTGTGACAAGTCCCTTACCCTTCTGCCTTCCCTCCACCACACCCCCAACTGCCTCCCACAACCCACTTCCAGCGTATCCGTACGAAGAAAAAGAAAAAAAGAAAAATCTGTGGTGGCGAAACTACCTCACCAATCGGCTTCATATTTGTAACACGAGTCAATTACGCTTCTACCTTCCCCCACCATCCCCCAAACCACCCTCCCACCCATACATTCAAGTAACATTCCGATGGTGATGGTATCGATACCATAAAATGATAAAAGTTTCTGAAGTCTATAGTGTCTTTTAACTCTTTTGAGCTAGTTCGCGACTATCGGGGACCTGATTTCTGGCGAAAATGGACAAGGGGGGTGTTTTTTTTTACCATTATCCTTCCTTTCTCACCCAACTTGATAGATTTAGCCAAAAAAAAAAAAAAAAAAAAAAAAAATCTGGCACTGGCCAGGTTCTTACCTTTCCAGGATTTGAAGGTGGCACTGTCAGTCTGTCACTATCATAGTATCACTGTATCACAGTTCACTAACACCGTGAGTAACACCGTACGATGACTGTACACGATAATGACGTTCATGAACCTGTTGTTGACAGGAAAAATCGCTTCCGGAGCACCAGAAAGGAGCGCAAAATTCAAGCTGCGCTCCCCGCCTGCACTCCGAGTTCAGATTTTTGCCGCTCCTCGCTCCGCGCTCCTCTATATTGGTAGTGCGCACCGGATCGCAGAGCGCAGAGCGCCAAATCGGCGCGCCCACGCCCACCACTGGTATACACTGGGAAAGCTCCGAGGAACACTGATTATTGTACTAGCGATAGAATAATGAGCAGAGCTGGGCACTTTAGCCAACACTTCCGCAAATAGCCAATTCCGCCATGGCGGAAGTGTCATTTTGTTGGCGAATTAGCGTTGGCGCCAAAATGGTTGCCTATTTGCGGGTTTGAAGCTCTGGAAAGTACCTCCATGTTGCAAACCTCGAGTCCGCAAAATAAAAATTCCAGCCGCCAGCCAGCCCTGGACCGCTCCTGCAGCTCCAGCCAAAAAAAGTCATGTGACCAAGCCAACTACCTGTGTTCTGGAATCTAGGCCTATACATCGGCTCTTCAGTCTTCACGTTTGTTCACTTACTTAGTAGCAAGCGTCGAGCTAACACCTACAACACACAGCAGTCCAAGAGTTCCAACCTGCTAGCACTTCAACTTTGTTTATATTTTCGGCCTATTGAAGTGAACATGTAGTCTACCATCATGCCTACCGCAGCTGCCAACAGCATGGGGAGCAGTTCACCACCATCATCCGACAGTGATGCTGCAAAGCATGCAGAAATCGAGGACCTAAGCCACCCCTGGCCCCACCTAGAAACCTTCTATGGGCCTGTAATTACCAAGAAGATGTCTCTGGAGAAGGGCTTTATAACTTTATAATCTAGCCTAATTTAAGATTATAAAGTTAGGGTATCGTTAATTTGATTGATAGCCTGTTAATTTTAACCTAAACTAATGTTATTAGGCTACCCTAATCCCATCAAAATGCCTCAAAGCATGTAGGCCTAGGCTAAGTCTAACTTCTATATAGGCTAGGCTATATAGCCTAGACCTAGGTCTATAATCACTAATCCCATCAAAATGCCTCAAAGCATGTAGGCTAAATATTGCATGTTCTAACTTCTATATATATAGCCTAGGTCTAGGCTATAATCACTAATTCCATCAAAATGCCTCAAAGCATGTAGGCTAAATATTGCATGTTCTAACTTCTATATATATAGCCTAGGTCTAGGCTATAATCACTAATTCCATCAAAATGCCTCAAAGCATGTAGGCTAAATATTGCATGTTCTAACTTCTATATATATAGCCTAGGTCTAGGCTATAATCACTAATTCCATCAAAATGCCTCAAAGCATGTAGGCTAAATATTGCATGTTCTAACTTTAATATATGGCCTAGGTCTAGGCTATAATCAGTCACTAATTCCATCAAAATGTGTCAAAGCATGTAGGCCTAGGCTAAATATTGCATGTTCTAACTTCTATGTATAGGCCTAGGCCTATAATCACACTCATTTGATTAGTGTCAAGTAGAAAGTGTTAATTTTGAAAGTATCATATAGGCCTAGACTAAATTTAGCCTACAATAAAATTTTATTAAATTTTGATCTGAAGCTAGGCCTTTATTCTGAGCATTAAAATTAATAGGCCTAGGCTACTTTCTATTAAATTACTTAATCTATCTAAAGTAGACCTATCTAGGCATATATAGCCTATTGCCATTCCCAAAGGGGGGACCACGAATAAATCGCCTCCTTGCACCTCTGTGATCCGGCGTACCTCCTCCTGAATGGTGCGGAATTGCGAATACTGATTATTACTGAAGCACTCTCGCCATAAACAAGTTGCCCCAACGTTTTACTGCCCATGTGGACAAACTAAGTGGCCTATGCTATATATATTAACCCTTTCACTGCGGGTGACGTTCTGGAATGTTTTGGCAATTTACAGCAATTTCCAAGCTTTAAAAGCCTGTATGTATATCCTTGAGGTCCATGGAAGTTGGGCAACATTATATTTAAGTAAATATATATATTTATTGACATTAGAGATTGAATTTATTGATTTACCCTTGATTCTGTAGTTTAAATTTAAAATTAATTAAAAACGGTTTGCGTTTGCATATCTGCATTTGAGGACTAGAAATGTCACAAGGTTTGCACATTTGTGTTTGCTGAAGTTATGTTCTGGGTTTGCTGATTTGTGTTTGCTGACTTGACTTTTTGTTTGTGGTGCCCAGCTCTGATAATGAGAGAGATGCAACATTGCGGCGAAGAGAGAGAGATTGCAGAGAGTTGGTCGCTAATGTCGTGCAATATTTGCCTTTGGCAGCACTGTATATCTCGCGAGACTCTGACTCAGAGCCCTCATTGCTGCAGCCGCCTGGCTGGGGGAAGGACATGTGGCCTGTCACGTTCCCACTCCCTCAAAGGCTTTAAAAGGCTTTAACCCTCCTCTAGCGGGTGCTCTGTGGCCGTTTTGGGCCTTTCTGGGCCGTTCTGACTGCTATATCAACCATCAGTATGAAAGGAACTGTATTGCGCCGAAAACTAGGTGGAAATCGCTACACAATGACGCCACATACAGCTACGTAGCACTCGTGGAGCACTGACAGTGTTACCTCGAAGATGGAAGTTTAGCAGATTTTGCTACCTTGCTCACTTTTAGCGAACTATTGGTTACACTGTCATCCTCTCGCGCGGTGGGGGAACTGGAGTTAGTGTGGGCCGGGAGGCCACAGATGTCGGACGTATGGATCATTACTATCCCACCCATTTTCACTCGATTTCCACCCTTTTTTCACCCGTTTTTTGCCAGTTTTTTCAACTCGACTTATGTGGTGAGCCGCTTTTTAAGGGTTAAAAGCCTGTACATTGCTGTAAATTGCCATGGCGTTATGGAATGTCTCCCGCATGCAATGGGTTAATGTGAGTTTCCTTTTTCTAGCACTTTGTACTTTGTTTGTGTAGAGGTGTAGAGGTGGGATGGGTGTCTTGGTTTGTCCTATGTGAATGGGCAAGTGGCAGAGGTGTGGAGGGGGGCGGTGTGGAAGGGTCCTGTGTGGGTGTGTAGTTTGGGGAGCCTGTTAGAGGAGCTTGTTGCTTCATATTTGCTTCCTGAGAAGTTTTTTGGTCAATGGTCATAGGTGGCAGTGAAGTGCTGGGTTTTGGGGTGGACAGATTTTGGGGAGACATGGCATCCGTGTGTCCTGATGCTGTGGGTGGTTGAGTGGGCTGTTTGATAGTGGAGGCGGGGCAGTCAGGGGGTGCGTCCTTAGGGCAGGGAGGTTTGAGTGGAGGGGGGGATTTTTGTTGGGCAGTTGGTGTGGATTTGCGTGAGGGGGGTTTGAGGATTTATGGAATTGGTGCTGTTCAGGTGGTGTGGGTTGATGTGCTGGAGGCTGTGTGTGTTAGCGTGAGGGAGGCGATGTGGGTGGAGGGGGAGGGTGTGTGGAATGTGCTGCGGTTATGGGCTGAATTTAAGAGTGGGGGTTTCCCTGTTAACCCTCTGTATTGCCTATTCTTGATGGAAATTAACCACATCTTTACTGTATTCAGAACTATCTTTCCTATCTGTATTTTCTACCATCCAAATAATTTGCATTGGGACTTCAAAACAATTGTCACAGAAATGAAAGATGTTCCCTATATTCTTGTAAGCTATATTAATTGGTGATAGGCCTACACACACACATCCAATGAAACGTTAGTTTGCATTTCTGACATTCCGAGCCCTAAATCACGTGAATATTAAGCTTACAGGTTGTGCAAATATTTCTGGTAGCCATTTTTTATGTTTTGGTTTTAGTTTGCTTTCTCCAACTTTATTTCTAGACACTGGACGTGGGAGGAGGGGGGCGGCACTGCCTAACTATCATCTACTGGATTATATGATCTGTCACACTAAAACTATTTTAGTTTTGTATTTGTTCATATATTTACTTATTTATATTTTCGAAAGCATGCACTATGGGTGCACTCTGTGGGCCAATTATGCATCAGGAGGGCTGTGAGGTTTGGCTAGTTTATGTGGCCTGGCGTTTGAAATTTAGGCCGGCACTGTCGTCGACTACGAATTTATCAGAAACCATGTTCATGAGCTTCCAATATATATTCCCTCCCAAATCATGTTTGGTATGTTCTATAGTCTAACCTCATTTATATGTTAAATTTAAACCTTTTCCTTAGTTTCTAATAAATTAACAGTGACTTTCAGATGTTCTACAAACTTAGATGATACTCTGAAGACCACTTGCATGTATACAGTGTGTGAATGTACGAACAATAAGGAATTTAAAAACAAAATAAAACGCCGCTTGGCGGCGCTGATTGTCGGCAAGATCAACTTCGCCTACTGAAGTGGCCGGTTCTGTTTTACGCATAGGGTTTTACGCCTGCTAGTGTCCTTTCCTAGCCTTGACCCTGTTAGTAAGAACTTTATGCTAAGGATCTTATGTGCCCACAATTATGATGATTTAGACTTTCAGTCATACTCCACCCCACACTTAACTCACTGCCTTAACTTAATAAAACCAGTTTGGACAAGTGTAAGTAAAACACACAATACATTACAAATCTGGGTTTGAGTCTGCGCAGTCTCGTATTTCACGCTCCTCCCTCAACCATAAGTAAAATGTTACCACAAAATACCGCTAGATTAGTTCTCAAAAGTCGCTAACATGTTGCCTACATAGTAAATACTGTAAATGCAAAAAGTTGCTTGAATAATGCTGCAATCTCTAGAAGAGTTTTGGTTTGTTTGTTTTTCAAGTTTTACAATTTGATATGTTCTAGAATGTCTGAAATTTTAAAATTATCCCTAGTAATTGTCGCTATATATAAATAAAAAATGGCTGCTAGATTGAAGTAAATACCTCTAGATCTAGGGGTAAAGAAGCTAAATTTGCAGCACTGCAAGTCACCCTCCCTCCCACACCTCGGCGAATAATTATTATGCTCTGAAGTTCATACAGAATTTGCTTTTGTTGATTTAATTATTTGAGTTTAGATGTGAAGTTGGTTGGTGTTAAAAACATAATTTATTATCCAGTGTATAATTGTAACCCTTCCACGTGTATCTATTACATAATGACATCTAACAGGATGCATGATTTAAATTCAAGGATAGATATTTATCGGAAGCACTTATTTGCCCTCGGAAAGCTTAACTATAATTTATGCACAAATAGTATACAGGTATTACGTCTGAGAGAGAGAGAGAGAGAGAGAGAGAGAGAGAGAGAGAGAGAGAGAGAGAGAGAGAGAGAGAGAGAGAGAGAGAGAGAGAGAGAGAGAGAGAGAGAGAGATCTTATTCATAGCTGTCAGTCCTTCATCTCTCTCTCTCTCTCTCTCTCTCTTAACAAATGCATGCTTATGGTTGTGTGGTGTTAAGGTATACATGGTTCTGTGCTTCATATTATCATGATGCTATATAATTATATAGACTTAATCCTTTCTGCACCGGCGACGCATTTCTTATTTGATTTCAGCTACATTTACACGGTTTTATGAAGCTTAGGAAGGATAATTGGTAGTAAAAGGATTATTATTATTTTTTATTTTTTCTATATATTCCAACTACTCCCTTTCGGGCATAGGCTGATAGCCTTTACACTCTACCGCTGAACACGGTGAGGCCCGTGAGGTCTTGCTTCAGTCTAGGGAGTGAGACATGCGAAGCTTAACGGCTCGAAGCAATCCCATCTTTGAAGCTGCCTCGCCTCTGCGCTTCACAGTCTCATTCCCCACACTCGGACCCTCACTCTCAGAACGCCACCTATCGAGCAATTAACTCACTAGGCATTGCCCCCCTGTAGCATATTTTTGAATATGGGAATATTCATACAATGCTATTTAATCAGGGAACAATGAGGGTATTTATTTTTTTTGCATTTCGGTGTGCTGTGGTAATGCACTGATACTAGGTACAGCACAAATTCCATCCCAATAATATCTTCCCATTGACATATTGGGATTCGAATCCGGGTCCATTGGATTACCAGTCCAGTGGCAAGACCACTCCGCCACACATCTGTAGCCTTCTCATAGGTAGACGTCCTTCTTAAGCTGATTGAAATTGCCAGACTATAATGAAAAGAACGTCACCGGTACGGAGTGGGTAAATAATGCTTTAATATATGGCATACAAGTGTAGTGATCGCTATCTACCCTTACGCAATTCTTGACATACCCTAGATACCCAGCAAAAAGAGAATTAGGGTAAAACAAGGTGATACAGTCATGCACGTCTCCCAGGCATCACGGTCGAGTTGACGCACCAAGAACATTATACTATATTGTGGCTGTGAGTATTATAGGCTATGGTACCGTAGGCAGAAGCAATACAATATATTTATGAGTGTTGTAGGTCATGAAGCAGTAGGCAGGGGGCAATACGAAGGCTAGAAGTGCAAGTTGAACACACATAATAGTAATGATAACACAAGTAAACAACAAAACATAATAATAATAGGCTGGCAGAGTTTTTGGAATGTACTGTACCTCAGATCAATCAATCAATGGGGATATACACTGTGACAGCGCATAGTCGCAGTCACCCTCCAACTCCACTCTGGGGGATCCTCCTGGGCGAGACACCAGGCATCTGTCTGGCCCATATAAAGTATCCTATTGCATGATTGGCTGACTTGCCTCAGCCATGAGTTCCGTGGTCTTCCCCTAAGCCTCCTCCACTCAGGGTTGTCTTCTGTAAAGACCACCTGGTGAGCAGGGTCTGCTTCAGGGAGGCGAACCACATGCCCATATACCCCAAGTTGGAGTTCACGGATCATGCAACTATTATATCTTGAAGCAGTTTCATGGAGTAGTCGCTGATTTGAGACATAATCATTCCAGCAATAGCCCATGATCCTGCGAAGATATTTAGTAGCAAAGGATTTGGTGCGTTACCTAAACAAATATACAATGTCGCTGACATGTTTTTTTTCTTCTTGGTACTAAATAAACATATGCTTAATTGTGTTTTCACTGTATTCATTTAGCAATTTAAAATTAACTGTTTATAGATAAGTGTAGTTATTAGTGGCCCCTCCATCATTGACGATATGCCTAATACTGTAACGCACCCTTTCAAGCCCTTGCGTTAGCTGTTTGAAACACCCGCCGCAGAGAGAGAGAGAGGGACAACATCGATCGTAAGGGTACGCTTATTCTCTTACGGAATCGCCTTTATGATTGGGTACTCACTACGAAAATACTTCGTAAAAATAAAATAAAAAATAAAACTCTAGAAATACTATAAACCAAGCTTCCAAGAACTTGTGGATGTTTTCCCGTGCGGAATATCCTCCGTGAGACGCTACTTTGTGAAGCGTTATTCCGTCTTCCTCTCTTTGCGTCCGTGGCGAGTGGACGTGCGGGATCGTCTCTCTTCATTCTGCGTTCGTTCGCCTCTTAGTGAGTCTTTTGCTCATTTGTATCTATCCGAGACGTTATAGAATAGGTTTAGATTAGAGAGAACGGTCGTCCCCATTGGCACGGTCGCAGGGAGTGTATTTAATATAGGGTCCTATTTGTGTTGTGACGTCCATGCGGTCCGTGTCGGACCTGGGCGCCTATGTGTTAACTTTTCCTTTTCAGCATTAGCTTTGCCTTTTAGCTAGTTAGGAGGCTGTGTTAATGCGGGGCTCCTCTGCTTGGCCATCTTTCTGATGGAGTTACTGGTGTTTTGTGCGTCTAGCTGACGCTCTCGTCCACGTGTTGCCCCACAGGATGTGGAACATTCTGGAGCCCCTGTAGCTCGAGGCGACGTTTGGTAGCCGGTTACTATGTCGTCGTGGGGGGTTAGGCTTCACATGTTTTTTCGTGTTGCTTGCCCTATGCCTCGTGGCTAGCCTCGTGGTAGGGGTATGAATCTGTAGCTAGGCTTTATTATTGATTCTTGAATTAAAATAATAAGAGTAGCCCGTTATATTTACTTTCACTCTCATGCAGTGTTATTTTACATGTGTGGAAAGTGTCAGGTTGCGTCCTGACGTATGTGGTATATTTTGTGTGGTTCTAGCTTGCCCGGTCTAGTTCGTTCACACAAGGGGTGTTTTTTCCCTCCGGCGCACTTTTGCCAGCAATTGGTGCCGGAGACTCGCCTCGGCGGGTTTGGAATCGGCCCAAAACACCAATTTGGTTAGCATGCCTTCCTATCCCCGGCGGATGGGAAGGCATGCTAAGGAGGTTTTTCGGCACAGCCGTTTGGCCTAGCCTATATGGATATCCTCACACGGTGGGTTTATACACCACGGCGAACGAGTCTAAGTGAGATCCTCTAACTATCACTCTTTTAAGATCGAATAGTTACGTTACTTATTCCTAAAGGGATAAACGGTTGTAGAGGTCATGGATACTGAGTATCATCGACAAGCAGTATTTTTACCTTGATGGGATGAAAGGGTTATTTTCAGCACAGCTGATATGACTCGCCTATACGTATGAGATCCCTCCGGCCGGGATTCTGTCATTACGATGGAGAGCCCTAATGTGGGGGATGTCAACAATCGTCCGTAAGTAAACGGTAGAGTTAGAGTTGTGACAAGTAAATTTGTTTAAGAATGAGACAAATCAATCATCGGTTAGGCGGTGGGATTTTTGACCCTTTACATTCTTAAAGAATGAGATACAAAGTATCATTGATAAGTAGTCTTTTTTTCTCCCATGAAAAGACCATCAAGGTTTGTCATTAAGGTTACGAAGGACAATTAGAATCTCCGGTGTGTTAAGTCTAATTTTATACTTTCAATGAGAAAACCATCGTGAAAACCGTCGTGGTTTTCTCCAGGAGGATACGAAGGAGAATTAGAGTAGCAAGTGCGCTAGGTCTAATTTTCCGGCGTATTCGAGATACGAGTATGAGTGTTTAATGTCTTGGTTTATACTTATGAGCATTGATTCTTGGAAATTCTTATTTCCAGGTTACACTCTTAGACCTCGCCGGCGCGCCCCAAGGTGGGGGGCCGTGCCTAGAAGAGGGTTAAGTCATGTTACCCTCTGTAGTGCACCTACAGGTATGTTCTTACAGGTTTTGTGGAATCGTTTTTCATGATTACCTCCCCGATTAGATAACTTTCGTTCTTTCACCGTCAGTAGTAGATTTTGTGTGTACCGTGGTTGTTTAGCTCTAGTGATCTTTAGCTATATCCAAGTAAGGTGGTGTAGGCTATGTACTAGCAGTCATGATGACGCACTAGGCCAAATGGCCCTATTGGTAATGGAGGCAAACTTCAATGACTATCCAAAGAAGATAGCCCAGGTATCGTGGTACGACGCTGTGGCTTTGTGGAATCGTTTTTCATGATTACCTCCCCGATTAGTTAACGAAGCGGTCTTTAGACTACCAAACTGGGTGGTTTTTGGTGCTAGACTTCCCTATGAAGCACTAAGTTTAGGGTCCCTATTAGTAACCAGGGCACACTCTTCTGACTACCCACACATCAGAGGGTCTAGTTGATCTATGTGCTACTAGATAAGTTCTATCTTAATGGTGAAAAGGAGGGGGGTGCTGGAGAGCTAAAGACTCCTAGACCCTCCGCCGCCGGACAATGTGATAAGTTCACAAGCTATCGAGCTGGTTATACAGTGCAACATTTTTATTTTTACGTTAAATATCTATCATACATACATAAAATTTTACATCCATAACATTTTAAGACCGAGTGTTCCACACATACGTGTAGTTTCAGTTTCTTGTCCTAATGGCGGCGTTCCAGGCAACCCTGCTAAGGGTTGCTTCACTTGTCAAGTTCTTGGATTTAAGATCGGCACGTATAGTCCGATCCCAGGTCTTCCTCGATCCACCCCTTGGTGCAGCTCCCTCCACAATCACAGACCTGCATTTTTTCACCCAATTTATTTCATCCATTCTCTCCACATGTCCATACCATCCCAGTCTACTTGTACGCATCACCTCGCTAATACTCTTTATACCTAAACGTCTCCTCAGCTCAACATTTGTTATTCTATCCTGTAGCCTGGCCCCACACATCCATCTCACCATTCTCATCTCATTTCGTTCCATTCTGTTGACATCCTCTACTTTAACGGCCCATGTTTCTGAGGCATACGTCATTGCACTTCTAGCACATGAGGCATACACCTTTCCCTTCAGGGGTAGAGGCATTCTACTCATGGTCAGGATTGGCAGCAGTTCTCTGAACTTCCCCCAGCCACATCTAATTCTAGCAACATTGGCAGCCTCGGCCCCACCACCGGCAGAGATGGTATCTCCTAGGTACAAAGTACAAAGGAGTACAAAGGAAATCAAGCAACAACAGGTCTAGTGACCCTTCTAGGCTGCTTGTCCCCCAAAACACTGAGGATCAAGTGTCCAAACAGTGGTTTAGAGTGGGTAAGGCAACATTGGAAAGGGAACTACTGCCCTGGAACTAATGTCCGTGGCAGGACTAGGAAGTTAGTAGGGGACATATGGGTTAGTAACTGAGGGGAGGATAAAATAAAGTTATTAATTTACAAACGCAGTCAGTCGCGGGTTTGATGCGAGATATTTGTCTAGGCGGAGTTTAAATGAATCAACGGTGCTGCAGTCTATAACGTCTCGGGGAAGCCCATTCCACAAGTTGACAACTCGATTGAAGAAGAAATTCTTAGATTCGTGTGAGTTAAAAGATTTACCAATAATTTTGCAACCGTTTCCCCGCGTGTAATTAGATTGGTCGATAGTGAAGTACTTACTACAGTTCATATTGTCGATGCCTTTGATGATTTTGAACACTTGAATTAAGTCACCTCTTAATCTGCGCTGGGTTAAAGGAAATGATTTAATTCTCTAAGACGCTCTTCGTATGGTTTGTTCTTTAGGCTAGGTATCATTTTGGTAACTCTATGTTGAGCTCGTTCTAGGTTGTTTATGTCTTTTTGGTAATAAGGGCACCAGCATTGAACGCAGTATTCCAAAAGAGGGCGGACTAAGGAATTGTAAAGGGTTAGGGTAACGTCTTTGGATTTATTCTCAAATGACCTGCCTATAAAGCCAATTATTTTATTTGCCTTCTTAACAACTTCTGAACATTGTTGACTCGGTTTTAGGTTACTCGATATTGTTACTCCCAGATCGGTTTCTCTGTTTACATTCTTAAGCTGAGTGCCATTCATCGAATAGTTTGCTTTCTCATTTAGGTATCCGATATGTAGTACTTTACATTTATCCGCATTGAAACTCATTTGCCAAATTTGGGCCCAATGTGACAATTTATCTAGATTGTGTTGCATATCGTCAACTTGATCTTTGAGAGTACGCTATTTGCAATTTTTGTATCGTCAGCAAATTTTGAGATTGTACAGGTGAGACCCTCATCTATGTCGTTGATGTAAATTAGAAAGAGAATTGGTCCTAGTACCGATCCCTGGGGTGCCCCGCTACTTACATTGGTCCATTTAGATGCCTTACCGTTTATGACTACTCTTTGCTTTCTGTAGCTGAGCCAATTTTCTATCCATTTCAACACACCGTCTTGTATTCCATGCGCTTTTAGTTTTAGCAGTATACGTTTGTGGGGAACTTTGTCAAAGGCCTTTTGAAAATCAAGGTATATAATATCTACAGCTTTACTCTCATCGTAGAGGTTGAGGATATCGTGGAAGAAGTCTAAGAGGTTTGTTAAACAGGAACGTTTTTTACGAAATCCGTGTTGAGTATCTTTAAGTATGTTATTTTCCTCTAAGTGATTTACGAGTCTGTCTCTTATTACCGTTTCTAGCATTTTACATACAACTGAGGTTAAGCTAATTGGACGATAGTTACTGGGTAGGGATTTGCTGCCTTTTTTGAATATCGGTGTTACGTTGGCTATCTTCCACTGATCAGGCATAGTTCCAGACTGCAAGGATTTATTGAATAGTAATGTCAGTGGTTTGGAGAGCTCATCCTTAGCTTCCTTTAGAACACTAGGCGAGATTGTATCAGGTCCAGGCGTTTTATTTACCTTGAGTTTATCTAAACAATTCAATACTTCTCTCTCTGTAACGGTGATATTGCTTAGAACATCTGAATTATCAATCTGAATCGGCGATGGTGTAGGGATATCACTGAGGTCTTCTGTTGTAAAAACTGATGCAAAGAAGGTATTGAGGGCATTACTCATTTGTACTTCGTCTTTGGTGTATTCTCCATTTTCATCGACTAACGGTCCAACAGTTGAAGTAACTACTTTTTTTCTTTCTGATATAACTATAGAATTCTTTCGGGTTTGTTTTACTTTGATTCGCAATATGTAACTCTAGGGTCTTTTTACTTTGCTTAATTAACTTTTTGGCTTTGCGTCGTAGCTCTAAAAATTTCACCCGTTCTTCGTCATTTTGTGAGGATTTTAATCTATCATTAGCAAATTTTTTAGCAAGCAGGCAGTTTGAAATATCTTTATTCCACCATTTGGGCTTATTATTATGGCCTGGACGCCGTATTTTCGATGGTATGCAGTCTTGCACTGCTTTTAGGTAAGTGGTTTCGAATAACTTCCAAGATGTATTTATGTCGTTATTGTTAATTAAAAAGCTCCAGTCAGTTTCTTTAAACATAGCTCTAAGTTTATGGAAGTTTGCTTTCTTGAAATTAGGGACTTTTTCGATGCTACTATTTGGTTCGTTACTAGTAAACTTTAAAGTGAAAGTTATCGTACGATGGTCGCTGTTACTGAATTCATCAGCAACATTCAAATTCTCTATTAATTCTTCTTTTGTTGCAAGTACAATGTCAAGAACGTTATTACCACAGGTCGGTGTTCGAACAAATTGATAAAGCGAACTCTCTTGCAAGTTCGTATACAAGTCATGTCCGGAGTGTGAAGTAAGAGTATCGCCCCACTTGGTCACAGGTAAATTAAAGTCGCCAAAAAATACGGTATCTTGTGAGTTACTTACATCTGCAATTTGTTCATAAATTTCTCGGCCAGTTTGCACTGATTGAGCTGGAGGTCTGTATATTAATGCAAGTATTAGTTTTGTACCTTTATTATTCTTTATTAGCACAAAAGATGTGTCGACGTTCACAATTTGAGGTTTTGACAAGAGGGTCGGGTTAAGACTTTCTTTGATATAAAATAAAACGCCACCTCCATTTTTATTAATTCGGTTTTTCTCAAATATTACATAACCGGGAAGTGAATACTCTGCTAAAAAGTCTCTATCTTCTGTATTGAGCCAAGATTCTGTTATACCAATCACATCATAATTTTCAGTAAAAACCAGTTCCTCTAAATCTGAAAATTTATTGCGTATGCTACGAGCGTTTCCATAGAAAACCTTTAAAGTTGCGGTTTTCGAACTCTGAGAACGTTCTTTAATCAAAATTTTTGTTCTGGTCGGATCTACATTTACATTTATGGCTGTCATCGGTCCTCGGTCGTTATCCCTGGCGGTTTTGAATTTGGGTCGTGTTGGTGGAGCTTTATCCAAATTCGCGGTTCTTGACAGATTAGCATTTAATTCCTTCGCAACAACACTTGTTCACCAGTTCCAATGACTCATTTCCAAAATTCACAGCCACAGGATCATCACTTAACACAAGCTCGCCTTTGCACACTACGCACTCAAATTTCTCTATTTCTGACTTATCCTTCGGCAGGGGTCCTTTTATTCTACTGCAGCGCTTATTCCCACGGTGCACCCAGCATCGACAGATGCTACATTGAATTGAGTTAGCGCCCACACCCTTTCCACACACTGCACATGGGTATGCACCGCTCTTTTCCACATTGCCTGGTCTCAATTTACAATGCATAACCTTGGTTTTGTTAATATTGACTCTTAAACCCTTGCTCGCCATGCCCTCTCTCCATTCTCTGAATTTGGCCTCAGCATCTTGCATACTGTCAGCTATTAGAACTAAATCGTCTGCATAAAACAGTTCCAACAGGCGCCTCTAAAAACTCTAGACAGTGCCTCCAAGACCATAATAAAGAGGAGGGGGCTTAACACTGAACCCTGATGGACTCTAACACAGACTGCAAACTCATCACTCAGTACACCCTTCACCCTCACCGCACTTCGTGAATCCTCATACATCTTCATTATCACACACACCAGCCACTCTTCCACACCAAGTTTCCTCATAGCCCACTGCACAACATCTCTAGGCACCCTATCAAAGGCCTTCTCCAGGTCTACAAACACAAAGTGAAGATCCCTGCCTTTTAGTAAGTATCTTTCCTGTATCTGCCTGACTATGAAGATAGCATCGGTTGTACCCCGTCTTGGCATTAAACCAAACTGCATATCATCAATGGAGATGATTTGCCTGATCAAACCCTCAAAGACTCTCTCACAGACCTTCATGATTTGGTCAAGCATTTTCAGGCCCCTATAATTTCCTCTATCTAGCGCATCCCCTTTTCCTTTGTATATATTTACTATTACACTTTGAGCCAATCCTCTGGGATTTTCTCATCTTTAATAATGGTGTTTATCAACTCAGTGACTAAGTTGACACCAGTCTCCCTTGAGGCTTTTATCATCTCAGCAACAATATCAGAGCACCCTGGAGCTTTGCCGTCCTTCATTTTATTGATTGCGTCGCTCACTACAGCTGGTGCTATCAAAGGAGGGGGTCCAGATATTGGTTTTTCGATACTAAGCTGTTCCTTATCCCACTCAAACTCTACATTTAGCAATCGTTCATAGTGTGCCTTCCATGCTTCTCTGATTTCATTTTCTGCATACACAATCTTCCCATTATCGTTTCTAACACACTGTTCACCTATAATATCCCTACTGTCATTTTTAACTCGCCTAGCTAGGTTGAAGATCCCATTGGGATTGTCAGTGTTTCACACTTGTTCGTGGATCAGGTCCCTAATGCCTTTTTTAGCATTGTAAATAACTCTTTTGGCAGTTCGTTTAGCTGCCTGGTATTCCTCCTTGCTGCCTCCCTTTTTCCATGCTTTGAAGCATCTCCTTTTATCTTTCACAGCATGTTCTACCTCATCGTTCCACCACCAGGAGGTCTTATTCCTGGGGTGACCCTTTTTTTTCCCACAGACTTTGTCAGTGGCAGCAATAAGGCTATGCTTAACACCTTAAGAGCGGGTGGTGGAGTATATTTCACTGTGCCGCTCAGCGTTTTTTTTTTTACCATAAATGGGGTTGTTTCCGTGCTCTTTTTCATGCATAAACAAGACCCAGAGCGTAATACAAGTATGTATCCTGAAAGGGCGTAAATTGAGCTTTCCAATGACACCCGAACCATCCTTCTACGATCACTGGTTGTCTTGCAACGATCGTGCAACCGAAGGGCAAAATCGGTAAAATACGGTAATTTCTTTATATAATTACGTATGTAGCGAGGGAGTGGGGGTGGATGTAAGTGGAGTACATCTCAGTTGGTCCACGGCGGCCGTGGCGAGCGGTCATGAGGTAACCCATGCTCCTCCCATCACTCGTCTCTCTCTCAGAGTCAATATTGCGCCAAAATTGCACTCAGACTTAAGTCGGGCCCCGCCACATAGTCCAAATTTTTCGATACGGACTTAAGTCGGGCCCCGATAGACAAGGGTTAAGAAAGTTCCATTGACTATTTACTTCGCCAGGCCTAGCTTACTTATTTCTATTCATTTCCTCCAGTTCACTATGAAACCTATACCTAACTTCCTTGTTCTTCAGCAGCCACACTTTCCTTTTGGGTATGTATACCTTCTTGCGATTAGGATCTCTGTATAAGCTCATGTCGCACACAAGTAGCTTATGCTGGGGGATACATTCTTCGCTCGGGATGACCTTTACATCTCGAACCCGTTTCCAGTCTTTCCTGTTAACCAAGAAGTAATCTATCTGGCTACTGGAGGCCCCAGAGTTATATGTGATCAGATGGCTCTGTCTTTTCTTGAACTTCGTGTTACACACAACCATGTTGAGTGCAACGCAGGACTCCAGTATATATTCGCCTTCCAGATTCCTCCTTCCGTTACTATTTCCTCCATGTACCCCCTCGTATCCATCTGCAGATGCTCCCACTTGACCATTCAGGTCCCCCCCCACGATTGTTATTTCATTCTCCGAGAGGCCTGAAATGACACTGACGGTGTCATTCCAGAAGTCCTCTTTTATCTCTTTCTGTAGACCAGCCTGTGGGACATATGCAGATATCACATTCAGAATTCTTTCACCAACTTTCAACTTCAAAACAATCAGCCTTTCACTAACGCTCGTAATCTGAAGCACACTTTCCGCCAGCTCTTCAGCCACCAAAACACCCACTCCTCCTTTCGCTTTATCAGTCTCCACCCCCATCCAGTAGATCCTATATCTTTTCTTTCTTCCGAGAATCCACTGTACCCCATGCCTCTTCCAGAGTGTTTCCTGGGCACAGCAGACGTCCACTCGCCTCCTCTCACACATCTCAGCCACTTCATTTGCATGCAGATTCAAACTACCAACATTCACACTAGCAAGTCTGAGATTGTGGGGGGCATCCTATAGTTGCAACTATAGGATATTAAGTATAAATTTTACAAAGAATAGGGTATGTACAATTTAATGTTAAGGATAGTAAGATATAATCAAATGATTTATTCGTGCCTTTACAATGTTGGACAGAAAAAATAGAATGCTCTTGGAAAACAATTTTGATTGAATCTCAAGGTGATATTCTTTATCAGTCACACCGGGATAGCTCCGGGTCCGGTTCTACCAATTAGAAAGGTTCGTGTCCACTACCTCGGAAGTCACCGACACTAGGTGTACGGTAAAACCATGAGGTTCAGGTACTATCATCAAGTCATTACTTGGGTTGGGGAACTTTTGACAATGGTCGGTCAATCACGACGATCCGGTATGGGACGTTGTGACCCTTTGCATCAGACAACCGGACACTTATGACCTGTGACAGCAATCAGATTTCCATATTAGGGGTTAAATGGACTCTCTGTTTTCGCCGGGAGTGGAGAATGTTTGCCGGCGGACAGGTTTTCTCACTATCTCCCAACATGTCAGCTCATGACCATTGGGTCAAGTTACAGGGTCTTATCGTCACTGACTTTTCAATAAATTCTTTACCTTTTCTGACCTGGTCTCCGGGTACTTGAGCAAGCGGCAATGACCAACGAACATAACAGTCTCTATTGCTGGAGACGCGTTAGGATTGGCCTATTTACGCCATCCGATGCTTCATCGCTAGAATGGGTTTAGTGGGTTGGTTTTTTCCGGGTTTCATGGTCCCAGTGCTCTTTAACCCGGCAAGCGCGATAGGCCTCACGGAAGGCTTCCTATAGGGAACGCGATAGGCCTCACGGAAGCAGGATTTTTAAAGGCGTACCAAAACGGCGCCAAGCTGTCTAGGGAGTCACAAATTGCGCCACGTTTAGTGCGACATGGTACCTCTCGATGGCACCCACAACCACCCGCCGCACGCACCCCACACAGTCTACACACGCAGTACGCTCTCAGTCACTATGGAGCCTACACGCTCCCCTGACTCGCTCCCTGTTGACTCGCCCAACCCTGTTGCTGGCGGTGTTAGTGCTCGTGGCAGGACACGAACACGTGCCAGGGACCCCTCCTACGTATATACTTCTGAGGATGATGAGCCAGTGCAGCCAAGAAGACCTACACGTGCTGGGAGAGGCACGACACGTGGTGGGAGAGGCACGACACGTGCAACAAGCACGACGAGTGCGAAGAGGTCATTGTCCTCAGCATTTGCTCTGACAACTGCTACCACAACAACTACTGCCTCTACTGTTGTGGCAACGACGCCCACGGCGCCCACCACCACAGGAAGTACAAGTGGCCGTCCTGGGGATGCAGGAGCATCGGGGGTAGTTGGCAAGAAGGGTAAGGGTAAAGGACACCCTTATCAGTTCAAGAGGAGTAAGGTGACACCTCCCGCCTCTACCACCCCCGCGTTGCCACCACCACCACCACCCACCACGGCCGCCCCTGTCTCACTACCCACCACGGCCGCCCCTGCACCACTGCCCACCACGGCCGCCCCTGCACCACCACCCACGCACGCCCCTGCTCCACCACCCACGCCCACCCATGCCCCTGCTGCTGTTGGAGGGCCTCGTAGAGTTTTGGCAGCCGGTCTAACGCCATCCAAGTTTGACGCCCTCCTCTTCCCTCCTGACTCCTCTGACGACGACGCTGCAGAAGGGGAAGCCTTCGATCCCAGGAACTATGGCTGGGGTGGTGATAGTGGGAGCGAGTCTGAGGAGGATCAAGACCAATATGAGGGAGGTGCAGAGGATTCGGAAGACGACGATGTACTTCTGCACCGTGACCATGACCAAGACGAAGGCGCAGACGACGTGGCTGACGGAGGGGCTGATCCTGATCCCCCACGGGCGTATAATTTTGCCTGGTCTGAAGGGTCCCATTTCCAACCAGATTTGCACCAGTTCAATGCCAATCTGGCTGGTTCAACAGCAGACTGGCCCTGCAATGACCAGTCCACGGAATCTGATTTCTTCTGTGCATTTTTTGACCAGGAGGTATTATCTCATCTCGTTTCCCAAACCAATGGCTATTTTACCTGGGTGAGGGAAAGAATTGATATGATATCTCCTAGAGCAAGAATTCGTGCATGGGTTGATACGACTGTCCCTGAGCTCCTTGTGTTCTTTGCGTTGTTGCTAATCATGCCTCTCTGCAGGAAGCATGTAATGGAGCATTATTGGAAGCACGACCATATCATCAACACCCCAATTTTCCGGAAATATATGGCTCGTGATAGATTTTTCTTGCTTCTGCGATTTTTGCACTTCGCAGACAATAATAATCCAAACCGAGCTGATAGAATATGGAAAGTTCGGGATGTGTTGACCATGTTGTTGCAAAGGTACAGGAAATTCTTCTACCCCTTTGCCAACCTGGTGATTGATGAGTCGCTCGTGCTTTTCAAAGGACGCCTGGTGTTCAAGCAGTACATCCCCTTGAAGAGACACAGGTTCGGGATCAACATCTTTGTGTTGTGCGATTGTGAAAGTGGAATAGTGCTCGACATGATCGTATACACCGGCACTGATGTAGACATTCCAAAAGTCGGTGGCAACGACCCATTGGGCATGTCAGGGCACATTGTGAAAAAGATGCTGGAGCCCTACCTGAACAAGGGGCACACGTTGTACACCGACAATTGGTATACAAGTCCTGCACTCTGCCAGTTCCTCCATGACCACAAAACGGGGGCATGTGGGACTGTCGGAACTAACAGGAAGTTCATGCCTAAGTTCCAAGGCAATCGCATAGAACTGGACAACCCCTCCCACAGTGACACCGCTTCTGATGACGACTTGGCAGAGGAACAAAGGCGCCGCAGACTGGACAGACCAAGAAGAAAGAAGAAAGAGCACTACAAGCAGCTGGAGAAGTCTGGGAAAGTTCTGGCGGTAAAGTGGCTCGATAAGCGACCAGTTCACCTGCTTTCGACTGTCCATACAGGTGCCCAAGTGGACTCTGGTAAATTCCACTACCGTACCAAGAAGTCTATCCAGAAACCTGATATGGTGGTGGATTATACCAAGTACATGCGCCTTGTGGACAAGTCTGATTGCCAGCTTGCAGGCGTTGAGTGCCTACGAAAAACAGTGAAGTGGTATCACAAGCTTTTCCTTCACTTTGTTGACATCACGATGCTCAACGCTTACAACATGTGGCTGGTAAAAAAAGACATGGCCCCAAACAAAAAACTCAAGTTCAGGGAGTTCATATACAACGTCGCCTACCAACTCCTACAAAAACACCAACCAGTCTCCGGTCACAGGGGTCGCCGTGCAGTCAACCTCCCAGACAGAGTCATTGATGGATATGACAAACACTACCCTATCCACACCGAGCTATCTGGCACCCGGAGGCTGCAAGTACAGTGCCAGGTCTGTGCCCACTCCACCAGAAAGCCACAAAGAAGAAGCCGAGTCACATCAATGTGCAAGGAATGCAACGTTGGGCTGTGTTTGGGCGAGTGCTTCAGCGACTACCACTCACTCAAGTACTACTAGGAGTACAAAGGAGTACAAAGGAAATCAAGCAACAACAGATATAGTGACCCTTCTAGGTTGCTTGTCCTCCAAAACACTGAGGATCAAGTGTCCAAACAGTGGTTTAGAGTTGGTAAGGGAACATTGGAAAGGGAATTACTGCCCTGGAACTAATGTCCGTGGCAGGATTAGGAAGTTAGTAGGGGACAGATGGGTTAGTAACTGAGGGGGGGATAAAATAAAGTTATTCATTTACAAACGCAGTCAGTCGCGGGTTTGATGCGAGATATTTGTCTAGGCGGAGTTTAAATGAATCAACGGTGATGCAGTCTATAACGTTTCGGGGAAGCCCATTCCACAAGTTGACAACTCGATTGAAGAAGAAATTCTTAGATTCGTGTGAGTTAAAAGATTTACCAATAATTTTGCAACCGTTTCCCCGCGTGTAATTAGATTGGTCGATAGTGAAGTACTTACTACAGTTCATATTGTCGATGCCTTTGATGATTTTGAACACTTGAATTAAGTCACCTCTTAATCTGCGCTGGGTTAAAGGAAATAGATTTAATTCTCTAAGACGCTCTTCGTATGGTTTGTTCTTTAGGCTAGGTATCATTTTGGTAACTCTACGTTGAACTCGTTCTAGCTTGTTTATATCTTTTTGGTAATAAGGGCACCAGGATTGAACGCAGTATTCCAGAAGAGGGCGGACTAATGAATTGTAAAGGGTTAGGATAACTTCTTTGGATTTATGCTCAAATGACCTGCCTATAAAGCCAATTATTTTGTTTGCCTTCTTAACAACTTCTGAACATTGTTGACTCGGTTTTAGGTTACTCGATATTGTTACTCCCAGATCGGTTTCTCTGTTTACATTCTTAAGCTGAGTGCCATTCATCGAATAGTTTGCTTTCTCATTTAGGTATCCGATATGTAGTACTTTACATTTATCCGCATTGAAACTCATTTGCCAAATTTGGGCCCAACATGACAATTTATCTAGATTGTGTTGCATATCGTCAACTTGTTCTTTTGAGAGTACGCTATTTGCAATTTTTGTATCGTCAGCAAATTTTGAGATTGTACAGGTGAGACCCTCATCTATGTCGTTGATGTAAATTAGAAAGAGAATTGGTCCTAGTACCGATCCCTGGGGTACCCCGCTACTTACATTGGTCCATTTTGATGCCTTACCGTTTATGACTACTCTTTGCTTTCTGTTGCTGAGCCAATTTTCTATCCATTTCAACACACCGTCTTGTATTCCATGCGCTTTTAGTTTTAGCAGTAAACGTTTGTGGGGAACTTTGTCAAAGGCCTTTTGAAAATCAAGGTATATAATATCTACAGCTTTACTCTCATCGTAGAGGTTGAGGATATCGTGGAAGAAGTCTAAGAGGTTTGTTAAACAGGAACGTTTTTTACGAAAGCCGTGTTGAGTATCTTTAAGTATGTTATTTTCCTCTAAGTGATTTACGAGTCTGTCTCTTATTACCGTTTCTAGCATTTTACATACAACTGAGGTTAAGCTAATTGGACGATAGTTACTGGGTAGGGATTTGCTGCCTTTTTTGAATATCGGTGTTACGTTGGCTAGCTTCCACTGATCGGGCATAGTTCCAGACTGCAAGGATTTATTGAATAGTAATGTCAGTGGTTTAGAGAGCTCATCCTTAGCTTCCTTTAGAACTCTAGGCGAGATTGTATCAGGTCCAGGCGTTTTATTTACCTTGAGTTTATCTAAACAATTCAATACTTCTCTCTCTGTAACGGTGATATTGCTTAGAACATCTGAATTATCAATCTGAATCGGCGATGGTGTAGGGATATCACTGAGGTCTTCTGTTGTAAAAACTGATGCAAAGAAGGTATTGAGGGCATTACTCATTTGTTCTTCGTCTTTGGTGTATTCTCCATTTTCATCGACTAACGGTCCAACAGTTGAAGTAACGACTTTTTTCTTTCTGATATAACTATAGAATTCTTTCGGGTTTGTTTTACTTTGATTCGCAATATGTAACTCTAAGGTCTTTTTACTTTGCTTAATTAACTTTTTGGCTTTGCGTCGTAGCTCTACAAATTTCAGCCGTTCTTCGTCATTTTGTGAGGATTTTAATCTATCATTAGCAAATTTTTTAGCAAGCAGGCAGTTTGAAATATCTTTATTCCACCATTTGGGCTTATTATTATGGCCTGGACGCCGAGTTTTCGATGGTATGCAGTCTTGCACTGCTTTTAGGTAAGTGGCTTCGAATAACTTCCAAGATGTATTTATGTCGTTATTGTGAATTAAAAAGCTCCAGTCAGTTTCTTTAAACATAGCTCTAAGTTTATGGAAGTTTGCTTTCTTGAAATTAGGGACTTTTTCGATGCTACTATTTGGTTCGTTACTAGTAAACTTTAAAGTGAAAGTTATCGTATGATGGTCGCTGTTACTGAATTCATCACCAACATTCAAATTCTCTATTAATTCTTCTTTTGTTGCAAGTACAATGTCAAGAACGTTATTACCACGGGTCGGCGTTCCAACAAATTGATAAAGCGAACTCTCTTGCAAGTTCGTATACAAGTCATGTCCGGAGTGTGAAGTAAGAGTATCGCCCCACTTGGTCACAGGTAAATTAAAGTCACCAAAAATTACGGTATCTTGTGAGTTACTTACATCTGCAATTTGTTCGTAAATTTCTCGGTCAGTTTGCACTGATTGAGCTGGAGGTCTGTATATTAATGCAAGTATTATTTTGGTACCTTTATTATTCTTTATTAGCACAAAAGATGCGTCGACGTTCACAATTTGAGGTTTTGACAAGAGGGTAGGGTTAAGACTTTCTTTGATATAAAGTAAAACGCCACCTCCATTTCGATTTATTCGGCTTTTCTCAAACATTACATAACCGGGAAGTGAATACTCTGCTAAAAAGTCTCTATCTTCTGTATTGAGCCAAGATTCTGTTATGCCAATCACATCATAATTTTCTGTAAACACTAGCTCCTCTAAATCTGAAAATTTATTGCGTATGCTACGAGCGTTTGCATAGAAAACCTTTAAATTTGTTATTTTAGAACTCACGGAACGCTCTTTAATAATATTTTTGGTTCTTGTCGGATCTACATTTATGTTCATGGCTGTCCTCGGTCCTCGCTGTCTTCGGTCCTTATCGCTGGTGGTCCTCGGTTGCCTCTGTTTTTTTTCTTGGCGTTGGATGATTTATGTCACTGCTGCTTCTTCTCGGATGGCGTTTTTTGATCCATGGCTGCGGACTGCTTCGTGTAGGAGACGACCCATGCGTGCTGAACCCACAGGGTTTAGATGAGTGCCATCCTTGCGGAACAGAGTAGGCTGGTTGTAGAAGTTGTCCCAGAGGTTGATGAATTCAACTTCTTCCCTCAGACGCAAATGTTTTAGTCGGCTATTTGTGCTGAAAGCCTTGTCGTAGAATTTGTCAGGTGCGTCGATCTTGGGGAGAATGCCTGAGATGATGATATTCCTTGACTTGTTTTTGTAGTGCTGGATCATCTTGCGATATTTCTCCATCAACTCTTCGGATCTGGTGCGCATGACGTCATTTGAACCAGCATGGATGACAAAAAGGGTATTTTCATTTGCATCCTTTGTGGTATCTTCGAAGGCTTCCACAATGTCGTCCAGTCCAGCTCCTGGGATGCAAAATCTTTTTCGTTGATTTGGGACTCTGTCGCAGAACTCTTCGACCTGTCCTCGTAGGATGGAATCCCCAACGAGCCTGGTCTCTTCTGGTTCGTCTTCCATCTCTACCAATATCTCAAATCTGTTGGACATTGTGACTGGTAGATGAGACCTTTTCTGCGCTGGCCGAGTGGTACCTGTGTCGCCCTATCTCAGCCAAACTCCTGCCCCGCCCACCTACCTCACTACCTACCTCACTACCTACCTGCCCGTACCTGACCTGCCCGTACCTGACCAACGTGATCTCAAAACACCTGCCTGCCTACCTACTTGCCCGTACCTGACCAACGTGATAATATTATCATAACATGTACAAATTATAGTTGTAGGATAAGTTCATATGTTTTGGTATATACTGTATATATATATATTATATATATATATATATATATATATATACAGTATATATATATATATATATATATATATATATACACAGTATATTATTGTATACAGTATACTGTATATATAAGCAATATTTTCATTTATTATTTCAGTTTAATTCATTAGCCAGGCAATATTTTGTTTTATTTATATATATACCTATGTAATATTATACTTATGTACTAACCTTTTGTAACAACCTTTTGTAATAATAAAACAAACAAAAAACAAACAAAAAACAAATAAATAAACACAAAAAAACATACTTACGCTCTGCTATTCATCAAAGTTTTCGACTTTATGAATAGCAGGGCGTAAGTATGTAAAAAAAAAAAAATTTCAAGTGATATAAACACTCCAAAAACATCCCCATAACCTCTCTGGTTTCGAACCCACGTCTCTAGGCCTACGTATCTAGGCCTACATCTCACTCAGTCCATCACTCTAACCACTAGACCATGACTGTTCACACTATACTGACAGCGATTAGTGCGATTAGTGCGTACGTATTTTCGGGCAGACGAATGCTTGACAAAAAAAAAAATATATATACCCTCGATACACTTGTGTATATCGAAGTATTTAGTATGTATAATACTTTTACATAACCTAACATATTCTATCATTACGAACAAACAGTAAAGAAATTTACAAGTAAATAAATAACCTTTCATCCATGAGTTGCAAGCAAATAGTGCGTAAAAATTGTGTAATGAGATATCGGGTTACTCTAACATACTGCGCCATCCAAGAAGCCTTATCGATGTTTACAATATAGCAACGACAACACAAAGTGTCTATAAGGTCTAAATTTGTGCATACACCCACGCTAATCTCATCTACTTACTGTAATCTGACCCCCTTTCTCTCCCGCGCCACCCACCTTTCTCAATACACCACTCTTATTTCGCCTATTATTCGTCCGTATGCCTCTCTGCGCTTCATTTATCAGTGTATATTATTCACATGGGCTGCCTTACTCATGAATATGAACAGGTGAAACCATAAAGGTGCTTTTTAGGCGAGATATAGAGCGTTGCTTCTCATCAATCGCACGTTCTTGCCTCCACCCTCTCTCTCTCTCCTCCCGCCTGACTCACTCACACACACTCGCTCGCTCGGGGATGTCGTGCCTATCAGCCCATTTTTTTCAACTTGCAGCCACCGTAACTCCACACCCACATTTTTTTAGGGTGGATATATATATATTGGCGGATGTGGCTGCTTATTTCCAAGACATTGAGGTACTTTTTTTTAAATTCTGTGAGATCGAATATTTTGGCAGAAATGCACAAATAACTACCCTAGCTCCTAGGGCTATTTAGCGCTTAACAGGTTAAGAGATACTCACCTTCCTTTTTGATCGGTGAACTCTTTTGCCTCTAGAAGTGTCCCGGCTTACTCAACCGGACGCACTTGACGTTCGATAATTTAGGTGGTCACGTTACGACATGGGCGTTCGCCCCCTGTTTACGTGGGAAAGGTGATAACAAGTAACAACCCAGGCCCAGTGGGGCAAGCACTTGACTTGGTCACAGTACACGGGTTTGAGTTACATAAATTACCTCTAGCTTCCGTTTCTTCCTTCCCCTGTGGATGGGTACGGAACAAGGAAGGGTACATCGATCCATGTTTGGAAAGAATGGATTGGACGAACTTCGGGTTTTCCCGTTTTCTTTTGTCCACACTCCACGGAGATGGCCCGCCGGGTTTCACTATCTCCAGGATTTGGCTCCAAGTGAGGATGAACGGAACCCCGTATCATCGTATTCCTGGTTTAGCAGGGGATACTTTTCGGTCACGAGTATCGACACATCTCATATGTAGGCATTAGCCGGACTTTCCTGAACAAGATGTCTTCCTATTGACCTACATACGCCTCGTCTTTGCTGTATAAGCATCACGACACCAGGTATGATAGGTCGAGGACTTTTCGAATTAAGACTAATTTTAGGGTGAAAAGAAAAAGAGATATGGGTCAGCTGAGACCGTCAACCCCACCAGACGTGCAGTCAGGTTGGGTAAGTCATTAGTCATCCGGCTTACTCACCGGATCGTACAAGTGCTGGCCGGGACAACTTAAGCACTTACTAATTCTCACACTACATAGAGCTCTCTCTCCGGTTATAGACGGAGAGCAGGCCCTTTCTTACCGGTGGCTATGATTTCATGCTTTCGGGTAGACCGGGTGTTGCCCCGTAGATTTTGACACTGACTACTTCTACTATACAGGAGCAGTCTCATAGCTTTTCGTTTTCCCCGTCCTTACCGTCCAATCTGTTATGTCAGGATTCCTGGTAGACTGGGTGTTGCCTAGTAGATTTTAACACTGACTGCCTCTCCGGTACGGGAGAAGTCACATAAAATTTACTAAGCCCTACACTAAAACTTAAAACATTTTAGTCATAAGAGTCACTGAAGTGAGCTAAATTTTCCGGTAGTCTAGACTTCCATACCGTGACGCAGTCATGCTGATCAAGCAGAACAGCGGGGTAGGAATTCCAACGATTAGTGCTATGGTCAGCCTTAGAGTGGGCCTGATCAATGTAATTTTAGAATTTTGTCAGCCTCCCACTGACCCCAACCAACTCACATTCTAAATCTCACATTCCAAGACGATCTCGCAAACCTGGTTCCGGTATTGGGAGAATGAGATCTGAATGTCGTTATGCCGGAAACACCCCGTTACATAAAGGGGCTCTTTCGGACATGCCACCAAACTTAAGCACAAATAGTGATAAACAATGGCGTTCCTTAAGGGTTGACTCTAACTACCTCGCGTAAAGTTGTCTCGTACTGTAGTAGACAGGGTTCCTATTAACCCGGGCGTTGCCCTGTCTCATCGGGTTCCCTCCATTCACAACGCATATGTATAATGCTACATGGGATTCAGATCAGGTTTACGCATCTACCACGTAGTTGAAGACGTTTTAGTCCTGACAGAAGCCTTTTGGCTTGTCCCAATACATGACAGGTTACAACAATTCGTTGCTATGAGGATCTAGACTCGGTCCGAGGAAAATTTCATGGAATCCCTCTCAACCTGAACATGATTCTGTGTATCCTTAACAAATTAGTCTGACAGGATCGGTTTTTCTTGTTGTTAAAACAAAGGATCACGTTAATGGGGTCCCTCGCCGTCTGGCTCATGAGGGTAGCACAACTAAAGATACCATGCCTCAAGTAGGCTTATCTGGATTCACCTTCCTAGATAATCGGACAGGTTGAAGGTCCAGAGTGTAATTCTTGGGGGTAAACGGGCGGTTACCGCTATTATTAAGCGGGACAATCGTAGCAAATTCGGGATTTACTCGACCACTTACTAACACTCGGGGTTGAGCCTGCAACACTGCGTTTTTCGGACGTGTTTTTATCCTCCGCCTACGGTATGTGTTGATACCAAGGCTTCGGAAACGTGTAGTTTGGGGTTAGTCAAACTCCAGATCAGGGCCTTTTGCTCCACCCCACGGAGGTTCACTTCACGGCAATTGAGTTCCTAATTCCCCTTTTATGCCTTCAAGCTCTTGGTTCCACAGTCACGTGGACATAAGTAGCTTACCGAAGGTCTTCTCTGACTGCAACATCTTGCACTCAGACACGAGGGTCAACAAGGTCTCAACTTGCTTTTAGAGTGGTCGGAGAAATTTTTTTGTTAACCGATCGGCTAACCATTTATCTTCAGACGACCTTAGCTGCTGGTCGTCACCAACGTCTGAGCAGTTACAAAGTTTAGCATGGTGGCTCAAGCTATCAGTTGTTTCGATGAAACCGAAGGAATTCGGTGCTCGTCTTAAACTCCTAGCTTGGTCGACCCCTCGGAGTTGGCTCACCGCCTTTAACGACATCCCGGCATTGGCTGGGACATTGCTATCTTGGACAATTCTTCTGTGTTGGCCCACCAGGTTTCACTAGGTCCTGGCATTGGCCAGGAAAGGAACGGACCTCTGTCTCTTCCTATCCGGCCTTACTCTACACCCACGGGGTTGGCAAACCGAGTGTCGCTATATCCTGGTGTTGACCGAGTCATTGGTGGGTTCCGGTTTTAGTTGTAAGTGGATAGCTGGGGTTTGGTTGCCAACCAGGCTCGGGATTAGTCAGTCCAGGGTTAAACCCCCCTTTATCGACTAGATTTCCCTTTATCAACCAGCCTGGTATTTTGTTGTCACAGGGATAGAGGGAACTGATCGGACTGAAACGTCGGTGGTGTTCAGTTGCAAATATCTTGAATATTGTGGCTCAGCAAACGATTCAATCATGACTCTTAAGGTTCACACGACAGCAATCTGGGGGTTTTTCCCATTTTTTGATCTTCGTTCCGCAGACGAGGGTTAAGGGTCTCTCGGGTTCAAGTTTCAAACTTCACCCTCCGCCCCGCCAGCTCATAGCTACCAGGTAAAACCCGAGTATCTAAACAGGCTACAAGAGGCACCGAACCAAAATAATCTCATGTTCGGACTACGCGAAGTGGTTTTTCAATTTTGCGCCATCTCCTACCTTCACGGCCACAAACGAGCAGTGAGTTTGCTATTACGGCTTTCAGGTTTCCGGCCCTCATTTCGAGCTAATCACCGTCTAGGATGCCGGGTGCTATACCTCAGGCGGTTTTATGGGATTATCCTGGTCTAGCCAGCCGGGCAATCTCACGGTTGTCTCTACCCTCTCGCTTGCTATCAAGCGAGTCGATCCAGTGTCACGGAGTGGCAACGGGTCTGATGTTATGGTGCTTCAGTATTAAGGCTACCTTTACAAGTTTTTAAAAGAGGGGGGGGGGGGTATGGTTTACTGAAAGACCAAGATCTTCAGTCCCGCCGGACAGGTTGTAAATGCTCGAGCAACGTGAACATTTTATTTTCGGATTTATTTTCAGGACAGAATGTTTAGTCCAGTGATATGAAGTTTCGTTTATTGTAGTTTGGATACAAAGACACATACTTCAGATGATCTGCAAGTATCTTAAGTTCCTTAACCGATGGCAGGGAATCAGGAATTTTATTTTTCCTGCCTTTTGATACGTACCGAATATGATGGGATATGCAGGTACTTGACTCTACTCTCGGACCTGTCAAAAGTCACGAGTTAATGTTAATTGGTATACGAATGAATATTTATATACAAAGTTTTATTAATGACTACAAAAGTTGCATGCAGTCTTTAATTTTTTTATATGGTTGTACATAACCATAACATTTTGTGTCACGCAGGCACAAGCCATTACTCACGGACTAGGTGTTATGAGTTAGGATCACAATTTTGTTGAAAAATTGTTATTCTTAAGCTTAAGTTTTTATTTAGAATGTGGAACACTTTTCTTATCAATCGCTACATGGACCTGCGGGGTTATGTACATGCAGGCCTTCTTCGAAGTAAGCTACCTGCATTTCCTTTTACATTTTGCAATATTTTGTATGTACAAAATGACGATTAGATTGCTATATTGGATGTGGTTTTCAACCTATGTTGGATTTGTTAGTGGTGTTGATATTGTCACGAATGTTCCCCTCCAGTCTTGAGATATCAGGCATATCGTCAATGATGGAGGGGCCACTAATAAATTATAGGTTTTATTCCCGGAAGGAAGAAATGAAAACCTAATATTTAGTAGTGGCCCCGAAATCATTGACGATGTAGGGTCCTCCCGTCCATCCCCTTCCCATTCTTTGATGTTTTTGAGTGAATCTTGATATATCATTGAAGACGGAATGACGCTTCACAAAGTAGCGTCTCACGGAGGATACTCCGCACGGAAAAACATCCACAAGTTCTGGGAAGCTTTGTTTATAGTATTTCTAATATTTTATTTATTTTTGTTTTTTTTACGATTTTTTTTCGTAGTGAGTACCCAATCATAAAGGCGATTCCGTAAGAGAATAAGCGTACCCTTACAATGTGGTCCCTCTCTCTCTCTCTGCGGCGGGTGTTTCAAACAGCTAATGCAAGGGCTTGATAGGGTGCCTTACAGTATTAGGCATATCGTCAATGATTTCGGGGCCACTACTAAATAATAGGTTTTCATTTCTTCCCTCCGGGAATCAAACCTATAATATTACCTACCACCAAACAACGTGAGTTTGTAGCAGGCTACACTTGGCAAATCTTCACTTTATTGTCTACATGTAGGCTATGGGAAATCTTTCCCAGCAAGCTTCATATTTGTTTCTAACACACACAGACACACACACACACATATACACACACAGACACACACACACACAGGAGTGATCCCTTTACTATAATCCACTGTCGTTATCCCCAATGTTTTTCCGACATGATGTGTTACCTGACCTCACCATTGAACTGAAACAGATGTTAGCTTCATTAAGTCGGTGAGAATATTGTAAACTTGATTAATTTGCGACAACCCCCCTCCCCCCCTCTCTCTCTCTTTTCCTCCTGTGATATAATAACATTGTCATCTATGTTGGGGCTTGTATGCCAAAGTATCTCACCTAGGCCATATTCAACCACTCTGCCCAAATCAACCACTCTGCCCAAATCAACCACTCAGTCCAAAACAACCACTCAATCCAAATAAACCAACAGTTCAAGACAATCACTCAACCCAAATCAAACACTATCCAAATCAACCACTTACCCCAAATCAAACACTCAGTCCAAATCAACCACTCAGGCCAAATCAACCACTCAACCCAAATCAACCACTCAACCCAAATCAACCACTCAACTCAACCAGTTAACCCAAATCAACCAGTCGGTGCAAATCAACCACTCAACCCAAGTCAACCACTCAGTCCAAATCAACCACTCAAACCAAATAAACCACTCAACCCACTGGACTGAGTGGTTGATTTAACTGCACTCAGTCCAAATCAACCACTTGGTCATATACAACCACTCAATAAAAATTAGCCACTCAGTCCAAATCAACCACTCAGTGCAAATCAACCAATCAATCCAAATCAACCACTAACTATGAATCAACCATCCAACTTCATCTCAACCACTAAACCCAAATCATCCACTCAATGCAAATCAACCACTTAGTCCAACTAAACCACTCAACCCAAATCAATCATTCGACCTAAGTCAACCATTCAGTCCAAATCAACCACTCGACCCAAATCAACCAGTCAGCCCAAATCAACCACTGAACCCAAATCAACCACTCAGTCCAAGTCAACCACAGAACCCAAATAAACCACTCAACCTAATCAACCACTCAACTCAAATCAACCACTTAACCCACATCAACCACTCAGCCCAATTAGACCACTCAACCCCGTTCGATCTCTGGATTTAGTTTGACCATTCGTCCCAGTTCAACCATGCTCAATTTCACAGCTCAGAATAGTTTAGATGAATTTGGATTACACTTCTGAGCCCGGACACTCATAAGATTCATTAAGGGGAGATTTGTATATATATGTTCATTTATTTATTTATATATTATTTTCATTTGTTTGCTCCTAAAGCCTCCATCGAGCTTCAAAAAAATGCTCCCAAGTGTATTTTTCGGTCAAGAAATGTACCAACCGAGGGCCGGTTCCTCTTAAATGCATGCTCGCTATCGCTTGCCAGGAAAAAATCTACACCTAAATGGTACAAAAAGTCTTTAAATTTTCAAAGCCATGGGTTGAAAGGTCTTTAAAATGGCCACACTCCTTAATGACCACAACTAAAATGGCCACATATTTCATATTCACTCTCAATCATTAATTTGCCTTAACTCACCTACGCCATCAAATATTTACTTGAATGTATTACCTCTATATAATCATTACAATATATATGTTAAATACTTTACATAAATGTAATAAATGTAATCTTTTCAATATGCATTAATGCTCTAACTATGCAGCTTTTTGCAAATACATTATCATATTTCTACATCTAGGCCATGATATATCTATTCCTAGCCCAATAATATATTTACATAAGTAAATCACCTCCGTGTCAGCTAATTTCTAAGACTTCTCCTGGATAATCAAACAATATCCAGGCTACTTTAGGTAAAAAGTGCTATATATTATGTAGTAATACTCAAAACATATTATAATTATAGAATAGTATGTTATTGTATTTAGCATTGCTGAAGTAATAACAATATTATATTAGGACAATGCCACAAAGCCTGAAGCAATAGTCAGAATGAATAAAAATATAACACAAATTTTGGTGGCCACACTCATACAAGGCCACAGCTAAAATATAGCTCACTCATAAACAGCCACAACCAAAAGAGCTACACTCCTAAATGGCCACAGCCAAAATGGCTACAATTTGTTCCTTCTGTAGTTTCTCCACGCCCAATAAGTTAAATGATCTTTTGATATGTGACACAGCCCTTGTATCCAACACAGTAACCCGCATGCAAAACCGCTTGAAACTAATCTAAAACCTTACCTTTCTTAAATTGCTGTCATATGAGCACAGTTAGTAATGAAGTATGGATATGTGTAATAATTTACTCTTCAATTTGGCTATTCAATGGTAATAGCTACAGTATTCAAATTACAGTCTAGCCAGAGGTAAAACTTAGTAATCATGCTAATTTTCTAGTGCACATGGTTTACTCTGGTACTGTGACTTCAATGCAGTGCAGACATTAATGCAGTGGCGATATTATTGCCATGATAACTTTGATGCAATGGCAACTTACATTGTTTTCCCCTCCGGCAGCATTACCTTCTGATGGTGGTGTCGGCCGTAATAGTGCCGTTCATCCTGGCGCCACTCATGTGTATTGACGACAACGATCCCGCACGAAGCAAGCTTGTCTGTACCTTGGTTTTCACTTCCGGAGTCATTACGTTACTTCAAGCTACATTTGGCGTTAGGTAAGGGTACCTTTTCTCCTTCTGTTCCACAATTTTCCTCTCCTTTGTTTTACTTTTCTTCTTTTCCGCCTCCCTATGCTCTCATCCTCTTATTTGTGTTTTTCACTTTCTTCAAAGAAAATCTTTTTGACTAAGGAAAATTGCGTGTTAACTCATAAGCTACACAGCTATGATATTTGAAAGTGCCTGCCATGCAAAGGTATTTGATACATTCCTTACAAAAAATTTAAATTTACCATATATATTATCAATACTTATCGATATGCGCCTAGTTTACTTTTAATATGAACATATGAACATTGGAAAGCAATAAAACAAGTGGTACCAGCAATTGGCTGGTAAAAATCGTATATTTTAACCCCACGGTCGTAATCTGAACTTGACCGGAGAGAGAGAAACACCTTCGTTCTCTTGGGTCTAGCATGGTATTCAGACTCAAGGGGAGCTCTCAGACTGGATTAGAGGGTCGAAGATACACTCCTCCATCCTCCCCCCTCTCCCCCATCCGTCCTCGCACGAAAATACTTGACAACTATCGGGAATAATAGGGAAAATACCGGATAATTAACGAGGGGGGAAAGGGGGGGACACATGTGTAGGAGTGGTAGCAAGTAATGGAGGGGAATTATCTCACCTAATCACAAATTGCTTTGTTTCGAGTGCCACTGGGGTGTTTTACATTTATTTTTTAGGCCTTTGATCTTAACAGTCTGGCTGCATTCGCCTATTAGAACCTCTTAAGAGTCTGGTCGTAGTCCCTGGGTTAAATTGTCTTTACTTCGTGGGTCATTGTTACTTTAGACTACTTTTGACCTAATACTAGGATTCAACAGGGTGCAAGAAACTCTAGGAGTTTGGTAAGGAAATATTTTTGTGCTATTTTCCTTTCTCGCATTTTTTCGTTTCTTTGTTGTTTTCTTCTTTCTACCTTGTTTAATTATTATTTTCGCCTATTGTCTGTTTCGATGTATCCCTATTTAATCGCCTATATCTACTTCCTTCTACTCGTTCTCCTTCTTTCGTTTTCCTTCCCTTTCACGACCATGCATACGACCTCGTTAAAAGGAATTTTGTGCATTTTCTTTTCTCCATAATGTTGCTAAAGTATACCATTGGGGTTAGATATGGAATGTTCTTTTATTCTTATGTCAATCTCAGGTTTGTTATAATTTCCATCATCTTATTTTTCATCTTTTATAAATATTCTTGTTCTGCGAGTTGGCGAGCATGATCACCTTCACTTCTGAAGTTGGCGAGCATGATCACCTTCACTTCTGAAGTTGGCGAGCATGATCACCTTCACTTCTGAAGTTGCCGCTTTGCTACAGGCTACCTTTGGCCAACATCACACAAAGATTTTAACGAAATTTTGTGTTGGTTTAACAACATCATCATCAACAAGATCTTGGGACATGTGTACGGTGCAAACCTGGTTTACCATAAGCACCTTTTCAACTGATTTTAATGTCCAAATTTTGATCAACATTATGTTGGCTTCCTTGATAATAGGAGCGTTCAATCAGCAGCCAAATTTGGGAGAAGTTGCCTAATTCGCCAATTGTCGTAATATAATGTAAACAAGACTAGGAAAGGCGTCAGTTTCTAATTGTTTTGTAGATTCATTTGTCGAGTAATTTGACAAACCATTTTAATATATTACATTCTTTATATATACTGTATATTATAATACTTTGATATATAATTTCTTTCACTACTTAATTGTATATTAAAATATAAGAGAACAAAAACAATGGTGAGGTGTGAGCAAAATCCACTGCGAACAGAATATAAAGTATGTCATTTGTCATTCTTTTGTATGCTTATGACTTATCTATAATACTCCATGGTATCTAAATAACGATTTTGTTTCTATTGACATGTTTCATCTGAACAGGACTGCCGGAATTGTGTAGTAGCTCTTTCTTTTTAGAGGATGTTGATTGGCTAATAGATAAGTGCATGATTAGTAAACCAAGATATCTATCATTATTTCATATGATTATATATATTTTGTATTCTGCAATTACAAGTATTTCTACAATTGAGTGATGTTTTGGAGATATATTTGAATTCAGCGATATAAAGTATGTCACATTTAATACACTTTCAACGTAAATATCATAAAGTGAACGCAGACGAGATAAGAAATTATAACAAAACAACTAAGCAAGACTGACTGACTGACTGCCAAGATTGTCTCAGTTATTGCTCCTCTTAGCCAATTAGAAACTGACTCCCCAACACTGTAGTGACTTAAGCTGGTGTTAAGAAGTCACTGCATGTGTAAATAATTTAAGAGGTAATAGACGGCCTGTGATTAGGTAAGGCAGGTAAGATGTAGGTGAGCCGAAACTCAGTCAGCCTTCTGTATCGCTTAGTTGTCTTTATCATGTCTTATCCCACTTGTGTTCACTTTATGATATATCTATGTTTTAATAATGATAATAATAATCGTCTGGTTACTTATATAGCGCCCGTATCTCCTCCTTCGAGGATTCTCAAGCGCTTCACACTTCTTTAATCAACCAGAGACCATTACCCATCTCCCTTGCTCATGGGAAGACAGTAACCGCCGGCTATATCTCAGAAAAAACTTTTCAATCTGAGCGGGGATTGAACGCGAGACCTGTAGTATGGGAAGCAGGCACGCTATCAACTGAGCCAGCCGGACGGCTATATGTTATATATTATATTTTTTTAGCCCTCTGTGTACGGATATTACTTAAGATTAACAATTTATCAATGAAATTACACGCAATTTCAGATTTTCAATAATTAGAAGCTCTACACACAAGCTTTGGACACTAACCAGAATATGTTTTAGGGCAAAAAGAAATATACCCAGATTATGTGTTTTTATACTATTAGCAGACATGAGTATGATTTTTGAAGCAATTTCTGTTTGTTTAATTCGTAGTATATTCGCCCTTAATTCGTAATGTGGTAATGTGCGAAGCTATGGTAGTTCAAACCCTCCCGCGCCAAGCGAAGGTATTTGTTTCTATTTTGACTAAAATCATCATAGTATCATATATAATTATTACTTATCCATATGCACCTATTTTGCTTTTATTATGAACATATGAACATTGAAGAGCAATATAAGAAGTGGGAATAGCATTTGAGGGGTGAAAAAGACGTATTATTGCCGCAAGGTCGTATCATGAGGCGGGAGCTGGAGCGGCGTATATGTTCCCTCTCCGAGCTCTCTCAAGCAACACTGACAGCTCTGAGTAGAAGTCTCTGTGTTGCAAGGATCTCTAGCTGCCCCGCCCGTGTTAAAGGGACCGTGTGAGGGAAATTCGCGCCAAAATTTACCTGATAAAAGGGGAAATAAGAGGAAAAATAACTGATAATTGAGAAAGGAGGGGAAGGGGGGGGGGGGGGGAACACATATGTAAGAGTGGTAGCAAGTAATGGATGGGAATTATTTCACCTATCCACAAATTACTTTGTTTTGAGTGCCACTGGGGTGTTTTTAAATTTGATTTTTATGCTCTGGATCTATTGCGGATGGTCGCAGTGCACCAGAAAAACCTCTAATGAGAACGGTTGCCTTATATTGGTTAAGGAGACCGCCCATTAGGTGTTTACTGAACATCTCTTCATAAGCCAGTGAAACGTTATTGGTGAAAACCCATTGGAATTTTGTTTTGTTATGCTTTCCAAACTTTTCCTGTATTTCTAAAAACGTTATATAGCAAACTTTGAAATTGACAGGCTCTGTTACTACTGGTCGTACAAGGATCATATATATATAAATAGAAATAGCGTAAAATACTCTACAACCTCCCAAAAGCTTTATCTTCTACTCTGCAGTGTTCATGCGTAAAATATTGTAAACAAAACAAAAGTTAAACATTTTCACCTAATACTTCAGACTTTCACAGGTTTTTCTCAAAAAGTAATTTGGCAACTATGAGATCTATCTAGTCTGTTATTATTGGGCCTCCAGGAATGTTTTATATACCATTGTAAAGTGCATAGGAAACTCTACAATATCTGTAAATTCGATTTGCTCTAGCCAACTTTGTTTGTTTGCAGCATGTCGTCAAAGTCGTAAAATTCTACAAAATAAATTAACCTTAATTCATAATCACCTAAATCCCAAAATATAAAACAAATATAAAACAGTTATTTACAATACCTGCAGACACACCTTTTGTGAGTTGTTTGATCACATAAAACAGGTGCTATAGGGATTTCTGTAGAAGATGCGTTTTAGTAGTCCTGTAGTTTTCAACCTTTTTTTACTTAAATTGATAGAAAAAAGGAAAAAAAACAAAAAAAACATAAACAAATATCCTTGACATAGTTTCAGTCACATATACTTGTGGAAAATTGCATTTAAATTGAAAGTAAGATCTGGAAGTTGGGTAAAAAACAGGGCGGTCCCCTTAATAAATATAACAATAGATTTCTCTGAATGTATCAAAACTTTGTACAAAATATTGTATCGTTTCAGTTCCTTTATTCATAGGTTTATGAAGTTACTATTTCATCCAATGTAAGTTTCTTAACAGTGTTTGACATTTATAGCATTTAAACTTCACGTAGAGTAAAACATTAGAATTCTCCATAAAATAAGACAGTCATTAGTTTACCTGTGCTGCTGTTACGGTACGAAAACTTCTACACATAAACAGGACTGCGTAATTCGGTTGTCTCTGATTTCGCCATTCCCTTTCAGTTTATTACTATATCATGAGATGCACGATTATACTTTCATCTAAATAGTATGCTCTATTAATTGATGTTATATATTATCATAATAAGTTAAATTTTATAAGAAATCACAGAAGTTCTGGTAAACTTAGTAAGCTGTCTGTTGTACTTAAACTTAAATTCACTGCTCTACCAGGGTAGGAATAACTCAACAGTTGTTTGGAAGTTCGCATCTTTAAACTCCTATGGTACCCGTAATCCACATAGCAGTTGATCTTCTGTTTGATTAAAGATGAGTTCAAACTATTAGTTGAATACCTAAGACGGCCCAGTATAGATTGTACTTCTGAATTGTTACATTCCCATCACTACCTATCTGGACAATCGCTATTCAGAGTCTTGACTCATTCCAACTTCGAGCCAAAGTCACATCACTATATTCACAATGGTTGACAAAACGTTTTTTTTTTTTTTTTTTTTTTTTTTTCTTTTTTTTTTTTTTAAAGAGACAATGAACGGAGGAAGGAAAAAACACAGATAAAACAAAAAGGTCCATGTGCCTAAAGGCATCCTCCATTCATAAAATGTTTGTAACAACTGGATTTAAACATTTGTAGAATGTAAGTTTCTGGAAAGCAATTCGAGGGAAGTGAATTCCAAAGAGTAGTAGCTCTGGGGATAAATGAATTCTGATAAGCAGAAGTTCTGCATTGTGGAGGAGAAAGTGTAAATTCATGGGCGCTCTCCGCTGCCCTAGTTCTACGGGGAAAGATGTGGAGAGGCGGCACAATGAAGCAAGTTCCTCGGAACAATTGCTGTGAAAATATCTGTAGAATAATGCAAGGGATGCAACGTTTCTTCGTATGGATAATGTAGGAAGGTCCTGTGTGATTGCAGGGTTATTGATTAATCTAATAGCTTTATTTTGAATTTTGTCCAACTGCCTCAATGCAACCACTCCACTTCCACCCCACAGAGGTGAACAGTAATCCATCTGAGAACGCACATGACTTTTATATATTACGGCCAACTGCTCGTCAGTGAAGAATTCTCGAACTCTGTACAGGAGTCCCAGTTTTTTAGAGGCATTCTTAGCAATGCTTCTAACATAATGTGTCCAGCTCAAGTTAGTAGTTAATGGTACACTGAGAATGTCAATACTAGGGGAAGTGGGGATATTTACATCATTAAAAAATATGGGAGTCAGTGAGATTCTGTCGGTTAGAAAATTGAATGTACTTGGTTTTCTGTGCATTAAAGGAAACTAGATTCTCTTGTCCCCATTCATTAATTCTAGAAAGGTCCTGGTTCAG